>CANTUR010000141.1:1200000-1800000 GCA_947683625.1 Mallotus nudiflorus
GAGCTTTGAGCACCAGATGTGCTAGTCCTTGTACCAGATCTCCTAGCTCTAGTGGCCTTTATAAAGTCACCCTTAACATCAACATCAATAAAATGTCCTCTAGACCCTTAGGAATGTTAGGGAATTCCATTTTATGTAGAAGAAAATGGAAGTATAGAAGCAAAAATAGATTAGATAGAACCCAAAACACAAAAAGGGTTAAGAAAAGACAAAAAAACTCAAAAAAGTCCAGACAAAGCCTCCTTAAACCTCTAAAATAGCCATTTAAATAGGCCTGAAGGGGAGGAAGCATGTGACCATGCACCAGATGTGTGACCATGCACACAAGTGCGTGATCACGTGCCTCCGACATGCAGTCATATGTACTTCCCCCTTCCATGCACTTGTCTATGGTTTTATGCACACTTTGAGACTTTGCACACTCACTTCTATGGTCCTAAACTTCCATTTGAGTATAAGAAATGCACCAAAATCACATAAAATTACATTGATGTGGACTCCATTTGTCTAAATACACTACGCGCGCACTGCTTCCTTCAGGAAAATCAATATCTTACAAAATAAGAAGAGCAAGGAAAATCCACTATAAGGATATCCCTCTCCAAATCATCAAAATAACATCCTTAATATGACAAATAATGACATCATTATTACATCATCAATGCATCATTACTGCATCACTACTACATCATTGCTGCATCATCACTACATCATCACTACTACCTTATTCACGTTGCTTAGAAGCACTCTCAAATTGCTTAGAAGCATTCTCATTGCTTAGAATCACTCTCACATTGCTTTATATTACTTAGAACCACCCATATTACTTAAAAGCACTCTCACATTACTTTGAAGCATTCACATTGCTTAGGAGCATTCATATTGCTTGGAAACATCTTCTCATTGCTTAGAAGCATCCTCACATTGCTTAGAAGCATCCTCACATTGCTTAGAAGCACCCATATTGCTTAGGAGCACTCTCATATTTCTTAAAAGCACTCTCAAATTGGTTAGAAGCATTCACATTGCTTAGGAGCATTCTCATTGCTTAGAAGCATCCTCATATTGTTTAGAAGCACCCACATTGCTTAGAAGCACCCACATTGCTTAGGAGCACTCTCACATCGCTTAAAAGCACTCTCATATTGCTTATAAGCATTCATATTGCTTAGGAGCATTCTTATTGCTTAGAAGCATCCTCACATTGCTTAGGAGCATCCTCACTATTAAGGAGCATTCTTATTGCTTAGAAGCATCCTCACATTGCTTAGGAGCATCCATACTGCTTAGGAGCATTCTCATTGCTTAGAAGCGTCCTCATATTGCTTAGGAGTATCCACATTACTTAAGAGCATTCTCATTTGCTTAGTAGCATCCTCAATTCACATGACACCTAAGAAGGTTACAGTTGCATGGTCATTCGTGTGACACCTAAAAAGGTTATAATTGCATGTTCATTTGCATGACACCCAAAAATTTTATATTTGCATCTCTTTTTGCTTAGTAGCATCCTTGTTTCGATTGACACCTAAGAATGTTATAGTCACATGGTCATTCGTGTGACACCTAAAATGGTTATAGTCATATTTTCATTACTTAATAGCATGTTCATTCGTGTAACACCTAAGAAGGTTATAATTGCATGTTCATTTGCGTGACACCAAAGAAGGTTATAATTGCATGTTCATTTGCATGACACTGAAGAAAGTTATAATCACATGTTCACTTGCGTGAAAGCTAAGAAGGTTATAGTTGCATCTTCATTGCTTAATAGCATGTTCATTTGTGTGACACCTAAGAAGGTTATAATCGCATGTTCATTCACATGACACCTAAGAAGGTTATAATTGCATGATCATTCACGTGATACCTAAAAAGGTTATAGTTGCATGTTTATTTTGCATGACACCTAAGAACGTTATAGTCACATGGTCATTCATGTGACACCTAAAAAGGTTATAATTGCATATTCATTCTTATGACACCTAAAAAGGTTATAATCGCATGTTCATTTGCGTGACACCTAAGAAGGTTATAATTGCATGTTCATTTGCTTGACACCTAAGAAGGTTTTAGTTGCATCTTCATTGCTTAATAGCATGTTCATCTGCATGACACCAAAGAAGGTTATAATTGCATGTTCATTTGCGTGATACTTAAGAAGGTTATAATCATATGTTCATTCACGTGATACCTAAGAAGGTTATAATTTCATGTTCATTTGTATGACACTGAAGAAGGTTATAGTCGCATCTTCATTACTTAATAGCATGTCCATTTGTGTGACACCTAAGAATGTTATAATCGTATATTCATTCACGTGATACCTAAAAAGGTTATAGTTGCATGTTCATTCGTGTGACACCTAAAAAGGTTATAGTCATATATCTCTTTGCTTAGTAGCATCTTCATTTGCATGACACCTAAGAAGGTTATAGTTGCATAAATCCCAATGCACTTTTATATCCTAAATAGCACTTTATGTGACAACTAAGTCATAGAACAACAACAACAAATAAAACAACAGCAGTCAAATCTTGACAAGACGTCTAAAGACAACCCACAGGTAAGTACCTCTCTCCCTACCCAAACATTTTTTTTGCATCTTTGCATTTTGCTTTATGTGTATTGACACTAGCACTAGGTGGCTATGCAACAAGCAGGGGGCAACTATCATACCTCAAATTTGACTGCCCCCAAAAAGGTCCAATGATGAAATGAATCCCTAAGATGACTAGAGTCGATTTGTTCATAACACCTTTGAAGTGTGCAACCTTAAAAAAACCTAACCGACCCTACTAGTGTGCAAAAATCGATCACCAAGCCATTAAGTTGTGCTCCAACCTTGCAAAAAATGAATTATTAAAATAATGAGAGGTTTATTTTAAGAAAACTTATCTCAGAATACTCAGCTCATTGGGTTGGTATGCATTTCATTAGACGAGGACTTAGCTTTGTGAAAAAAATAAAATTGATTTTGACAAAACAAACTTTGAAAACACTTGGAAGGATCCAAAACCTCTATAAGTGGTCCCGAAATGGTCTGAAATAACCCAACTATTAGCACGTATCGCTCAGAAGTGTGCGTAAACACCCTTAGGTATCATGTGCTAAAACCGAGGCTAAATTTGGCAAAATAGACTCTGAAAACATGTTCAAGAGGCCTAAAAACCCCAAGAACCAACCCTGAAATAACGTGAGTAAAACCTAGGAAGTGTGTGTAAAGCATTGAAGTGTGGTGAAAGCATATACATGCATGTATGGCCATGCGCCAAGCGCGTGACCACATATAAAATCCTCATTATATGCATGTGACCATGCCCCTACCACACCATTCTACCCAATTTTCCATATAAATGGACCCCTTCACACCATTTTAGAGGGGGGGAGCAAGTGGAAACACACAGACACTTAAAAAATTAGTTTGATCGAAGGCACTGGAAACCCTTTTCTATATAGTTTTTGCTCTCCCATAGCCTTTCTCTTTGGTTGTTAGATCCTTTTTCCACTAAACTAAGCCTTATCTTTGTCAAAGCACACTTCAAAGGTATAGAATCTATATCATTCTACTATCATTTTGAACCTTTCAATGAGGAAAGCTTGATAATCTTTTGAAGCTAAAGCTTCAAAACTCACACAAGTTCATAATCATAATCTTCTTTCCTCCCTTCTTTTATTTTTATTTTATTTTATTATTTTGATTTTATTAAATTTAAATTTTATTGTTATTCTATTCACTAATCATTATTTATTCTTTTATTGGTGATTATGGAGGAGATTACATGATGATCTTACTTGGAGAACAAAATCCATGAAGGTCCATGGAATGCCATAGGTTGAACTTTGTAGCTATATATAGTTTTTAGATTTTTTTATTTAGTTTTTTATTTTTGTTTCGATTTTGTTTTATTTTATTATTTTTGGGATTGTTTTAATTTTTCTTTTCTTATTATTTTGAACAGCTCATTGTAATAGCCCTAATAGTGGGAATAATGAAATCATGTGTGTGTGATTGTGTGTTTTATTTTAATTAATTAGTTTATAAAATTAGGGTTGTATTATGTAATTAATCAAAATTAATGGTTATAGAAATCATTAGGTTGTTTAATTAAAATTGAATTAGATTTAAGTAGACAGAATTAGGGCTGCTTGTTGATTATTTTATTTTATTTTTTTTGTTTAAAGTCTTTAATTAATTTGGTTTTTTTTTATAATAGATTTAATTGATTAATTGATTTTTTATCTGATTATTTTTTAGATTATTTTTTATTATTTTTGGGCCTTAGGCCCATGTTAGGCTTTAACCCATTTAAATAAGTTTAGGTTTTTTAGGTTTAATTAATAAAAATGCATCTTTAGGCCCATAATTAATTAGATTTAGGGTAAAGATAACTTAGGTCTATTTAGTTAATTTAGACATAGGCCCACCTAATTTAATTAATTTAGACTTAGCCCATTTAATTTAAGTCTTTTTCCATAATTTGTAGATTTAAGATCACTTTAGAAAAAAAATATGTAGAACTAGGCTCACTAATTTAATTACTTTATAATTTATAGATTTAAGCTCATTTTAGAATTAAAATAAATAGACTTAGGTTCATTTGATTAAAATTGAATATAAATTAGGCTCGTTAGTCTTCAGGCTCACTTGTAAATTAAAACATGTAGATTTAGTCCATTTAATTAAAATTAATGTAGATTAGACTAACTTAGGGATTGTTGATTTAAATGAGTGCATTATTTACATGTATTTTTCATGACTAGTCTGCCTAGAGTTGATTATTTTAAATAAGAGTTTATATGAAATTTCATGTAAATAAAGGGTAAGATAATAATTCATAGAATAATTCTAAATGAACATGAGATTAAAAGAAGTTGGTATTTTGTATCTAGAATCTCTTGGTTGTGGTGCTAGCTTTCTTTTAGAGAATTGAGTTCCACTATTTATTAATTTGTCCCAATTATTACCCTAAGTGGTGACTCCTCATCTCCGTGCCATGTCATTGTGATAGTGTTTAGTGTGGTCTTTAGAGCGCTGAGCTCAAACAGTATCACAGTTGTTAATATCTTGGGCACGTGCTAAACCCCATCGTCTATAGTGGCAACTCCATTAGGGATAAGAGATACTGATTCTACTTGTGTTCTTTAGAATTATTTTATTAATTATTATTTTATTCTTACATTCATTCTGCATGTCCCTATTAACCAATGGCGTTGATTTATGGTTCCATTATTCCACTAGCTTTATATGATTGTAAATTGGCTAAGCATCACTCTTAGCCTTAACTCGACTCAAGTGAGATTACTAGTATCATCTGACTAGAGTCTATAACCCAAGTCCTAAAAGGGTGGTAGTCTTTTCTCGAGTTTGCAAAGGATGCCAAGCCCCTCTGACCTTAGCCTATGACTCAAGTCTTAAAAGAGGGCATCTTGCTAAGGGAACCTTGACCTTTTTCACTACACTCAGCTCATGTACTGGCTTAGTAACTTCCCTTAGGATTACCCAAATTTCTTGTGACTATTGCCATGAGGTATTTCTATCTATAAAAGCCCAAGCCCATGCTTTTGTAGACCACTTGGGCTAATAAAGATTGAGCTAATATTTTATACCTATAATGTTATTTCTATGCTTTTATTGCTTTGAGAGATTTGGCATGTGTGTCAGTTCTTGATATCCCCTATTAATATTAAGGCTAAGACAAAAAATCCTAGGAAAAGAGACTCGCCATTAAATACATGTATGGGAGGAATAAGGTTAAAAGGATGTATATACACTTGAATTGTTTGACTTGCTACTTATTGCATGGCACATGCATCATGCATACATGCATCATGTATACATGCATTATACTAACACTTTATTTTTTAGCTATCATAGATTCATTTGGGTCTTCCTATGTTTGGAGTAAAAAACGTAGCAGACTAGTGAGAACTGATTCAAGCCCGTAATCAATTGTAAAAGAGATCCTTAGTAGACTAGAAAGGAGTCTGATCAATCCACTCTACCTAAAAGTTGCATAAGCTAAACAAATAGAAGAAATGGAACAACAAGAGGGAGGAAATTGGACTCTAAAGGACTTGACATGAGAGTAATGATGCAAGATGAATTAAGACAAGCTTTGGCTGGATTAATGCCACCACCTGCTGCTGTTGCACGTCCTGTTATGGCCAATCCACCTATTTTAGGTGCACCACTTACTAACAATGACAATACTGCTAGGATTATACCTATTATGGAAATGAAGTTGGAGGATGGTGAGAGTTGCATGGTTGAAAAGGCAAAAAGGGAATCGCTTGAGCAAGTTCAAGAGATGGAATCCAAGCAAATGAAAGCACTTACTCAGAAGATGTCCAAAATGGAGGAATTAATGAGAGGACAAGGCATCATATACTTATTTGACTTTAATGATGTAATGCAGTTTAAGGAGGATAAGCTGCCTAATAAGTTTAAGATGCCACAACTGCAAAAGTTTGATAGTATTGAAGACCCAAAGATCCACCTTAGTCAATACACAACTACTATGAGCACCATTAAGGCTCTTTTTTCTGTAGTTACCAAGTTGTTTGTACAATCCTTGGAGGGTATGACTATCGATTGGTATCACGGGTTAGAGAAGTTTATCTGAGCAGACCTGGGGGAACTGTGTATTGCTTTTCTAAAGAAATATGATTATAATACCAAGCTTGAAATGTCCATCAGGGATTTAGAATTGACCAAGTAGAAGCCTAATGAGTCATTTTCAAATTTTCTAACTAGATTCATAAAGAATAAGGCAGGATTGATGAAGAACAAGCTAGCTGAAAAAGATCAGGTTAGGATGATAGTCTGAAATATGTCATCTAATCTTGTTGAGAGGTTATAGATAATAAACCCTAAGATATTTATAGACCTTTATGATGATGGGTTGTATGTTGAGGAGATCAAAAGTGAGAAAAAGAAGATTGCTAGAAGCACCAGAGCAAGAAACTACCTAATTAGGGGCACACAATAAGGAAATGCTAGTTGGGTTATAAGGATCTATGCTATTCAACAACCTAAGAGATTCTCGAATTTACTAGCCCTTATCTAAAGCCTTAGGCTGTTTGATCCAAAAAGGCCTCCTTAGACCCTTAACCCCCTCTAGACCACTAACCCCAATTCTCCCTGACTTTAACCTAAATAGTTACTGTAAATTTCACCAAGTTACTGGCCACTCCATTGACTATTGCATGTGCCTTAAACATGAAATTCAAAACCTCATAGACTCAAGAAAAATCAGAGACCCTGAGAAATCAAATCCAAACCTAAACATGAAAAATAAGCCTCTCCCAAATTACCAAAACATGCCACCCCAACCACCATGATAATTAATGTAAGAGTAAGTGAGGAGGAAGTGCTAAGCTCCTTTGAGGACCTATACCTTAAAACTAATGAGAAATCTCCTAATGCCTTTAAAGATGAGGAAAGAGTAAAAGACTTGTTAGGACAACCTTTAGGCAAGTTCAACTATAAGGTTTTTTTTATTCCAAACCTCCTTCTTTCAATATATCCATTGAGTCAATCATGCCTATAAGATGGGGTAATCAATTTGATGATGATAAGATGCTAGATAAGAAAGAAAAATGAACAGTTGAGGTGTGGAAAGATGGAAAGAAGGATCAGACCATTGGGGTTAGTGATATCTAGCATAATTCTAATAAAGAAGGCATAGAAGGTTACAATATGTGGGTTGATAATCTAGAAGTCAGTCATGTCACTAAAAGTGGTAAAGGTTATAAACCGATGGAGAAGACTACAAAAAGAGAAGAGGTTGCTGATGGAAAAGACTCAGATGAACATGATGATGACTTGATCTTTGAATAGCTTAGGAAGGTAAAAGAAAATGTGAGCATTTGGGAGCTCTTGATGCACTCAAGTAGCCATAGAAAGGCTCTAGTTAAGGCTCTAGAAAAAATGAACATTGAGACTACTGTGACCCCTGAGGCAAATGTGGCCAAGGTTATTGAGAAGAAGCATAGTGTTATTACCTTTTCTGATAAGGATTTACCTGTGGAAGGGAGGAACAAAAATAAAGCCTTGTTCATTCCAGTTGAAGTGAGAGGGAAAAGGACCAACTATGTAATAGTGGATGATGGGCTTGTAATTAATGTCTGTTGGCTATAGATCCTACCTAATCTAAGAGCAAAGGTGGAGGATTTAATAAAATCTGACCTCATAATTAGAGCTTATAATGATAGCATAAGGAATGTAAAGGGAACATGTATGGCTCCTATAAAAACTAGACCTATAGAGGCAATGGTGGAATTCACTATCCTAGATATCCCTGTCACCTATGCCTTGCTTTTGAGTAGACCTTGGTATCACATTTTACGTGGAGTGCCTTCAACTGTGCATCAAAAGGTGAAATTCCTATTGGATGGAGAGGTTGTCACCTTAAATGCTAGTATGGACAAAACTGTATCTGTTGTTATGGTTAGTTAGAAGCAGGTAGTTACTCCTCCTGGTTTCTAAATAGCCATTATTTTTTATGGAATTAAAATGGATCTAGGGGTTATGAGCATGATTAAGAAGATGAATTATCGACCCGGATAAGGACTAGGAAAGAATGAGCAAATAAGCCAAAGGCTCCTAGATTTCAGAGGCTAAAATGATACCAGAGAATTGGGCTGTACAAGAGTTGGGCTTGGCAATAAAGGAGCTAGAAGAAGATTTTTTGACGAGAATAACTTCTTAAATAATGTGGGACTACTGAAGGATAGCTTTGTCAAAGAAAGGAAAGAGAAGCACTACTTGGGTGAAAAAGAGCCTATCCAAGTAGCTAGTGTGAATATTCCTAGATTTGAGATCTTTAAGAAGTAGATAGTTAAGGGTCTGGTGCAGGAAAACAAAGGCAAGGTGATGAAGAAAGTTACTGAGAAGATGGGGACTGAGGCCATTGAAGAGCTGCTGTGTCTGCCACCTAATGAAGAACCACCATAGGATTTAGCTAGCATTATTAATAATAGTTTTAATGATTTTTTTATGAAGAAACTAATGTAATAATGTCCGGTCTATTTGAGGATGAAAACTATTTTTTTTTGTGATAAATGATATGAACTTTGATTTCGCTTACTTGTGTGATGTTGATTTTGATGGTCTTATGCATTTTAATAATGATCATTCATGCATGTTTGACATTAATTCTATTCAATTAGATTCATTAAACATGGGCACAAATGAACAACCAAAGCACATTTCTGCATCATATGATTTAACTTGTGAAGAGAGGGAAAAATTAGAGAGAATTCTAATAAAAAGAAAGGTAGTATTTGCTTTGTCCTATAAGGACATGCTAGGTCTAGATAGAGAAATTATAGAGCATCACATTTTGATATATCCAAAGGCTAAACCTATTAAGCAAAAACTTCATAGGTTAAGGCTAAAGTGGGTAGAAAAGATAAGGGAAGAAATTGCTAAGCAAATCTAGGCCAATTTTCTAGAAGTGGTAGAATATCCTTAATGGTTGGCAAACATAGTACCTGTTCCTATGAAGGATGTAAAAATTTGAATGTGTGTAGACTTCAGAGATCTAAATAAAGCATGCCCGAAGGATGACTTTCCTTTACCCCACATTAATGTGATCGTTGATAGCATAACATCTAGTGCAATGTATTCTTTCATGGATGGGTTCTTAGGTTATAATCAGATAATAATGGTAGTCATTGACAAGATGAAGACCACTTTTATCATAGAATGAGGGACATATTGCTACAAAGTGATGCCATTTGGGTTGAAGAATGTAGGAGTAACCTATCAAAGAGCAATAACTACTTTATTCCATGATATGATGCACAAAGAAGTGGAGGTGTACGTCGATGATATGATGGTTAAGTAAAAAACAAAGGAAGGACATTTTGAAGTTTTAAATAAGTTTTTGGCAAGAATAAAAAGATATAATCTAAGGCTTAATCATAAGAAATGTATCTTTAGGGTCACTTTTAGAAAGTTGTTGGGGCATATAGTTGGCAATAGGGGAATCGAAGTTGATCCATATAAGATTAAAGCCATTCAGGAGATGCTAGTACCAAGAACAGAGAAGGAAGTATGAGGATTTATTAGAAAGTTGCAGTACATTAATAGGTTTATTACAAAACTCACCATGGTTTATAATCCAATTCTCAAGCTCTTAAGGAAGAATCAATCGATGGAATGGAATAAAGAATATCAAAAAGCCTTCGATAAGATTAAAGAATACCTTACTAATATGCCTGTGTTAAGATTGCCAAGACAATGTAAACCCTTAATCTTATATTTGGCTTTAGAGGAAAAGGCAATAGGGGCAATGTTAGTGCATGAAGGACTAGAGGGGGTGGAGCATGTAGTATACTATTTTAGTAAAAAGTTCCTACCATATGAAGAGAAATATGATCTTATGGGGAAGACATGTTTAATTATGATATGGGCTATAAAGAAGTTAAGGCATTATTTCCAGTCTTATAAGGTACAAGTTGTTTCAAAGATAAATCTTTTAAAGTACTTATTTCAAGCACTAGCTTTAACTAGAAAGATGTCTCAATGGTTGGTAGTTTTAACTAAGTTTGATATTGAGTACATCACTACCATGGTCATCAAAGGAAGAGCAGTGGTAGAATTCCGAGTACAAAATGCAATCGAAGGAAATGAGTAGTGGAATTTAGAATTTCCATATGAGAACTTAGTAGTAATAGAAAGACGTGAATGGAAACTTTATTTTGATGGGGTTGTGAATAATAGAGGAGCCAGGCTAGGAGTGATTCTTGTCATATAAGGAGGAGAAACCATCCCAATGGCTAAGAAATTGGACTTCAAAGTTACGAACAACATGGCTGAGTATAAGGCATGCATTTATGTTGTAGAAGCAGCACTAGTAGTTGGCGCTAAAGAACTATTAGTCTATAAAGATTCCTTATTAGTCATTAGTCAAGCTAATAAGGAGTGGAAAATGAAAGAAGAGAGGTTGAAACCTTACATTTGCTATTTGAAGAAGTTAGTGAGGAATTTTACTAAATGCCTCTTCATGCATTTACTAAGAGATGAGAATCAAATGGCAGATGCCTTGGCAATGCTTTCTTCAATGTGGGATAAATTGATAAGGTTGATGATGAAGTCTTTGGTAATAATGAAAATAAAAGCTCCACGTTATAGTAAAGAACAAGTTATGAGCATTTGGATAGGGCCAGAGGAAAAGCCATGGTTTTATGATATCCAGAGATTTATTGAGGAAAGGAAGTACCCAGATGAAGTGACTTTAAAAGAAAAATATGCCCTTCATATTCTTGCACGCCATTATGCAAGTCATGATGGGCTATTATACAAAAGAATTCCTAATGAAATACAACTAAAATGTCTCAAGAAGGATGAAGCAAAATAGGTGATGAGAGAGATTCAAGCTGGGGTTTATGGATCTCATATAAATGGGATGATTCTAGTGAAGAAAATAATTCGATAAGGGTACTATTGGATGAGTATGGAAAGAGACTGTATCTAGATAGTGAGACAATGTCATCAATGCTAGATACATAGGAACCTTAACCATCTTCCCCCTATAGTTTTAAATAGTTTAACATCTCCATGACCCTTTGTTGAATGGGGGATAGATATAATAGGGGAGATAAGCCCAACTTCCTTGAATGGGCATAAATATTTAGTGGTGGCAATTGACTATTTCTCCAGATGGATAGAAGTATAATCCTTTGGTACCTTAAAGGCTAGACAGATGGCCAGATTCATCGAGAAGAATCTCATTTATAGATATGGGATCCCATATCATGTTGTGATAGATAATAGTGTTTAATTTCAAGCAGAGATAGTTAAGTTATTATAGAGATACAGGATTGAGCATCATAAATCCTTACCTTATCAAACTCAAGCTAATAGTGCAATTGAAGTGGCCAATAAGAATATAAATAGAATCCTCTCTAAGATGGCGAAAATGCATAAAGATTGGTATGAGTATCTTCCTTTTTCCTTGTAGGGATATAGAACTATAATGGACATTAATATAGGACATAATCCATTCTCATTAGTATGTGGTTGTGAAGTGGTTTGGCATATAGAGACAGAAATCAAATCTTTGAGGGTTGTTATAGAAGCAAAAATCCCTAAGAGTGAATGGATACAAAAGAGGTACGACAAGCTCGTGTCTTTAGATGAGAAAAGGATGGATGGTTTATTTCACACTAAGATTTATCAGAGAATGATAATGAGAGCCTTTAATAAGAAAGTCAAACCTAGAAAGATAAAGTCTGGGGATATAGTGCTAAAGCATTCAAGGGCAATGGTGTTTGATCTAAGAGGAAAATTCATACCAAATTGGGAAGCACCGTATTTAGTCAAGACGATTCTACCTAAGGGAGTTACAAAGATATCAGATCTTAAAGGGGATGAGTTTACTGATCCAATTAACTTGGACCACCTCAAGAAATACTACCTTTTAAAAAAAGGGTCTGTTGGCTAGAAAACCTGAAAAGGCTAGTCAGGCAAAAATTAGGACATCCCTGACGTTTAGAAAACTCACAAAGGGTTGGCAGGCAAAAATTAGGGGATAAAATAAAAGAGGTGATCCCACTGATTAGAAAACTCATAAAGTGCTGGTCAAGTAAAAGTTAGGGAAATAAAAGTGAAAGAAAATATTCAGTTAGAAAATCTGAAAAGACTAGCTGATAGCAGGAGTTATGTCATGTGATGTAATAAATGTACTCATTTTAGCCCTAGTCAATGAATCAAATTGAAATGGAATTTTGTTGGACATTGCATATTCTATCTTTATTATAAAGCATAAAGACTTAAAGAAAAAACAAAACATGAGAATTCTAAAAACTAGACTTATGAGATAATTATTTTTGTCTTTATTTCTTCTTTTGTGACTCATCTAACAATACTTGAGTCCTTTTGTAATTAGCAAATCCTAGTGATTTTATAGCTTGCATGGTAACCCATGCCTTGTAGTTTTCATCAGTAGTCATATCAGCAACCAGGTGCATGTTCCACTCTAGTGCTCTATGAGGCCACAGGTTCTTCACTTTGTCCAAGAAATCTTATCTCAAAGGGAAGCCGTCAAAGTTAGGTATGATAGCCACAATGAATTATGATAGACCATACTGACAACCAAGGTGTGAAGGGGAAATGAAGGTCGAGAAGTGCAATCCAGGAACGGGAACATAGTGGTCATACAGGTTGATGGTTACAAACTTCAATTTCCACCAAGGATAGACCCATGTAATCTCAGTATCAATAATGCCTTTTATCTAATTAATTCATTAATTTATAGTGCACTTGTCCCTCATCTTTAATGGGTGAGACTATAGATGATGAGGTTGATAAATCAAGACATTGGTAAAGGGATTAAGTAGACTTAATTTCATGTATACCCAAATCTAAAAAAAAGAAAAAAAAGGCTAAGTTGAAAACCCAAAAGGGCAGCTTAAGCAAAAAAAAAAAAAAAAGCTATATACCTGAAGGAGAAGTAAATTGCCTGAGAATCAATTTTGAATCTTGAAATTATCTAATCCAATGATAGTTTCAGCAAGTATGACAAGTACAGGGTTAGCTCCAGCTTCCACTTGTTCTAGGATACTGACAATCTTTATGTTAGCATCTCCATGAGACACTATTAATAGGAATTAAATATATAAGCAGAAAGAGACAGTCCTAATCTAGGCGGCATTATTCTTTTCCATTGTCTCATCAAAAGTAATCAGAGAAGAAAGATTTATAGTATAAGAGTTATGTGCATACATGTAGACGTCACTTGGGGGCATATCAAAGAATGTCATTAGTCTATTAAGGAACTACATTTCAAGATCAGGAAGAGCAATCACAGTAATTGAGTCCAAAGTACATCCAAGACTAGCAATGAACTCTTTGATTAATGGACATAGTTCTTATCCATTAAATCTAAACACGTGGCCCTTAACATCCCAGAAGGCAGCAACATCGTGAAGAAAATTTGGGTTTATTTTTAGATGTTAAAGGGACTTTAAGGATTTGACATGAAAGGGTAGCAATCTGTTCCAATCGTTTCCACAAAGGCCTTTAAAGAATTTCTTCATTAAATTAAGGGTAGCTTGTGTCATGATGAAAGCCAATAAAAGAGGTACATAAGACAATCCTTTTGGCAAGCTCCTTATATAGACACAAAGGCTAATATGGATTGGATTAGGATTTTATATTTTTAGGATTGAAGTCAAGTCAGGAATCAAGATGGAAAAGAGCAAAGATTGGGAGCCAAATTTCTGATCAAAATTCTAAAAATCTAATAAAAAATCTAGAATTTTGATCGAAATTCCAAAAATTTAATTGAAAATCTATAATTCCAATTAGATTTCCTAGATTTATGATAAAAAAAAGACTTTAAAATTTAATCCAAAATAAAAAGTCCATAGTCCATTCATAAGAGGTGAAACAATTTTGAAACATTCGAAGTATAGTTATGCAAGCATAAGTTAAAAAAATCAATCATCTTGAGCTCTAGTGTATGGCAAAGGACTCCACCCTCTAGCTAAATCATTGCTTTGATATAGGGGCGTAGATGTCCCAATATTATGATCATCAAAGCCGAGCCCAACAAGCTATCTATGAAGCCTCTCATTCTCATGCTTCAATTACTGACCCTCAAACTATCTGTTATATGTATAGTAAATAATCTCTAGGATGAGGCGAGTCCATACAGATACTCTGCCTGTGTCAGAGGGATATGTAAAATAACATGCACTAATTTACTAACAAGTGTCAATTTATGCAGGATTAGGAATGCAAAATGTGCTTACATATGAAGCATTAAGAGGAAAAAGCCTAGGAATCTGAGCTATATCAAAATACATATGCTGCTCAATAGGGGTCTACACCATAGGATCCTAGTAGTAATAGACCTATCAAGTGGGGGAACATCGCCCAAAAGGGTACTCGAGGAAGTATCACCTTGAGCAGCTCTACTATGTTGAGTATGCTTAGCCTCATACTTAGTCCTCTCAGTATCACCCTTAGTCTCCTCCTTTATAGCAACATTAGTGCTTCTTTAACCTATACAAAAAAAGGGGCAAATTTTTGGGATTCATGATTCCATACGCAGTGGAAAAATAAAATTTAAATCACAAACTTGAACTTAGATCTAAGTAATTTGATTAATTGATTAAATCTAGATTTTTTGTTTTCTTACCAAAAATTAAAAAAAGGTAAGAAATCTGGACGGAAGAGAGGAGGTTCACTCTGGTGACACTCTACTTCGAGCTTTTAATTTAGCAGTTTGAATTTGAGACATATCTAAAAGAATTCATCCTCCACAAGCATCCACACAAATAGCCCTTGATTTTGAAAACAAATATTTATATGCTAGCACCTTCTCTTGATTTCTCATAAATCAAGAATTAAAAGGAACTCTATGTTTTGTTTTCTAAAAAAGAGAAAATGAATGTAGTGGTAGAATAATGAGACTATGTAAAACTCTAGAGAATATAACAGATTTATAGACATTTAAATTAGAGTTTCACTTGCCAAACAACCTTTTAGTAATTTCTCACTTATTCTTGTTCTAATTTTATTTAAAATTAAATCAGAAATAATATTCTATTTATTTAAGATAACCTTTACCTTAAATAAATAAATAATAAATAAATAAATATTTTATTTATTTATTTCCACAAAGCTTATTTGGGCTTATTTAAAGTGTGTGACCCTGTAGGTTCAC
Organism: Mallotus nudiflorus; assembly: GCA_947683625.1. NCBI lineage: Eukaryota > Viridiplantae > Streptophyta > Magnoliopsida > Malpighiales > Euphorbiaceae > Mallotus > Mallotus nudiflorus. The sequence goes on from CANTUR010000141.1 coordinate 1,215,684, forward strand.
ATGATGTTGGCAATGGGCCTTAAATCTCTATTTAGGCCTACAAGTCATAAGTGGCCTCTAGCAAGACATTATGACTACCCAAGTCATGTGAAGTCAATAGTCCGATATAACCTAATATACAGTGAATATTCTAGTCCCTTTATCAAATAATATCTTGATTGAATATAAGGCATATATTATGTTACCCTTAAATAATTCAATAATATAATTTCTTGATTCTGAATAGCCTAAGAATGATAACTCTTTATCAATTTACTTTAGCATGGCCAAGCATTTTCCTCAATCTATCTTATCAAGGGGCACATAGATATCTTACTCATATTAAATGAGGGACAAATTCTTTCTCAATCACTTATATTTCTCATATAACTCATTTTATACCTAACAACAACCTATTTTATCATCTGGTTAAAGATAATGTAAGATTATGTCAAAATATAAAATAGTTATGTAGAAATCCATGATGATTTCAAGGTCAGAGGACTAAGCCCATATTACTGTGATGAGAATTACTTATGACAATTATCTATTTAGTATTCTCATGATGGGTCAATCCATCACTTTATTTCTTAAATAAGTACCTATGAGTTGACTTAATATCTCATGTTCATGATTAGTAAAACATAATCATCAATCAATACCATACTAGCTATAATACATTTTTATGACTAGGGATAATTTGAATAGAACTCATATTTAATCTAAGGGTTTTAATCAAGTCATATACTTGATGACTTTAGTAAGAATTGACTATTCAAGAAATTATCATAACACAAAATGATAATGAAAAATGTCTCTTTATTAAATAAAATGATAAAGTCAAAATATGGTCATACATGATTGACCTAGTGCATATCACTAACACAAATGTCGTTTGTAGTGATGAAAAAGACAAAGTAAAATGGTGATAGTGAGGAATGATGAAAGAAAGCATACCTTAACTGGGCTTATAAGAGCCTGCTCTAGGAGATTCTCCCGAATATAATCCTAATAGTGATGAGAAGGCTCGAGCAGAGTTGAAGTGTCATATCCCTCAAGAGCTGCTCTATGCACAGGACCAATCATGATACATCTCCTTAACATCGAAGAGGGAATCGAAGAAGGAACACGCCTCTTGGAAGGTCCCACATGCCAATGATAAACATGCTCACCAAGATACCACATATGGCAACCATAACCATAAAGCAAAATCCTTATAGTCTCAAGCCTCACAGTTGTAGTCATGAAATCGTATCACTAAATGTCCTTAGCACTGACTAGCCAATTTGACTTAACATGAAAATTTATTCAGATAAATTTTATTTAACTTTCACAATATATTAAATACTAAAAGTTAAATTTATGTTACCAGTTCCCACTCTAAGGAGTTCAACTGATCTTGATAAGTCTGCAAGTCATACTTGATGCTAGCTAAGCGAGAAGAACCCTATCTCTACATTAGAGGAAGATCCCTGTCAAAGCTAATAGTACTAAAGCCTTGGATCACCCCAATCTTAATGCCCTATATCTGAAAAAGGAGAGAGAGTTAAAATAAAAAGAAGGAGGTTGTAAAAGAGCAAATTTAAAAGAGGTATAAGACACATAGAAGACATATATGCAGGGCATGCTAAAAGATGCACATCATCACGACACCTCTACTGACAGTATCCAATCTATAGTAGAGATAAGTAAGAGCTGTAGATCCCCAATCAAAAGTAGCGACTCTAGCAAGATCCTGAAGGGGACTAAGAAGAGCAATGCTAACCTCATGACCAATCTCACAGAAGAGGGTATTGCCTAGCAATATCAATATGAATCATCTTGCCTTCTGAAGGATTTGTTAAGGTGTAGTGGTGGGTAATCACTTGAAACCTTGAACAAGAGAAGAAAAAAGCACATTCTTCTGATTCTTCCATGTCGGAACGAACCCGAGCAAGTCATGAACATAGTGAATCCTAGCATCTTTTGAAAGAGTGCAGTAGTGGATATTAAAGGGAACTAGAATATCCCCAAAAGTGATCCCAGTAATAGCAAAGAAGCTCATAGGGGGAATAGTCAACTCACCCACTCGTGTGTGGAAGGTATGAGTGGTATCCATCCACCTCTCGATAAGAGCAAAAAGTGAATAGTGGTATGACCTACCTCAAGTAGTATGTAGAGTAGCAATGAAGAATTGAAAGCCAAATGCCCATATATGCTATACTACCTCTTTAGATAAATCATGAAAGAGTTCTCAAGCAAAGTGAAAGCCCAAGAAATTTAGTGGTTTTTGAATAGAATTCAAAAAATAACAGGATTACTTTCTTTATAAACTCTTGATTTTCATATATTTTTATTTTTATTTTTATAAAAAAAAGTGGATTGGAAAATTGAATTTTCGATCAAAAATCCAGAATTTTCGATCGAAAATCCAGAATTTTGATAAAAAATCTAGAATTCTAATTAGATTTTTAGATTTCCAATCGAAAATCTAGAATTTTGATCGGTTTTCTAGATTTCCAATCGAAAATCTAAAAATTCTAATCCAGATTTCAAATTTCCCACTAAAAATCCAAAAATCTGACTGTAATTATGTTAATCTCCTGTAACATGCAAAAACTAGTTTTTCAAAATTTTGTCTCAGGATTAACAATTTCATGCAATTTTATTTAATTTTGTATAGAAAAAATTCTATAATTGCATGCCTGAATATGTTAATTTATACATTGACTGTAAAATATCTTTTTACAGAATCAAAGTCAAAAGAAAATTTACCTCATCTCCAACCTATGAGCATCTGTGGAGGTGTAAGCAAATCAAAAGGAGCACCTCTTCCCCTTTATTGAGCCCTAGATTGTTTTAAGGAAAATGTAGTTGAGATATGACTAGATCTGATTGCCTGGAGCTGTTTCCATGTAATCTGCATCCTGAGTGAGCCATAAGATTAGACGGATTCCAAATTGGAGATCAGATGAAAGAATAATTGAAGAAATAAGATTTCAAAATCAAAAGAAACAAAAAAATAAAGAATGAAAGGGATGGGAAATGAGGAAATGAATTAACAAAAAGTATTCTTTCAATCCAGACTATACAACCGAGTATAGTTGACATTGTACAACCAAGTATAATGTATCCTTTCAATTTAGACTATATGACTGAGTATAGTCAACACTGTACGACCAAGTATAGTCAACATTGTATGACCGAGTATAATGTAACCTCTCAATCTAGACTATACAACTAAGTACAGTTGACATTGTACGATTGAGTACAATGTATCCTTTCAATTTAACTATATAACTAAGTATAGTCAACATCATATGACTGTGTGATGCATCCTTTCTATCCAGGCTATATGACCAAATATTGTCAACATCATACAACTGAATGTGATGTATCCTTTCTATCCAGACTATACGACTGAGTATATTTAACATTGTATGACCGAGTATAATGTATCCCTTCAATCTAAACTGTGTGATCGAGTATAGTCAATATTGTATGACCAAGTACAATGTATCCCTTCAATCTAGACTGTATAACCGAGTATAGTCAACATCATACGACTGAGTATATGTATCCTTTCAATCTAGACTATATGACCTAATATAGTCGACATTGTACGATCAAGTATAATGTATCCTTTATATGCATATTATATGATAGAGTATAGTCAACATTGTACGATCGAGTGCAATGTATCTTTTAGGTCAATAATATACGAAAATGTATAGTCAACATCATATGACCGAGTATGATGTATCCTTTCAAATCAATGCTATACGTCCAAGTATAATATTTCCTTAGATGTTTTAAGTTTATGCCTACTATTGTATGGTAACACAAGCATTCATAGTGAACTGATGATCACTTGCAGACAAAAGCCTTAAGGAGCACATGTAAGTATATAAACTTTTGTTCCTAAGAAATTGTGTGTTTATATGCTTTGCAGTAATTTGTCAGGCAAACAACAACAAAAGGGTGCAACTATAAACACCCAATTTTGGGATGATGAAGTGTGGATGTGACAGAGGACTCTGATGATGAAAATGTTATAAATAGGTATTCAATACTTGAAGTTTGAAACCTCAAAAATCTAAATGTATTATCAAAAGAGTTTAATTGGTTTTTTAAGGAATTAATTGTAATATTTTTTAGGACCTAATTGAAAAGTCTAAATTCTTTTAGGGGTCTTTGTATAATTAATTTTTTTTTAAAAGAGATCAAAATTCTATAATTTTGATCATAATTCTGATTAGAATTACATAATTCTAGTCAGAATTATTCATGTTCCATCTAATTATTTTATTTTATTTTAGTAAAAAAATTTGGTTTCTTGAATTTTGATTGGTCAAATAGTATTTGTCTAAATTTTTGAGAAATTAAAGTCCTTTTAAAATTAAAACTTTGTGAAAAATAAGTCACAGTAGGATACATTTTTAGCTAGGTTTATCCTATAAAAGACATGCTTAAGCTCTGATATGAACCCTACCTATAATAAAGATAGAACGCGCATCCAACTTTGAAATTGTTGCCCAAGATCGTCAAGATAAGGTTGTGAAGATGGAGCCAAACCCCTTGCTTATTAAAGTGAAGCAAGATACTTAACTATTACAAGATGAACAATCACACAATTCTAAGTTTAATCTAACCTAGCAATTGTAATGAAAGGTAGAAGTGAAACAATTCAAGTAAACTTGCAAAGTTTCAAAAGAACAAAGTTCAAGGAAAAACCTCACTTTTAATATTTCAATGCTTCTCTAAAATTCATTTTACATATTTTTAGCCCTTATATAGGCATGTAAATAACCTAATTCTTAAAGAAAAAGGTTTTATTCCTTATTCCCAAAGATACCTATATAGAAAAATCCTTAATTAAGGAGATTTTCTTCAAAATAAGACAACTAATGTTGACAACTCACTATAACTCATGACAACTAAGCAAAGTGATAACTCATGACAATTAAGCATTGAAGCATGCCATGTCACATGTTGACCATTGACCCTTAACTTTGACTTGTTGACTTATTGACTTTAACTTTGGCTTGTTGACTTTGATAAATATTCTTGAATCCTCTCACATCTTTTAGAATCTTCCTTATTGACTCCAAAAGAGGAAAATAACTCAAAATTTGTCCATATCAAACTAATTAATTTTAGAATAGGAAATTAAGCTAATTAGCTTGAATTCTTCACATTCAGCTCCATTCTTGCACTTTTAACAATACAAAAAAAAAAAAAAAAACACACACACACACATAGAGAAGGGAGGGAGAAAGAGCAACATGGGGACTTTCTTTGGAGGACCTTTCTTTTTCATACAGTTTTTGGTTTTTGGCAATACAATTTTTTTTTGTGACTTATTGGTTTTCTTTTAAAGTAAGGAGCAATAGACTTTTGAGAAGAATAATAAGTTTTTGTAGACTTACTTAACAAACAATGGTGATTTATCCTAGTCTAAGGGCCAGCTTATACTGCATCCATAATCATCATCTTCTTTCCTCCCTTCTTTTATTTTTATTTTATTAAATTTTTATTGTTATTCTATTCACTAATCATTGTTTACTCGTTTGTTGGTGATTATGGAGGAGATTACATGATGATCTTACTTAAAGAACAAAATCCATGAAGGTCCATGGCATGTCATGGATTGAACTTTATAGCTATATATAGTTTTTAGATTTTTTATTTAGTTGCTTATTTTTGTTTTGATTTTGTTTTGTTTTATTATTTTTAGGATTGTGTTAGTTTTCTTTTTCTTATTATTTTCAATAGCTCATTGTAATAGCCCCAATAGTGGGAATAATAAAATCATATGTGTGTGATTGTGTGTTTTATTTTAATTAATTGGTTAGTAAAATTAGGGTTTTATTAGGTAATTAATTAAAATTAATGGTTATAGAAATCATTAGGTTGTTTAATTAAAATTGAATTAGATTTAAGTGGATAGAATTAGGGTTGCTTGTTGATTATTTTATTTTATTGTTTAAAGTCTTTAATTAATTTGGTTTTTTTAAAATATATTTAATTGATTATTTGATCTTTTATTTAATTGTTTTTGGGCTTTTTTTTTGTTTTGTTTATGTTTTTTGGGCCTTAAGCCCATGTTAGACTTTAACCCATTTAAATAAGTTTAGGTTTTTTAGGTTTAATTAATAAAAATGCATCTTTAGACCCATAATTAATTAGATTTAGGGTAAAGATAACTTAGACCCATTTAGTTAATTTGGACATAGGCCCACCTAATTTAATTAATTTAGACTTAGCCCATTTAATTTAAGTCTTTTTCCATAATTTATAGATTTAAGATCATTTTATAAATAAAATATGTAGAACTAGGCTCACTAATTTAAATACTTAGTAATTTGTAGATTTAGGCTCATTTTAGAATTAAAATAAATAGACTTAGGTTCATTTAATGAAAATTGAATATGAATTAGATCTGTTAGTCTTTAGACTCATTTGTAAATTAAAACATGTACATTTAGCTCATTTAATTAAATTTAATATAGATTAGACTAACCTAGGGATTATTGATTTAGATGAGTGCATTATTTACATGTATTTTTCATGACTATTATACCTGGAGTTGATTGTTTTACATAAGGGTTTATATGAAATTGCATGTAAATATAGGGTATGATAGTAATTCATAAAGTAATTCTAAATGAACACGACACTGAAAGAAGTTGGTATTTCGTATCCAAAATCTCTTGATTATGGTGCTAGATTTCTTTTAGAGAATCGAGTACCACCATTTTTCAATTTGTCCTAGTTATTACCCTGGGTGGTGACTTCTCATCTCCACGCTATGTCTTTGTGATAGTGGTTAGTGTGTTCTTTATAGCCCTGAACTTAAACAGTGTCAGGATTGCTAAAATCTTGAGCTTGTGCTAAACCCCGTCATTTGCACTCTCCTTGTCTTGCTTTCTCAATCTTTTCTTGCAATTGTGGATATTTTCTTTGCATTGCTTTAATTATACACTGCAATATTCATCTAACTTGTAAAGTAGCAACTATTACCCCATTTTCTTACAAATTTTATTTCATATTCATATATTGTAGCTGAATTAAATAAGATAGTGGAAATACCTACAAATTAGCCACATTGCTTCTTGATTTCCTACTTAGAGCAAAAGTTACCATATTTGCCTTTCCTGGATGATACTCAATTGTACAATCATAATCTTCAACAATTCTAACCACTGCCTTTATCTCATGTTCAACTCTTTTTGGCTCAATAAGTACCTCATACTCTTATGATTAGTAAATATTTAAAATGTTTCTCCATACAAGTAATGTCTCTATATTTTCAAAGTAAACAAGCTTTAAGTCATGTACTATAAAAGTGCCTTAGAGGAAGGGGGGGTGAATAAGGCTAACAAGGATTTTAAGAAAAATAAAAATTATTTTAAGGAATTAAGCAAGAATTAAAAGAGAATAAAATAGGAAGAACAATGATTATAATAATTTAAAAATTTCAAATTCTCAACAATCCTACATCTCCACTTAACTTATCCTTAAGTTAGGATTTTCAATCTCAAATAATTTTATTCACAAGATTGAATTACACAATAGTTTGAGGCTCACTCTTAAACCAATTCCCAAGTGTTTTAATGTCTAAACACTTAAACCAATTCCGTCAGAAATAAATCTCACTCCTTTTCTAATCTATCCCAAGACTTAGATGAAGTAGAAATTCTATTTCTAACACATAACCAACTCTCACAAGAGTTAATGAAACTAAGAATGAATAAATTGAAAGTTTAAGAGCTTTGATGAATGTTAAGATAGAGAATTTGAATAAGCAAGTGTCTTAGCTTCAATTGAGCTCTAGGAGTAGTTTATATAGATAAATAACTCAAGAATATGGTTGTTGGATGTATCAAACATGTCTCTAATGTCTCTTATTGATTTTTGAATCATCTTGCACTTATTTCTATCAGAATGATGTTCACAATCGCAAGGAGAAAATTCTAGCTTATGAGGAGTGAAATACTAGCCATTGTATTAAAAAATGACTATTTGGAGTCATCAGGATTGCCATCACGAGCTGCTCATGAGATGAATAGTGCTTATGAGTGACATTATCCCTTTGCTCAATTTTACTGTTATGAGACTTCTACTTGTGATCAGCTCATGAGACGATCGTAAGGAATCACTGTAAGTCTAAAAATGTCTCTTTTTAACATATAAAAGCTTCAGATACTTTAAGTATAAGATTGAGATATTTTACTTTATAGAAATACAATATAATGACAATATTTCATATTTTTGGACTTGAACTAATAATTTTGATACAAATAAGTACCTACACACTTGAAAGAAATCATTAGAAACTTAAATTGATTGTTAAAGATCAAAATTAGGAGTTTGATCATGCAAATGGTCAACAATCTCCCCCTTTTTGGCTTTGACAACTAATTTAATGAGGTTATAAATAATGTGTGTGTACTAAAAACTTTTAATAAGAAAAGATAGATACTATGTAAAATAGCTCCCGCTATCAAATTTAAATAGATGCAAAATGAGAAAATATTTTGCTCTTCCTTAATATATGCATAAATAGAAAAATAATTTAATCAAAGCATATAAAAAAATACCAAATAATCACAAAGGAGATAATTTTTGAAAAAATACCGATTAAAATTAAAAATATTTTTCTTCTTTAACAAATATGTTATTTATTCCCTTTTATTAAAAATCAAAACAATATAAAATTTAACATGAGGAATAAAAAGAAACATGGCCTAACAGAACAAGTGTTAAAAACATAAAAACATGATAACATGATTATTTTGAAAAAAAATGTTAGGCGATACGAAGGAAATAATTTCAAATATATATGCATGTAGTGCTACTAATATGCATCACAAAATTAGTACATATAGCACTTGACAAGTTTAACTATCACATAATTATATAGAGTATAGCTAGCTAACATACATGATCATATAGCACTTAGCATATCACAAACATAGCTTCTTCTCCCCCCTTGTTAAAAACAAAAAGAAAAGAGAGAGATATAAAGGGAAATAAAATAAAGATACACCAAATCTTTATAAAAGCTAAGTCATACAGAAACAAAGTAAGCAAAATAAGGCCTTTTATCACATATGATATGTGACAAAACTAGCCACACTTACGATGTTATGATGCATGCATAAACACTATTAAGTAAAGCAATTTTCTCCCTTAAAAGAGATGAACTAAATACATGTACAAACTTAAGTATGTCTCCACCTTTGTCAAAATGCAAAAGAAAATTTTAACAAAATATAAATTGCGTTAATAAAAATGATAGAGTTACAATTATATTAAAATATCCATTGTAAAAAGAAAAGACAAGACATAGACTAGCATTCCAAGGATTTTAAAAACTAAAAATAAATAGTAAATAAACCAAACATTAACTAATGAAAAACACATAAAACATCTAGTCTTTTGGAGGAGGAGGGTTCAAAGTGCATTATATGATATAATGAGCATACAATTAATGAATGTCATACTCCATATGGTCCATCCTATGTTAAAAAAGATTAAGCCCTTATGCATAAAAAACATATATAATTGAATGAATCCACACAAGTCCAAATCAAATAAAATTAATTGTAAATGATTCAAATTAATACAAAGATCATGCAAATGGGAAATACAATATATCATGTACATGAAGTAAATTTGTTAAAGTAAATTCTTTTGAAATAAAATATATATATGATGCCAAAAATAATTTTTCTTAAATTATAAACTTGAAAAAGTATTAGAAATGAAAAACAAACAAAAAATATAAATTACTAAAAATCATGTTTAAATAAGAGTTTAAGAAAATATTTTAAATAAGAAAAATAAACCAAAGAACATGATCACACAAACATCCAACCATCAATTCATCAATTTAACAAGTGATCAAGACAAGCTTGAGCCATCAATCATACCATGCTCATGCTTAATAAAATTCAATTTTTCCTTGCAAAGATGCTTGGTAAAGATGTATACTAATTGATGATTTTTATTAATAAATTCAAGAAAGATATCACCATTTTGCATATGATCTCTCAAGAAATGATGTCTAATATCTATATGCTTAGTTCTTGAATGTTGAATAGGATTCTTGTTAAGGTTAATAGCACTTATATTATCACATTTAATTAGAATGTGATTAATATCAATGCCATATTCCAAAAGTTATTGTTTTTGCCATAAAACTTGTGTACAATAACAACTAGCCACCATATATTCTGTTTTAGTGGTGGACGAGGCAATCAAAACTTGTTTCTTACTAAACCAAGAAACCAAATATTGTCCTAAAAATCAACAAGTTCTAGAAGTGCTCTTTCAATTTAGTAAGCTATTGACAAAGTCTGTATCAGAATAACTAATCAAGTCAAAGGAAGAACTCCTAGGATAACAAAGTCCTAAATGCATTATTCCACAAAAGATATTTGAAAATTCTTTTGATAGCATTCAAATGAGACTCTTTAGGACTTGATTGAAATTTAGCACATAAGCAAGTAGCAAACATAATATCGGGTCTACTAGCATTTAAATAAAGAAAGGATTTGATTATACCTCTAAATTGCTTTTCATCAACACGTTGGCCTTTCTTATCCTTGTTATGTTTGGTTGTGGTGCTCATTGGAGTTTTTCTTATCTTAGCTCCATCCATGCCAAACTTCTTACGAATGTCTCTTGCATATTTGGTTAAATTAATGAAAATCCCATCTTTACATTGCTTGATTTGAAGTCCAAGAAAGACCTTGAGTTCTCCCATCATACCCATCTCAATTCTCCTTGCATTAACTTGGAGAATTCCTCACATAAGTAATGGTTAGTAGCATCAAAAATAATATCATCAACATATATTTGAACAAATAGTAAATCATGCTTGGATTTCTTTAAGAAAAGTGTTGTGTCAACTTTTCCTTTAAAGAACCCTTTCTCTAGTAAGAAGTTGTTCAATCTTTCATACTAAGCTTTTGGAGTTTCTAACTATGACACATTGTTCATTTATCTTGTTTCTAAACACCCATTTAGTGCTTATAATAGGATGATGTTTAAGTCTAGGAACCAAGGACCAAACCTTATTTCTCTTAAATTGATTTAACTCTTCTTACATAGCAAGGACCAAAAATTCATCACATAAAGCATCATTAATACAGAACCTTCAAGAATAAGCTTGAGAACCCCTTTAGGTATTTGAAACCCCAAAAGCATTAATTTAAAAATCCCAATAATCAATTCAATAATAACCCTTAAAAATGGTTAGAAATCAGATTAATTAGATGATTAAATAATTAAAATAAAGAAAACACATTTCTAAATTCCAATTTCAAAATAATCCATAAGAAGATGTTCAATCTACTTTAATATTCCTTAAAGCATGTATTTTACTCAATAACACAAAGATAAAAGCAAATAACTTTTAGGTTTCTAAAACTTAAAATCTGAATAATCTCCCTAAGTTACATAAAATAAAACTATTATATATGATTAAAGAAACACTACATAAAACCTAATTGATATCCTAACTAACCAAGAAAATAAATCCTTCTTAAACAAGAAAATATAATTCTACTTAAATAATAAAATATAATCTTGATTACATTCAGACTGACAAATAGAACATGTTGTTATGCACTTTTCACTATAATGAAGGCCGAATTGATGCAAACCCAAAACACAAAAATTATAGCCCTTGATGTAGCTTTAAGAAAAATCTTGAATTGCTCCATTTGGATCTATATTGAGAGAGATAAATCCCATTTACTAATGTATCTTTAGTCTACCTAGTATTTTATATGACTTGATAATCTTTCAAAATTTTAGCCCATAAAGACAATCGAATTAACTCTAACTTTCTTTATCAAAGTTGTAGTACTATGTGTCAAATTTCCATAGTAGTTTGAATGACCTCAATCCAAATTTTTTAGAGAAATATATGACTAAAATGCTAAAGTAGACTACTAAAAGATGAATTGATAAAAATTAAATCTTAGGTCGCATTAGGATTATATCATTCCCTCCCTTTTAAAGATGGTTCATCCTCGAATCAACCCCATGGTCAGACATTGGTATATTTGAACATCCTCTAGGATCAAACACAAACATTTTGGTTGAAAATTTTCCTTTACAAAATGCATCATATCACTTGTTTTTTGAATGAAGTGTGTCATCATGATAAACTTGTTCAAAACAACAAAAGTAGACAATTGATTGTGAATTTGGTTAGTGATAAACAAAACATCGTTGTACATAAGTACAAGTATAGGGTGACTCATATCACTCATTTTTTCACACACATTAATATTCTTTTCACTTATGTCTGGCTTGTTTTCTCTCACCAGGTGTGTCCCATTTTCCTTATTTTCTCACTTAACTCATTTTCAACACTCAGTTCACTTTCTTCTTTTATCTCAACTTCATCAGTTTCCCTCCCTAAAGAATTCCTAAATGAACATGGAAACTCTTCACTATGTTAATTAATGCATGGGTCTTTAAAAGTTGTCTTCGGTGTTGAGGTTTCAACTTGGCACTCCTCCTTATTACTCTTCACTTCAACTTATTGCTCAGGCACTTTAATGACATCAACACTTTCATTCTTCTTGGATTTACACACTATTATTTTCTCAAAAACACTCATTATCTTTTTATACTTCAAAGCATATTTAATTATTACCTTCAAAGATATAGAAGGTTCAAATCATACATCCATCTCTATTCTCTTAACAGTCTTTCATTTAAGCCCACTAATAAATTTTGTAACCTACCACCCTTCAGAACCACCTACATCACTTGCTATTACAAATAAAGTAAACTTTTTATTATATTCATCAACACAAATTTTATTATGTTATTTAAGCCTTTGCAATTTAACATAGAATTTATCCCTAACATCTTGAGGAATAAACTGCCTAGTCATATACTTTTTAATTACTTTCCACTATACCCATTCATTCTCCTTAATGACATCAAATCTACCCACTATATAGTAGCATGACCAAAAAGTTTATTAGAAGCAATTTTGCACTTTTGGAAATTATAATATATTTTAAGAGAATTGAATATCTCTTCCATTTGTTACCCCATTTCAAGTAAATATAATAATCTTTTCTACCATGAAAAATAAGGTATGTCCATAATGTCCGTTTGGTTTGACATTACTATAAAAAAAATTAGAAATATAAAGAAAAATAATTCAAGGACCTCACAAGCACTCCTTCATGTGTTTGCACTCAAATTATGGGGATGGTCAGTCATGTTTAACTTAAGGAAAAAAAATTTAGTCATAAGTTTCCTCACACGACTTCAGCTAATTTCTTTTATGTTCTTAAGTAAATCACACTTTTAGAATAATTTAAATAGTTTGAAGCAATTCAAGTAGAATTCCAAAACTAAAATTTGCAAAATAAGTTTGAAGCAATTCAGTTATGAGAATAAAAAGGTGACAATTCAGAAGCAATGGATTAGGAAAACTCAAATAATGCAAAAGACATGTGAAAGAAATACAAAGATCTTTTAGAATAGAAAAAAATAAATTTAGAAGTTATTTTAAGAAGAAAAGTCAAATCTGCCTCAATAAGTAATATTCCTTAATGAGTAAGTATTGAAAAGATATGCAAAATCCTAAATAGATAAGGAATACAAAATATGATAAGATATATTTAGATATGGCAATTATAAACCAAATAGGAGTAGGAAATCTAAATTAGACCTGATTAGGATATTAATCACTTAAACATTATTCCTTAATGAGTAAAGACTAGAAGATATTCAAATCATACCTGATTAGGATATAAATCACTCAAGAATCTCAATTCTTCCTTTTTAATCACTTTCTTTTTTTCATGAATTTTTTTGCTTCTTTTTTGTTGCATGAATTTTTTAAACCTTCAACTCTAAACACAAATCTGAATTTTAATATGTAAAAAAATTGATTGAATCAAAGAAAAATAAGAATAAGATTAATAAATAAGAACAAAGAACAAAACACAAGAATGAAGAACAAAGAACAAGAATAGAATTTAAAAGAATATGAGAAATATAAGAAAACATAATTAAGAATGAAAATTATAAAAGATAAAACCTGATATAGAGCCTAAGCTCTGATACTAAATGATATGGAACCTCCAAGAATAAGCTTATGTATTCGAACCCCCAAAATCATTAATTTGAAAACCCCAATAGTCAATTCAACAACAACCCCTTAGAATGGTTAGAAATTAGATTACTTAAATGATCAAATAATTAGAATAAAGAAAACTCATTTCTAAATTCCAATTTCAAAACACTCCACAAGATGATCAATCTACTTGAATGTTCCTTAAAACATGTATTCTACTGAAGAACACAAAGATAAAAGCAAATGACTTTTAGGTTTCTAAAACTTCAAATCTGAATAATCTCCCTAAGTTACATAAAATAAGACCTTTATATAGGATTAAAGAAACACTCAATAAAACCTAATTAATATCCTAACTAAATAAGAAAATAAAATCCTTCTTAAATAAGAAAATATAATTCTACCTAAATAATAAAATATAATCCTGATTATATTCAGATTGACATATATAGCACATTATTGTGCACTTTTCACCATAATGAAGGCAGAATTAATGTAAACTCAAAACATAAAAGTTATAGCCACTTTAAGCATCATCTTGAATTGCTCCATTTGGATCTCTATTGAGAGAGATATAGCCCATTTACTTATGTATCTTAAGTCTACCCAGTAGTGTACACAACCTGATAATTTTTCATAATTTTAGCCTATGAAGACGATCAAATTAACTCCATTTTTCTTCATCAAAGTTGTAGCACTATATGTTAGATTTCCATAGCATTTTGAATTACCTTAATCCAACTTTTATAGAGAAATATATAACAAAAACATTAAAGTAAGCTACCAAAAGATGAATTGGTAAAAATTAAATCTTGGATCACCTCAGGATCATATCAATCATCAATATTTTTGGGTTTAATTTAAGAAATGAAGCCTAAATTAACTATAGACTTTAATTGAGATCTAGTAGTTATCCTTTTTGTATTGTCACCTATATTGAGATCTTGAGGATGAGCTTTCTTAAATTGCTAATCCTTTGGAAGTTCATCATTCAAGGTAGGTTGAGATGTCTCCTTATTGTCCTCCTTACTTGGACCTTCAAGTTCCAAAGGCTTACTAATATTTTCTTCTTTAGTGATCACATCCATATGCTCATCTACAAAATCATCAACACTATAAACATTCTTTCTAGGATTAAATGAGTTTGATTCATCAAATATAATATGCATTGACTCTTCAACTACTAGAGTTCTCTTATTAAAGACTCTATATGCTTTGCTAAAAGTAGAATAGCCTAGGAAAATTCCTTCATCAACTTTAGAGTCAAATTTCTTAAGATTATCCTTAGTATTCAATATAAAGCACTTACATCCAAATACTTTTAGATATGAGATTTTAAGTTTTCTATTATTCCATAACTCATAAAAAGTTTTATTTAAAATTGGTCTTTTGAAAACTCTATTTGAAATATAATAAGATGTGTTAACGGCTTCTGCCCAAAAGTATAGAGGCAAATTATACTCATGAAGCATTGTTCTAGCTATTTCCACAAGAGTGCTATTTTTCCTTTCAACTACTCTATTTTGTTGAGGAGTTCTAGGAGAAGAAAACGTATGTGAAATACCATTTTCATTACAATAGGTTTTAAAAAATTCATTTTCAAATTTGTTTCCATGATCACTTCTAATAGAAGAAACACAAAACCTTTTTCTTTTTGAACTCTTTTTGCAAATTTTCAAAAACTTTAAATGTATCATTCTCATGAGCAAGAAAACATACCCAAGCAAATGATGAGTGTGAAAAATGCATTATTTTGAGCACTTAATGTGTTAGGATTATGTGTCATTTTAGTTGCATTTATGTTTCTTTTGTGGATTTTTTGTTTAGTTTACATGAATGTGTGCATGGTTTGTGTTTACCTTTATTTTTAGTATTTTTTTATTATTTTTATGCATATAAGTGTCAAAATATAGTAAAGGAAAGATACATAGGGCTCATGATCATCCTAGAAGAGTTAAAGGAGCTTGCAATAGGGCATTCAAAGCTAATTGGAGCAAATTAAAGAGAAGAAGCTGTGCATGGCTATGCACAAAATACACATGGCCGTGCGACCTTCTATTAATAGATTCAAATTTTGAATTTAATTACTAATTTAGGGGGATTTGATGGAGATTCATAAGGAAACAAATTTAGGGGCTAGAGGTTAGGGTTTTATATTGGGTGCAGCCTTTAGAAAAAGAAGAATCATCATTTTATTATTTTTCTAAGTTTTTACATTACATTTTCTTTTATCATTTTGGAGAAAACAAAGACTTGTGCTTGTTTATGTTGGTTTTGGAGATTGAGAAAGAGGATTGAAGAACAATAGACTTGCTATTCCAGGGGGTTTTTCTTGTTATTTTGATATTGTTGAATTTTATTTTGATTAATGAAAATGTTTATTTTCTTCTATTCTTCATGTTTGTCTTTTATAATTCACATGAGTGGCTAGGTTCTTTGTTAGGGTTCTTATTTCAATTCAACTATATGATTATTGTAATTAAACCTAAGCCATTAATCTTCATCCTTTAGTTATTGTTGAACTTTATGTCTTGCTAGGATTGATTACCCATTTATTCAATTTACATAATAGAACTTGATCGAGATATAGGTTTCTTTGGATTTAAATAATAACCTATTAGATACTTTCTTAGTTGAGAGACATTTAAGCAACTAATATTGATTAAGGGTTGGTGCTTAAATTGGGTTAAACAAATACTTAGTAAATGAGAGTTGTAAATCTAAGGTGTCAATCTACTTGGTTAATTGTAAGGTTGTCTAAGAGGAAAGCTTATGATTCTTTAGATGCCTTCAAATTAGATTAATGTTAGGTATGGCTTAGGTATTAATTAATCTTAAGAAAGGGTTAAATTGATAATAAAAACCCTAGCTCTTTAAATTGATTATTATTTAATTCAGATTTCTTTTGTCTTTTAGTTTAATTTAAAATGCCTTTTTTTTATTGTTTAAACAAATAGGCACAATTAGTATTACAGTACTCAATTTGCAATCTCTATGGGATCAATATTTAATTACTACTTGTATGATTCTATATACTTATGAATTACACATCAAGTTTTTGGCACCACTACCGAGGATTACCAGAATTGATATTATTGAGAATTTTATATTATTTGATTTAGACTTTATTTTAGTAATTATGTGTGTGGTTTTTCAGGGAGTTAAGTAGTACATGCACACAACACGTGGTGCAAGTAGACAAGGAGCCTAGTTAATACTACTTGATTTAGAGCTTGAGAGGACAATTCATAGAAGGAGGAGACAAAATAGTAACAGAATGAAAAGAGAGGAAGACGTAAGAGATCGGCCTCCACCAGAATAAGGAGCGCATAATGGGAAAAATGGATAAAATAGGTGGAATGGCCAAAGAAATATAAGGGATTTTGTGAGTCCTAATGTCCAAGGTGATTAGACTCCAATTGTGGAGCTGGCTGTAGCTGCAAACAACTTTGAAATCAAACTAGCAATGATCTAGATGATCTAAAACTCACAATATAGTGGGTTACCATATGAGGATCTGATTGGACATATGTCTAGAATATTGCTCAACTTTTAAGATGAATGGATGAATTAATTCGATTAATCCTCTTTCCATTTTCATTTATGGATAGGGCCAAAAGGTGGTTCACAAGCTT
Organism: Mallotus nudiflorus; assembly: GCA_947683625.1. Lineage (NCBI taxonomy): Eukaryota > Viridiplantae > Streptophyta > Magnoliopsida > Malpighiales > Euphorbiaceae > Mallotus > Mallotus nudiflorus. The sequence goes on from CANTUR010000141.1 coordinate 1,233,399, forward strand.
ACCACCCAACTCTATAAACACATAGCAGGAGCTTTATACAGCTTTCGTCAACAAGTATTTTCCACCAGCTAAAGTACTCAAAATTAGAAATGAAATCAACCCTTTTTATCAAAAAGAGGATAAGAGCTTTTATGAGTACTGAGATAGATTCAAGGATCTTTAGAGACAATGTCCACTACAGTTGATTTCTTAATGGGATTTGACACAGTCATTCTATAAAGGAGTCAATCTAGAGTGAAAATAGATGCATCAGTTGGAGGAAGCATCATGTCAAAGACACCTAAGGATGCTTTGGATCTTTTTTAAGAAATGGCTAACACCCAAAGCCTATGGTCTAATGAGAGGGCTATTCCAAAGAGAGGGGGATCAATGGAAGTTGATAGTTTGACAATTCTAAATGCAAAAATAGATGCTTTATCCAAAAGGATAGACAAGATGAGTGTTAATGCAATTTCTAACTTGTCTTTTTCTTATGAATTGTGTTAGGGTGGACATCCAATAATTGAATGTCAAATGATGCAAGGACTATCAATGGAGAATGTTAATTATATGAATAACTTCAAGGGATAGCAGAATCAAGTGCATGGAAAAACCTATAATCCTAGTTGGAGAAATCATCATAATTTATCCTGGAGCAATCAAGGAAATAACCAGTGCAGGCCACAAGTACCACTGGGTTTTGGAGGGAAAATGCACAACATTACCAACCTAATTTCCAAAATGAAAAAGGTTTATCTTTAGGGACTTCTTTAAAGAGCAAGTTAGAGAAGTTCATGGATGTGATGACTATAAAAATGAGCCAATAAGATGAGGCTACAGAGAGGTTGGAGGGCATATTTGAGCAAATGTACAAAGACACATAACTCATGTTCAAGAATCATTCTTCCTCTATTCAAAATTTAGAGGTGCAAATGGGGCAATTGGCAAACTCTTTATCAATAAGGAATCAAGGTTCATTGACAAGCAACAATGAAAAGAATCTAAAAGAGCAATTAAAGGCTATTACCTTAAGAAGTGGAACATAAATTCAACCCCTAAAAGCAACTATGGAATATGAGAAGGAAAAGAAGGAGGAAAAGGATAAGGAATAAAAAGATGAGTGGGTTAAAGTGCAAGTGGAAAAGGAATAAGAAGTTGAGGATAAAAATAAGGAGAAATTAACACCACCAGTGAAGCCATATAAATCTCCAGTCCCATATCCTTAAAGGTTAAAGAAATAGGAACATGATCAACAGTTTGTAAAATTTTTAGAGAACTTCAAGGCACTCCATATTAATGTGCCTCTTGTGGAATGTCTTTCTCAGATGTCAAAATATGCTAAGTTTATGAAAGAGTTGATTTTCAATAAAAATAAGTTATAGGAGTATGAGACAATCACACTTATAAAGAAGCATAGTACAATTATCTCGAATAAACTTCCTTTGAAAGGAAGCATCCAAGGAGTCTCACTAAATTTTCAAAGAGCTTTATGTGATTCAAGAGCTTCAATTAATCTTATGCCTTTGTCTATTTATAGGAAATTGGGCTATGAGAAGCTAAATCCATAAATATTTAATTGCAGCTTGCATATAGGACCGTGAAGGAACTAAAAGGCATAGTGAAAGATGTGTTAGTAAGGGCTGGGAAATTTATTTTTCCATTTGTTTTTGTAGTCCTTGACTTTGAAGAGGATGAGGAGGTCCCATTAATCCTTAGTATGCCTTTTCTTTACATTATAAGAGCAATCATTGATGTTTATGATGAAACTCTTACATTGAGAGTGGGGGATGAAAGTTATAAGTTTTATGTTTTTTAAAGCATGAAATACCCCTATAATGAAGATTTTTGTATGAGAGTTTATGTTATTGATGAATGTGTGAATGAAGTCCAACGATGGAGGTTGGTAAAGTCTGTGAAAATTAAGAATATTGAGAAGCGTTTTTAAGTACAATCCTCCCAGGATGAAGTACACCTCAAACACCAACCTTACATACCACACATCCAATTACCATATACTAAACCCACACCATCTTCAACCATAAACCACAAAAATTAGATTTAAAACCTTTACCCTAATATTTGAGGTACACTTTTCTAGGAGAAGATAAAACACTACCTGTGATTATATCCTCTAAACTTAATAAAGATCAAGAGGATTTGTTAGTGGACATGCTAACGAGGAGAGTAAAAGAAATTGGTTGGAAAATTTCTAATATTAGGGGCATAAGTCCTTTATATTGCATGCACAAAATCCTAATGGAGGAGGGACACAAACCAACCATTGAAAGGCAAAGAAGGCTCAACCTAAACATGCAAGAAATGGTGAAGAAAGAAGTAGTTAAGCTTCTTGATGCAGGGATCATCTACCTAATCTTAGATAGTTCATGAGTGAGCTCGATTCAGTGTGTACCAAAGAAAGGTGGAATAACTATTATGAAAATGAGGAAGGAGAGTTGATTCCTATAAGAGTTATAAGTAGATGGAGGGTGTGCATTGAATATAGAAAGTTGAATTCATGCATAAGAAAAGACCATTTCCCATTACCTTTTATTGATCAAATGTTAGAGCTGATAGCAGGACATACTTTTTATTATTTTCTGGATGGGTACTCAGGATATAATCAGATTCACATATCCTTATGTCACATTCACATATAAGAGGATGCCATTTGGATTATGTAATGCTCCTGCAAGATTCCAAAGATGTATGATGGCCTTTTTTGTAGATGTGGTAGAGGAAATCATGGATGTTTTTATGGATGATTTTTTAGTCTATGGAAACTCATTTAGGGGATGTTTGAACAACTTGGAGCAAGTTTTTGCACACTGTGAAGAAAAAAACTTAGTGCTAAATTGGGGAAAGTGTCATTTCATGGTAGATGAAGGAATTGTTCTAGGACACAAGATTTTAGCCCAAGGCATTAAAGTTGATAAAGTGAAGGTGGAGGCAATTGAGAAGTTGCAATATCCCATAAATGTGAAGGGAGTCAGGAGTTTTCTTGGCCATGCAGGCTTCTATAAGTGGTTCATTAAGGATTTTTCAAAAATCTTAAAACCCCTTTATAAGTTGTTTGAGAAAGATTCACCTTTTGATTTTACTGATGATTGTAAATTGGCTTTTAACAGGTTAAAGGAAGTCCTTATTTTAGCTCCTATAGTGATGGCACTGGATTGGAATCTACCATTTAAATTGATGTATGATGCAAGTGGTCATGTAATAGGAGTTATGCTTGGTCAAAGAAAGGAGAACAAATTACATGTGATATACTATGCAAGTCAAACCATAATTGATACACAGTTGAATTATGCTACTACAAAAAAAGGAGATGTTTGCAATCATTTTTGCTTTTGACAAGTTTAGATCCTATCTTTTTGGCTTTAAATTAGTTATGTACATAGATCATGCAACATTGAAGTACCTAATGAATAAGAAAGATTCTAAGCCAATGATTATTAGATAGGTGTTGTTGTTGTAAGAGTTTAACATTGAGATTAGAGATAAGAATGGATCTAAAAATGTAGTAGCTGATCATCTTTAAAGGTTGGATGTAGAGCAAGAGGAAAGGGATAATCAAGAGCCTATCAAAGAGCTATTTCCAGATGAGATACTTTTAACCATAGAGAGCATGGGTGCTCCTTGGTTTGCTAATATAGAAAATTTTCTATCAAGTGGAGAAATGCCAAGAGTTCATTCCTCAATAAAAGAAGAAGTTGATTTATAATTCCAAATTTTACATTTAGGATGAACCATTTTTGTGGAAATTGTGCAGTGATGGTATGATGAGAAGATTTGTAGCAAATGAAGAAGTTGGTTCAGTCTTGTAACATTGTCATCGATTGGTCAATGGTGGACATTTTAGACCATAAAGAATAGCCACTAAGGTTCTTAAAGTAGGGTTATATTGGCCTATACTTTTTCAAGATGCTAGAAACTTTGTGATTCGCTATAATGCATGTCAAAGGAGTGGTAACATTTCAAAGAAGGATGAAATGCCTCAATTTGGAATCTTAGAGGTTGAAATATTCGATGTATGGGGCATTGAATTCATGGGGCCATTTCCTTTGTCAGAAGGTAATAAGCACATTCTTATTTGTGTTGACTATGTTTCTAAATGGGTAAAACCTTAAGCATGCTTAGTGAATGATGCAAAAGTTATTTATAAGTTCTTAAAGAAATTATTCTCTCAGTTTGGTATGCCTAGAGTAATCATAAGTGATGGGTGAACACATTTTTGTAACAAAAATATGGAAATATTATTGGCAAAATATAAGGTGAAGCATAGAGTAGCTACACCTTATCACCCTCAAATAAGTGAACAAGTTGAGCTATGTAATAGGGAGTTAAAGAAAAGTTTAGAAAGAATAGTGAGTAAGTCAAGAAAAGAATGGGCAAGGAAGCTTAATGATGCTTTGTGGGCATACAGAACAGCTTATAAAACACCTATTGGGATGTCTTCTTTTAGACTGGTTTATGGCAAAGCATGTCATCTTCCTATTGAACTTTAGCATATGGCCTATTGGGTGGTAAAAGCTTTGAATTTTGATTTTAGGAAGGCAACTGAGAAGAGACTGTTACAAATGAGTGAGCTTAAAGAGATTAGAGAGGTTGCCTATGAAAATTCAAGGATTTATAAAGAGCACACAAAGAAGTGGCATGATGCAAGAGTTAGAGTAAAGAGATTTAAAGAAGGAATCCAAGTGTTGCTTTTCAATTCAAGGCCCAAATTATTTCTTAGAAAGTTGAAGAGTAGATGGTCAGGACCATTTATAGTGACTCACTCATTCCCTTATGGAGCTGTGGAATTGCGCAACACAAGAGGAGAAACATTCAAAGTAAATGGTTAGAGACTAAAGCTGTGCCATGAAGGCACGTTTGAGGATTTCCATCAAGTTGCATACATGAAGGAATTAACAAAGTGAACAATATGGTGGTCTAGCTTACAGACCCTTAAAAGAGGGGTTCTTGGGGGTTGAACCAAGATTGTTTTTATTTTTTTTTATTTTAATAATTTCTTTTTATATTTTTGCAAATTTATTTTAGTTTTAATGTTTGGTTCCTTTATGATTTTAGGAAATGAAGAAAAAGGAGGAGCTCAAGAAGAGGTATTGTAAGTTTAATTTATGTGGAATGCTATTTAGTGCGATCTGCAAGTCATAATTATGATGCATTACTTACCTATGTTGTTATATGCTCCATGTACTGTATTTTTGTCAAATCACATGGCCAAGCATTTTTTTTTGCATAGTTATGTGCCTTACGACATTGTAATTCTTAACATGCAGGGCACACAATCATGTGCTCCAATGCACATGGCCGTGTGCCTTGCGTCATCGAATTTATTGTTGTGCAAGTCACACGACCATATGCCTCAATGCAAATAACCATGCACCTATGCTGTTCCAATTTTTCAAGAGATATAAAATCTCATTTTACAAGAAACTTTACCACTTCCCAAAGAAACATTGACCAACTTTCCCATTTCCTAAACCCTAGACAACCTAACCCCTCCCACTTCCCACAAACTTTACCCAAATCCCATTATACCACCTCCCTTATATAAACACACACTTCTTATTCACATTCACTCACCCTTCATTCTCTTTATTCTTTACACCATCTTCCACTACCCCATATTTTCTCTACACTTCATCTTCCTAAGAAAGAGTATTGCTAAGAAGAAGTCCACTCCTCCTCCAAAGAGAATAAAGCTTAGTGGAAGCTTAAACAATCTGTGTGCTGCTAGCAAAGAAAGGATGGTAAAAATCTTCCCTAATCAAATTTAATTTAGGCATGATGGGCATATTAATAAGTTTAAGCAATTAACGTGTAGAAAGATTATGCCTAATAAGTATGTGAGTGCTACCTCTTTAACTAAAATTGGGTTGCTAGATGAGGTTAATTTGTATGTCAATAGAATGGGATGGAATGAATTTCTCTTGATGCAAAATCCCTCACATGCTCCACCCATTTATGAGTTTCTCTCTTCATTTAGTTTTAATGAACATGCTCTCATGCTCACTTTTTGATTGAGGAATGAAGATCACACCTTAGGATTGTTTGCACTTAATGATGTTTTTCATTTTCCAAAGAACCAATATGCTAATGTTGCATATGATATGAATGAGTTTTGGAGTGAAATAACTGAGGAGAGAGGTGCTTTCTATAAGGCTAGGTTGGTGAAAGAATCCCAAATTCGATTGCCCGCATTAAAATATTTGCATAGGCTCATGGCACATTCCTTATTTCCTAGGAAAGAAGGGGATTCCATGGTCACCACCATAGAGCATAACATTTTATATTGCATGGTTAGTGATATAAAGCTCGATATGTTCCATGTTTTAGCTGGGAAATTGAGAGATGTTGCTTCAAAAGTGAGTGGGCCATCAAAGTGGGAGGACTAGTAACCGCTATAGCAAAATACCTAGGCTTTGACATTGAAAATATTCCATTTGAAAATATGCCATTTGAGGAGGTTAAGGGTTATTATTTCATTGACACTAACATTAAATTAAAGCCTTTTCCAGAATTTAGAATTAGTCTCATTTTAAAATTAAAATAAGTAGACTTAAGATCATTAATTAAAATTGAATATGAATCAGGCTCATTAGTCTTCAAGATCACTTATAAATTAAAACATGTAGATTTAGCCCACTTAATTAAAATCAGTGTAGATTATACTAACTTAGGGGTTATGAACTTTAATGAATGCATTGCTTACATGTATCTTTCTACTTAGGGTTAATTGTTTAAATAAGAATTTATATGAAATTATATGTAAATAGAGGATAAGATAGTAACTCATAAAGTAATTTTGAATGAACATGAGACTGAAAGAAGTTAGTATTATGTATCCAAACTCTCTTGGTTGTGGTGCTAGCTTTCTTTAAGAGAATCGAGTACCACCACTTTCAATTTGTCCCATTTATTACCTTTGATGGCAACTTGTCATCTCCACGCTATGTCTTTGTGATATAGTAGTGTGTTCTCTAGAGCCCTGAGCTCAAATAGTGTTGTGGTTGCTAAAATTTTGGATGCACACTAAACCCTGCCATCTATAAGGACCTATCAAATTTTTCATGGAAAAGTGTCACCTGAAAAAATTGAGTATACCAAAATGTTCTCCATAATTTATAGAGTCTAATTAAAGCCTCAAATGCACCAAAAACAACATAGAATTCACAAATAAAAAAAGTAAAGGAAACTAACAAAAAAATTCACCAAATATTCTACTGACATAGTTTGGATGCGAGGTTAGTACCTATAGACTCCCAACGATGAGAGGGACGTAATGGAGGCAACCCAGTCAACTGAAACCTACCAAAACAATGCCAAAATATTAGAAGAAGGCCGAATGTTCTTTAATTTTTTAGGCAACTTTTGGAAATTTTCTTGGAAAATAAAAATCATGGGGAGATAGAAGAGGATAAGACAAATCTATTGTTTAAATTTAAGGTCAATTGGAGTTCGTTTGGGTATTTAACAAAAATAAAAAAAGGAAAGAATTGGTATTAAAATGAAAATTACCCCCTACAAACTACTCTTTCCCGCTGATGCCTCTCACTCCCATGTGCAAGCCACTTTATTAAAGTGATGGACACCTACGTGTCCATCAATAAGTAGTCCCTTTTTCTTTTAATAATAGGAAATAGAATAGTAAAGACCATAACAATAAAATAATATTAATAAATTCAATAGCAATTACAATAATAAATAGAAATAATAATAAATAGAAATAATAATAATAATAATAATAATAATAATAATAATATTATTATTATTATTATTATTATTATTATTATTACCAAAAATAAAATAATAATAATAATACTAATAAAGAAAATAATAATAAAATAATAATAATAACAATAATTATATTAATAACAAGATCTCAATAATAATAATAATAATAATTATTATTATTATTCACCAAAAATTTGGGTTATTACATTAGTGACCTTTGGTAATGCAATAAAAACATTCAACATTGGTAAATTTATTTCTTTTAGTAGGATATGATTTCCTAATATATGAAACATGCCTTTTATGTTGTGATTTTGTGTGCCTCTTAAAATTATTTTGAGTCATAGTTTGAAACTTATTATTATTATTATTATTATTGTTGTTGTTGTTGTTGTTGTTGTTATTGTTGTTGTTGTTGTTATTCACCAAAAATTTGGGCTATTACATTAGTGACTTTTGGTCATGCAATAAATACATTCAACATTGGTAAATTTATTTCTTTTAGTAGGATATGATTTCTTAATATATGAAACATGTATTTTATGTTGTGATTATGTGTGCCTCTTAAAATTATTTTGAGTCATAGTTTGAAACATACATTGACAATGACAATGTGTATTTTAATAGGTTTGTGCAACATGTTTAGGAGTGTTGTGTCTAGTGTACATATAAGTATGTTTGCGTTGTGGTCTTCTAACATGTGTCTTACCTCTTTATGCCAATGGAGGTTGAGTCTTATGAGACTTTCTTTTGTCATTTGACACATGAGACTTTTTAGCTTTGAAAGCTTCAGTCTCATTTGGTTTGGAGGTAGAAGGATTGGAGTCATGTGAGACTTTAACAAAATTAAATATGTGATGATGATGAAGGCATTATATTTTTATATCCAATTCCATGAGTATTTCAATGAAAATTTTTGAGAATCAAGAAGACTATCTAAAATTTCTTTTCCTCTCTTAAATTTAACAATGGAATTCTTTAATTTTAAGATCTTCTTAGAAAGCTTATAATTTTCATCACTTGCTTTCTTAAGTTAATCTTCTAAGGAATTAGAAGATTTTACATCACTAACAAGTTTTTTATTTGATTCAACAAGTTTAGAAAAATCATTTTTTAAGCTATCAAATTCCTTGGTTAAACTAGATAGCTCATGCTTGTAAAGGTTCTTCTTAGAAAGCAAGCTTTTGTATTTAAATGATAATTTGCTCACAATAGAGCTGTCATTATCATCATAATAATCATCATAATCATAAAAGGAAGAATAAGAAATAGATGGTACCTCATTTTTATTTCCAAGAGCCATGAAGCAAAGGTTGACATTTCTTGTTATTCCTCTTCCTTTTCAAATTTAAAGGAGTCATCCTAAGTAGTTTTGAAGGCCTTCTTTTTATCTTTTGCTCCTTTGTTCTTGAATTTGAGTTTGGGGCACTCACTTCTAATGTTTCTCAGTTTTTAGCATTCATAGCACATTGGTTGAGAGGGTAAAGAGGTCTTGAGCTTCCTCAATTGAAGTGACTTGAGATTCCCTATCCTTCTTAGGTAGGATTCTTAGAATCCTGTTGTTCACATCTTCCTTAAAGAAATGTTTTCCAAGTTTCATGAGGGTTATGAGGAGAGCATTAAGATTGTTTGTCATCTCTGTGATTGATTCTTGAAGCTTCAGTTTAAAGTGTTCATATTCATACATTTGAAGTTAAACCGTTTTGCTTCTTACTTGTACATTGCCTTTATAATGGTTCTCCAAGGTCTCCCACATTTCCTTGGCCAAAATGAAATATTAAAGTTTGCCTCTTTCTCTTGTCAGGGAAGAGCATAGAGTGATCATAGCTTTCTTATTTTTATAGTTTTCTTCCTTTTGATCATTGCTCTAATTATTTCTTGAAAGAGTAGTTTGTACACCATCAATGGTAATTTTTAGTGGTTGCTAACCATTAAGAACAACTTCCTAAAGTCTAATGGAATCACAATATAGATATAGCTCTATTTTGAACTTCCAATGAGGATAGTTACTACCTTTAAAGAATGGTCTAAATGAAGGAAAATTTTAAAGTTCACTTCCTATGATTTTGTATTATAGCAATTAAGTTTCTAGAATCTAAGCTCTGATACCAATTGAAAGTGCCTTAGAGGGGGGATTAATAAGGCTAATGAGGATTTGAAGAAAAATAAAAATGATTTTAAGGAATTGAGCAAGAATTAAAAGAGAATAGAGTAGGAAGAATAATGAACATAATATTTAAGGAGTTCAGATTCTCAATAATACTATGTCTCCACCTAACTTATCCCCAAGTTAGGATTTTCAATCTCATATAGTCTTATTTTCAAGATTGAGATCACATAAGAGTTTGAGTCTCACTCTTCAACCTTATAACTAAGAGTTTCTAGGCTCACTCTTAAACCAATTCCCAAGTATTTTAATGGCTAAACACTTAAACCAATTCCTTTAGAAATAAATCTCACTCCCTTTCTAATATATCCTAAGACTTAGATGAAGTAGACATTCTATTTCTAACATATAACTAATTCTCACAAGAGTTAATGAAACTGATAATGAGTAAATTGAAAGTTTGAGAGCTTTGATGAATGTTAAGATAGAGAATTTGAATAAGCAAGTGTCTTAACTTCAATTGAGCTCTAACATTAGTTTATATAGATAAACAACTAAAAAATATGACTATTGGATGTATGAAACATGTCTTTAACATCTCATATTGATTTTTGAATCATCTTAGATTTATTTCTGTTAGAATGACACTCACGATCATGAGGAGTAAGTTCTAGCTCGTGAGAAGCTAAATACTAGCCGTTGCATTAAAAAATGACCATTTGGAGCTGTCAGGACTACCCTCATGAGCTGCTCAAGAGATGAATAGTGCTTATAAATAGTGCTCATGAGCAACACTATCCCTTTGCTCAATTTTGCTCTCATGAGGCTTCTTCTCATGAGACGCTCATGAGGGGATCACTATAAGTAAAAAATGTCTCTTTTTGACACATAAAAGCTTTGGATACTTTAGGTATAAGATTGAGAGATTTTACTTCACCAAAATACAGTATAATGACAATATTTCATATTTCTGGGCTTGAACTGATAATTGTGATACACATAAGTTCCTACACATTTGAAAGAAATCATTTGAAACTTAAATTGATTATTAAAGATCAAAATTAGGAGTTTGATCATGGAAATGGTCAACATACTAGATAAGATAATTCATAAGGCTTCAACTATCTAGAAACATATGCAATTACCTTACCATGTTGCATTAGCACACATCCTAAACCCTGATGAGAAGCATTACTATAAACTATAAATCCTCCTCTGCCTGTAGGAATAGTTAATATTGGAGTAGTTGTCATCCTATTTTTTAGTTCATCAAAACTTTTCTTACATGCTTCAGACTCCTAAAATGCTACATTTTTCTAAAGTAACTTTGTTAAAGGCTAGTTATAAATGAAAATCCCTTAACAAGTTGATGACAATATCCAGCTAGTCTTAAGAAACTTCTTACTTTTATAACATTTCTTGGATTTTCCCATTTTACTACTACTTCTATTTTCTTTGGGTCCACTTCTATTCCCCATTTAGAAACCACATATCCTAAAAATATAACTTTATCTATCCAAAACTCATATTTACTCAAATTTGCATATAACTGCTTTTCCTTTAAGGTTTGCAGCACAATTCTCAAATGTTGTTCATGCTTCTCTTTGTTTCTTGAATATACCAATGTGTCATTTATGAAGACAATCATAAACTTATCCAGATAAGGTTGAAATACCTTATTTATAAGAGCCATGAATGTAGCGGGTGCATTGGTTATACCAAAAGGCATCACTAAGAAATCATAATGTCTGTACCTAGTTCAAAATGTAGTCTTTGGTACATATGGTTCTAAAACTTTAAGTTGATAATAGCTTGATTTCAAATCAATCTTAGAGAACACTTGAGCTCCCTAAAATTGGTCAAATAAATAATCTATTCTAGGTAAAGGATATTTATTCTTTATAGTGGCCCAATTCAATTGCCTATAATAAATACTCAAACTCATTATTCCATCTTTCTTTTTAACAAATAACACTAGAGCACCCCAAGGTCAAAATACTAGGCCTAATAAATCCTTTATCAAGTAATTCCTGTAACTAAACTTTCAATTCTTTTAATTCAATTGGAGACATTCTATAAGGTGAAATGGATATTGGTGCTATTCCAGGAAGTAACTCTATTATGAACTCTGCTTCTCTTTCAAGTGGCAACCCTGATAATTCTTCTAAGAATACATTTAGAAATTCCTTTACCATTGGAATACTCTCAAGCGAATTATTAGAAGTTATGGTATTTACCACATTCACTAAATAAGCTTCACAATTGCCCCTAACCATTTTAAAAGCTTTTATAGCAGAAACTAAACATGCATGTACAACTTTTCTTTTCCCTGAAAACATAACCCTTAGTTGATTTGGAGATTCTATGACAACCTCTTTAGTAAAATAGTTCACTATTGCATGATGCTTAGTCAACCAATCCATTCCTAATATCACATCAAATTCACAGAGTGGCAACAATGTCATATTAGCTTCCAACTTAATTTTATCAATGTCAATTAAACAATCATGACATATATTATTCACCACCATTATTTCTCTTAATGGTGTACCCACATTTAAATCAAAACCTAAAGGTTCATGCTTTTTACATAATCAAGATGTCATGCCTAATGATATGAATGAATGTGTGGAACTAGGATTAATTAATGCATAAACTTATAAACAATTTTACTAGTGTAACTTCTAGAGCATTAATAGCTTTTTTTCTGGTCATGGTAAACACTCTGGCTAGTGTTTGAGGTCTAAAACTCTAACCTTATGATATACTCATACCTCCACCAGTTGTAGTTGTCCTACGTCTAACTCTTGCCTTGCTAGATGTTTCTCCAACTCCACTTATTTTTAAATCTTTAACTGTGGGTTTTGATATAGCTTTGCCTTGGATACACCCTATCATTCTAGTCTTTTCAAGAAAATCTTTAAGTATATTATCAAGAGATCCACAAATGAAGCACCCATTAGTTAGCTCTCTACATTCTCCACTATGTTGTCTCTTATAATGTGCACATGCAGTTCTTTGTGCCACAATGTGACTCTGGGCTCTACCTACAGAAGATGGAGTTCCAAATCCCCTCTTCTATAATTAAAATGTCCACCCCTTGTACTATGCTATGGCAATATATATCCCCCATATATACTTTATTTCCTACTAGAAATTTCTGCAATCTCACTTAATCCCCTTTTTGTTTGTAGCTTCGACCCTTCTTTTACCAACCTCCTAACTCTAATTATAATTGCCCTTAGCTTTGTATAACTTTCAAGATTTGCAAGTGTAATCCTATCTTTGAGCTCATATCTCAATCCATCCTTAAACATTCGACATTTATCTTTTTTAGTAGCTACTAATAAAGATGCATACTAAGATAATTGATTGAATTCTTAGGTTAGATTAGAAAGGAAGTCAGGTTATACACTAAATGATGTGATTCCAAGTTCAAAGCCTAAAAAGATCCAAGATCCATTAATAGTACAAGAAGGCCCAATAATAAAGTCCAAATCCAAGAAGCTTCAAGAAGCCATATTGGGTTTAATTAGGGACATTTGGAAAGCCTAAGAATTTCAACCTAATAAGGCATCCATGGAGGCCCAAGGAATAATATTTCACTTGTTTTTGTGTTAATAACAATTAGGGTTACATGTAGCCACCATATATAAGTTAATGGGGTAATTAATACCAAGTAATGACTATTAATGTGGGTAGTGGTTATTAAGAGCCACCATATACAAGTTAATGGGGTAATTAATACCAAGCAATGGCTATTAATGTGGGTAGTGGTTATTAAGGCCATTAAGAGTAAAACTAATCCTATGTGTGTGAGTCTATTTTAGTATTGTGTGCATGGACTTGTACTCTTTATAAACAAGTCCTTTTCTTTCTTTTGGAGCATGATTGAATTTGATATATGAATTATAACTTTGTTTGAGTTTTATTATGAGGAATTTTGTCTTTAATTTCTTACATGAGCTTTGTGACTTATCAAGCTTTATTCTAGCTTGTGGTGTCAAAATCTAAATCTTTGTTTTCTTGTTATTTATCAAACTTTCTTGTTTGTAGCATAAGAGGAAATTCAAAGTCTATCTTAGTATCTTTATCCTTATTGGTAAAGGGGTTAAGTAGCATTTATCTTCTTACTTCAATCTTTGAACAATTTGAATTTGTGGATTAAATTGGTAATTTCTAGTTTTTCTTCTAATTCAACTTATTATAGTATTCTTTCTATTGGGGAGTTAATTAATGAAACCTACAATTCCCATCATAAGTGGTATCAGAGCATTGCCTCAAGATTGAGGTTTGCATATCCAAAACTATCTTTTAGTTCTCAATATCTTGTGTTCATCTTATATTTTGCACCTATTGTTCTTGTTATTTTTTTTATCTTTATTCTTCTTATCTCAAGATTTTTTTTTGCAAATATAAAAAAAAAGTTGTTATCTTTGAGATTTTTATGATACCTTTCAATTTGTGCATATATATAAAAAAAATAAATTCGTCCATAAAAAAATGTTATCATTGATATTCTTGTGTTAGATCTCAGTTTACATTACAAAAAAATTGACTCTTCATATTCCATTGAGATCTATCTTTATAATTCTGTCTCTTTGTGTTCTTTGATGATCTATCTTTTTTTTTCATTTCTATTAGCCTATTTGTTATAAATTGTTCATTTCTTTAAGCCTACCTTATTATTTTCTTATTAGCCTACCTTATTTTTTTTTTATCATTGATTACTACATTCTTAAATTTTGTTTGATTGAGAAACTTAGTTCATCTAAGAAATCAAAAGGCAAATTTGAGAGGTTAAAGGCAAGAGTGTGAGATCATTAGAGAAAAAGCCAAAATTGAGTGTAAACACGAGTGGTATACATTAATTTTGAGTGAAACACATGAGGGAGTGTTGTGAGATTGTTTCTTTCTATTTTCTTTTGTTAAAATTTTAGGTTTTACAATCATGTCAAAATACACAATTTCTTCTTCTACAAATGATCATGTGAATCAAGTTATGCAACAATAATTCGAAAGAATGTTTAAAATGATGGCGGGAGTCAATGAGAAATTGGAGAGGCATGATGGCATCCTTAACCAATTATAAGGAGATCCTAGACAAAGGAGATGTCCACCAATTGACCAAGAGGACTATGAAGGAGAGGATGATTTGGATGATGATCAAGTCACCTTGGTGGGACAACAAATCAAAAATGAGTGATGTGAAGGAAGCTATGCTTTTGAGGCAACATATGCTTGTACTTATGTACAAGGAGATTTTGCATATTTCTAATGAAATAACCAATGGTTTGCCTAGTGTTGTTGTTGATCTTTTGCAGGTTTATGAAGATTTATTTCCAGATGAAATTCCAAATGGTTTGCCACCTAAAAGAGGCATTGAGCACCAAATTGATTTTATACCCGGAGCAAGCATTCCAAATAGACCAGCATATAGATGTAATCTGGAGGAGACCAAGGAAATCCAAAAGCAAGTGAGTGAGCTTATGGAGAGGGTTATGTTCATGAAAGCATGAGTCCATGTGCCGTACCCATCTTGTTAGTGCCTAAGAAATATGGAACTTGGAGGATGTGTGTTGATTGTTGTGCCATCAATAAAATCACGGTGAAGTATAGACATCCCATTCCTAGGCTAGATGACATGTTGGATGAATTCATATTTGTTTTCAAAAATTGATTTAAAATCTGGTTATCATCAAATTAGAATTAGAGAAGGTGATGAATGGAAAATAACTTTTAAAACTAAACATGGTTTATATGAATGGTTAGTAATGCCTTTTAGTTTAACTAATGCACCAAGCACTTTCATGAGATTGATGAATCATGTTTTAAGAGCATTCATAGGCAAATTTATTATTGTCTATTTTGATGATATCTTGGTTTATAGCAAAATTTTAGATGAGCATGTACAACATTTGACTTGTGTTTTTGATGTGCTTAGAGAAGAGAAGTTGTATGCTAATATAAAGAAATGCTATTTTTGCACTAATGAAATTACTTTTCTTGGATATATTATCAATGACAAGGGCATTCATGTTGATCAAGAAAAGGTAAAAGTAATTAGAGAATGACCAAAACCCACAAGTGTAAGTGATGCAAGAAGCTTTCATGGTTTAGCTAGCTTTTATAGAAGGTTCATTAAAAAAATTTCTACCATAGCTACACCTTTAACTGAATGCATAAAAAAGAATGTTAGTTTTAAGTAGGGAATTGAACAAGATGAGGCTTTTAACTTGCTAAAAGAAAAATTAAGTTCTGCACCCTTGTTATCTTTGCCAATTTTACTAAACCTTTTGAGATTGAGTGTGATGCAAGTGGCATAGGTATTGGAGGAGTTTTGATGCAAAAAGGCAAGCCTATAACATTCTTTAGCAAAAAGCTAAGTGGAGCAAGTCTAAACTACCCTACATATGACAAGGAGTTCTATGCATTGGTGAGGGTTCTAAAGGCATGGCAGCATTACCTTGGTTACAAAGAATTCATAATTCACACTAACCATGAGTCCTTGAAGTATCTCAAAGGACAAGGAAAGCTCAATAAGAGACATGCAAAATGGGTGGAATTCATTGAATCCTTTCCGTACATCATTAAGTACAAGCAAGGGAAAGAAAATGTGGTGGCCAATGCATTATCAAGAAGGTATGCCATGATCTCTAAACTTGATGCAAAATTATTAGGATTTGAATACATCAAAGATCTTTATTCTAATGATCCGAATTTTGCTAATGTTTATGGGGCATATGAGAAAGGGGGTTTTGATAAGTTCTATAAGTTTGATGGTTTTCTTTTTCAGGAAAAAAATTGTGTGTGCCACAAAGTTCGTTGAGAGAGTTACTTATGAGAGAGGCACATAGTAGAGGTTTAATGGGGCATTTTGGGATTAAGAAAACTTTGGATGTGTTGGGTGACCATTTCTTTTAGCCACAAATGAAAAGGTATGTTGAGAGAATTTATGAGAAATGCATTACTTGCAAATAAGCCAAATCCAAAGCAATGGCTCATGGTTTGTATACACCTCTTACCATACCAAATGAACCTTTGGGTAGACATTTCTATGGATTTTATTTTAGGATTACCTAGGTCCAAGGGAGGGAGAGATTCTATTTTTGTTATTGTGGATAGGTTTAGCAAAATGGCACATTTCATTCCATGTCACAAGACGGATAATGCAACCCATATTGCCAATCTATTCTTCAAGGAGATTGTAAGGCTACATGGAGTGCCAAGGACCATTGTGAGTGATAGGGATGTCAAATTCCTAAGTCACTTTTGGAAAACTCTTTAGGGAAAGATGGGGACAGAGCTTTTGTATTCTATAACTTTTCATCCACAAATGGATGGACAAATGGAGGTGGTCAATAGGACACTTTCAACACTTGGTTCAACAAATTGCTCACCATTTGAAGTTGTGTATGGATTCAACCCATTGACTCCATTAGATTTTCTATCGTTGCCATTGGACAAAGCTAATCTAGAAGGGAAACAAAAAACTGAGTTCATCAAGACTTTGCATGAGAAGGTGCATGCAAACATTGAGAAGAAGACACTCCAATATGAAAAGTAACACAACAAAGGGAGGAAGCAAGTCATTTTTGAGCCCGGAGATTGGGTGTGGGTGCACTTGAGGAAGGAAAGATTTCCTAACCAAAGGAAATCAAAGCTTATGCCAAGAGGAGATGGTCCTTTTAAAGTGCTTCAACGCATAAACAACAATGCCTACAATCTAGAACTTCTAAGTGAGTATGGAAATGTTAGAGCTACTTTCAATGTTAGTGACTTATCTTTGTTTGATGTAGGTGATACAGATGATGGAGCTGATTTGAGGACAAATCCTTTTTTAAGAAAGGGGGAATGATGTGAATCCAAGTTCAAAGCCTAAAGAGATCCAAGATCAATTAATAGTAAAAGAAGGCCCAATCACAAGGTCCAAATCCAAGAAGCTTTAAGAAGCCATATTGGGTTTAATTAGGGACGTTTGGAAAGCCCAAGAATTTCAACCCAATAAGGCATCCATGGAGGCCCAAGGAATAATATTTAACTTGTTTTTATGTTAATAACAATTAGGGTTACATGTAGCCACCATATATAAGTTAATGGGGTAATTAATACCAAGTAATGGCTATTAATGTGGGTAGTGGTTATTAAGGCTATTTAAGAGTAAAAGTAATCCTATGTGTGTGAGTCTATTTTACTAGTGTGTGCATGGACTTGTACTATATATAAACAAGTCCTTTTCTTTATTTTGGAGCATGATTGAATTTGATATATGAATTATAACTTTGTTTGAGTTTTATTGTGAGGAATTTTGTCTTTAATTTCTTGCATGAACTTTGTGGCTTATCAAGCTTTATTCTAGCTTGTGGTGTTAAAATCTAAATATTTGTTTTCTTGTTATTTATCAAACTTTCTTGTTTGTGGCATAAGAGGAAATTCAAATTCTATCTTAGTATCTTTATCCTTGTTAGTAAAAGGGTTAAGTAGCATCTATCTTCTTACTTCAATCTTTAAACGATTCGAATTTGTGGATTAAATTGGTATTTTCTAGTTTTTCTTCTAATTCAACTTATCATAGTATTCTTGCTATTGGGGAGTTAATTAATGAAACCTATAATTCCCATCACTAAAGTAATTGGTTTAAGTGTTTCTCCATCAAAACTCTTAGGTTTGAGGTTAGAGCTAAGCCTTTCTTAAAATCTCATTATTGTAAGGTTAAGAGTTGATCCTTAAAACTCTTATAATCTCAATCTTTGTGAATAAGATTGGTGTGGGGATTGAAAACCCTAACTTAGTGATAAGTTAGGTGGAGACATATATTGACAATCAAAATCCTTAAGTTCTTGTGTGCAATCTTCTAATTCTTATTTCTTCTTTAATTCTTCCTTATTATCTTTTAATTTATTAAAAGACTTATTTACCCCCTAGGGCAATTATAATTAGTATTAGAGCTTGACTTTTTGGTACTTAATTGTAAAAAGCAATTATCATGGGGAGTGAGTCTTGAAATTTCTCATGTGTTAGACCCTTCTTTGATGGTAGTGATTACCCCTATTGGAAGTTCAAAATGGAGTTATATTTAGATATTGACCCTTTTAGACTTTGTTAGGAACCACCCAAAATCATTATTGATGCTGTAGAGACTATCCTTGTAAGAAGTCAATAGTCAAATGATAAAAAAGAAGAGAACTATAAGAACAAGAAGGCCATGATAATCTTGCTAGCCTCTATATCTAGAAAAGAAGGAGATAAAGCTCAACATTGCCAATCCATAATAGAAGTATGGAAACTCTTAAGAATCATTATAAAGTAAATATGCAAGTAAGAAGCAAGAAAGTTGAATTTCATATGCATCAATATAAATTTTTTAAGATAAACCCATAAGAGTTTATAACTAAGATGAATAATTGCCTCAATGCTCTCCTAACCACTCTCATAAAACTTGGAAAACATTTCTCCAAGGAATAAGTGAACAATCGGATTCTAAGAATCCTACTTAGAAGGATTAGGAATCAAGATTCACTTCAACTAAGGAAGCTTATAACTTCCCAACTCTCTTAACCAACATTCTTATTAGAAAGCTCCATACACATGATAATACAGACATGGCCAAGCTTAAGAATGGTAATGGTGGTGGCATTTCTAGAGATAAAGCTAAGGATGGGCTTGATGGAGAGGACATCAAGAAAATCAAAGATAAAGCTAAGGATCCATTAAGCATGCCACAAGGCCCAATTATAAAGTCAAGGTCCAAGAAGCTACAAGAAGCTTTAATTGGCTATATGAAAGATTGGGCTAGTCAAGGAAGTTCAATTGGTCATGCTAGGTTTGGCCTAAGTGAAGACACAATTGAGTGGGCTTTGTTTAATGTTTGGCAAGTCCAAATACATGAAGACTAATGTGGGCTAGTATGTGGGCTCAAATCCCTTATTTAAGTTCAAAACTATATTATTTGCTATTATGCTTAATAGTTTTATTAGGGTTTCTTATGTTAGGATGTTATAAAAACCCTCCTTATGGTGTGTTTTAGACAGATTGGAAATTGAATGAAAATTAATTCTTTTTGCATATTTGCTTGAATTCTTGTTGAATGCATAAACCACTTATCAAGGAATTGATCTATCCTTATGGTATGTTAAGGGTTAGGGTTTAAAGAACTTAGTTTTCTTTAGGTTCTAATCTTGGTCAACCAAACGTTGCAATCTGATTTAAATAATTCTTAGGTTTTGAAACTCAATTTGTTCTTGGGTTTTCAAGATAGTAATTCATGGGTTCATAATCATTAGGGTTCATGGTTCTAATCCTTGGAGGTTCTTAACATTTGGTATCAGAGCTTTGGCTCTTAAATAAGGTTATCTATCCTTTTCTTTATGTTATTTACTTGTTTTCTTTACATTCTACATTGTTTAGTTTTTTATTCTTGTAGTTTTTTTTATTCTGATTCAAAAAAAAAGAAAAAAAGAAAGAAAAAAAAGAAAAAGAAAAAGAAAAAAGAAAAAAAAAAGAAAAAAAGAAAAGAAAAAGAAAAAAAATGAAATCCGATGTGAAATATATATATTTAAAAAAGAGATCAAGGAATAGGTTTGATTGGTTTGATTGTATCTTAATTGTCTTGAAAACCTGTTTGATGTGTTAATCCTTTTTTTTGGCATGTTTATATAGATATTAGAGTTGTTAAAAGATTCCTATTACAGCTAGCCTTGAAAGTTTCCTAAACTCAAGAGGAAATTAAGAAGATTTTTACAATCCTACATAAATAAGGATTAGGTGGCTATTTAGGAAGATTCAAAGGGACATTGAATTCCCTTGACTTGAACCCTATATATACCATCTTATTTGAATTATTTCAGTCTTAAATCCGTCTTTCTCCTTCAAATATTCTCTTTTTTTGCATGTCTTTTAAGTTTGGGCAGAATTGACACATTTAAGGCATACAGAGGTAACCTTCCTTCTCGATTAACTTTCTTTGTGATTTTTGCTTCCTAATATGATCCTTACATGTCTTCTACATCAATTTGAAGTTTTTAATTCATTCTTGAGCTCTAAAATCAAGTTTCTATTGCTGTTTAGTTAGAACTTTCTATTCATGCTTAAACTTGATTTCTTGGTTCTTGAACTTAATTTCTTGTTTCTTGCACCTTATTTTCGTTCCTTTTACATGAAAATTGCTTCATTTGATTTTTTCATTGTTCTTGATTCATTAAGCACTTGTTTTTATTATTGTTTCCCCTTTTTCTTATTTCAAGCTAAAATTGCATCTTTCTTGTTTCTTCATCTAATTTTTATGTTTCTTGCATCTAGATTGTTTCTCTATATGTCATTTGCATCCTTTTGAAGCTTTCTTGTTTTTTTCTTCCTAATTTTATTGAAAGCATGGCTATTTGTTATTTTTTCTTGATTATTGCATTTTGCCTCAACTAAGCTTTTTAGATAATTCTTCTACTTTGCAAATATAGTGAAATAACTTTATGTGTGGTTATTGATTCACATAAGAATCCTTGAAAACATGCTGAGTGGTGTGATATTTTCATCCTTATGTGATCATTCTTGATTGTGTGAAACATGAGTGACCATCCCAATTAATTGAGAGTAAAGACGTAAGGGAGTGATAGTAAGGTCCTTAATTCTTATTATTTTTTATTGCATACTAACTCTTATTGTAGCATGTCAAGTGGTTCTAATGGAGGTGACAATATGCCAACTACCGACATACCTACGACATAAATGCATGAAAACGAGAGGGTGCAACAAAGCATAAGGAATATGAATGAGCAAATGGAGAGGTTGCAACTTGAAATGGCAGGCAATCAATAAGCCATTCTAGACTAAATTAATGCACTTGCCCGAGGTATGGGAAATAGGCTAAATGAAGGGGTGAATGTGCAAGGCAATTACGGGCAACAAATTAGGATGAATGAGGATGATTTTAGTGAAGGCTTTGAGGAGTATGATAATGTAGCCTATGGTGGGGTTGGTAGAAGCATGGGTAGAGGAGCTAGGAGGTACCAAAATCATGGTAGAGGTAGGGGATACTTTGGTGGTGAGTTTGGTGGCTATAGGAACTATGATGATGTTTATAGGAACTTGAGTAGCATCAAACTTAGGATTCCTATTTTTTGGGCAAAATTGATACGGAGGCATATTTGGAGTGGGAAAAGCGAGTTGACCTTATCTTTGATTGCCATAAATTTTCAGAAGAGAAAAATGTGAAATTGGTGGTTACCTAATTTAATGAGTACACTATAGTTTGGTGGGATCAGTTGGTGGTCAGTAGGAGGAGGAACATGGAAGAACCTATTAATAGTTAGATTGCACTTAAAACTATCATAAGGAGACGTTTTGTACCTAGACATTACTGTAAGGAGTTACATCAAAGACTCTAATCTTTGAGGCAAGGTACAAAGAGTGTTGAGGATTATTATAAGGAGATGGAGATGCTTATGACTAGGGTTGATTTGGATGAGGATAGGGAAGCTACCATGGCACGATTCATTGGTGGGCTTAATAAGGAGATTGTTGATAAGGTAGAGTTACAATAGTATATGGAGCTTGAGGAGTTAGTTCACCTTGCAATTAAGGTGGAAAAACAATTAAAACCTAGAGGAGCAACCAGGTTTGAATATAAGGGTACTTCTAGTGGTAGGCCATATTGGTCTAATTCATGGAACAGAGGCAAGAAAGGTGATAAGAAGTCTATTTTCAATTAGAATAAAGGGAAAAGCATTTTGGGTAGCAAAGGCACATTTAAACCTGAAATCAACATAGAAAAGAATAGAGATATTAAGTGTTTCAAATGCTTAGGGCATGGCCATATTGCTTCACAATGTCCAATTAAGTGGGCAATGGTGGCTAAAGAACATAGGGAGATTGAAACAACAAGTGAGGAGAGTGACAATGATGATGAGATACCACAATTAGAAGATGACAGCGATGATTGCATTAAAGGTCCTATGGGAGGTGAGCTTTTGGTGGCAAAGCACACACTAAGTATTCAATTAAAGGAATAAGATGCCTTGGAGCAGCAAAGAGACAACATTTTCCACACAAGATGCCATGTACAAGGTAAGACTTGTCTTGTTATTATTGATGGTGGTAGTTGTACAAATGTTGCTAGAACTTTAATGGTTACAAAATTGGGTTTAAATCCGATTCCACATCCTAAGCCTTATAGATTGTTATGGTTAAATAATTGTAGTGATATCAAAGTCAATAGGCAGGTTATTGTACCTTTCACAATTGGTAGGTATTTAGATGAGGTGCTATGTGATGTCGTGCCAATGCATGCTGGCCATATCTTATTAGGTAGGCCATGGCAATTTGATATAAAGGCTATCCATGATGGCTTTCTAAATAGGTACTCATTTGTGAAGGATGGGAGAAAAGTTACATTAACACCTCTTTCTCCTAAGGAAGTGTATAATAACCAATGTAAGCTGGAAAAAGAGAGGAGTCAGATTGAAAATAACAAAAAGAGAGTGAAAACCCAAAGGGTGAGATTCAGCCTAAAGAGAAAATAGAGGCAAAGGGTAGTTTTTGGCTAGGGAAAGTGAAGTTAGGCATGCATTGCATTCAAGTCAGATGTTATTTGTTGTTACTTATAAAGATGCATACTTGAACACTACTAAACATGATCATTCCTTGGTGAGTGTGTTTGCTAATCTTTTGTAGGAGTTTGCTGATGTCTTTCCTGAGGAAATGCCAAGTGGATTACCTCCTCAAAGAGGGATTGAAAATCAAATAGATTTCATACCTGGAGCTGCTTTACCAAATAGACCAGCCTATAGAAGTAATCCTAAGGAGACAAAAGAGCTTCAAAGGCAAGTCGAAGAACTGATGTCAAAAGGGTATGTGCATGAGAGCTTAAGTCCTTGTGCAGTTCTAGCGATTTTGGTTCCAAAGAAGGATGGCGCATGGAGAATGTGTGTGGACTGCCATGCAATCAATAAAATAACGGTAAAGTATCATCATCCTATCCCTAGGTTAGATGATACACTTGATGAGTTACATGGTGCATGCTTGTTTACTAAGATTGATTTGCGTTCTGGTTATTATCAAATCCACATGAAAATTGGGGATGAGTGGAAAATGGCTTTTAAGACTAAGTATGGTCCTTATGAGTGGTTAGTCATGCTGTTTGGGCTTACAAATGCACCTAGTACTTTTATAAGGTTAATGAACCATGTCTTGTGAGAGTATCTTGGTAAATTTGTAGTTGTGTATTATGATGATATCTTAATTTATTCCAAGTCCATTGATGATCATGTCATGCATGTGTGAATGGTTTTAGAAATTCTTAGGATAGAAAAATTGTATGCCAATTTGAAAAAGTGTAGTTTTTGCATGGAAAGAGTTAATTTCCTTGGTTTTATTATTAGTTCAAAGGGTCTAGAGGTTGATGTGGAGAAGGTGGAAGCAATTAAGGAGTGGACAACACCTAAAACCATTAGCCAAGTTAGGAGCTTTCATGGGTTAACTAGTTTCTATAGGAGATTCATTAGAGACTTTAGTACTATAGCTACACCCTTGAATGAAATTGTCAAGAAAAACTTTGGGTTTACTTGGGGTAATGCACAAGAACATGCTTTTAATATGCTTAAAGATAAGTTATGTAATGCTCCTTTATTAGTTTTACCTAACTTTGACAAAACCTTAGAGATTGAGTATGATGCTAGTGGCTTTGGAATTGGGGCTGTTTTGATACAAGAGGGTATATCTATATGCTATTTTAGTGAAAAGCTAAATGGAGTAGCCTTTCGGTACCCAACCTATGACAAAGAACTTTATGCTTTGGTTCGGGCCTTGCAAACATGGCAATACTATTTATGGCCCAAGGAATTTGTCATTCACACAGATCATGAGAGTTTGAAGCATCTCAAGGGGCAAGACAAGCTGAATCAAAGACATGCCTAGTGGATGGAGTTCATTGAGACATTCCCATATGTAATCAAGTACAAGAAAGGTAAGGAAAATGTGGTTGCTGATGCACTCTCTCGTAAGTATGCTTTACTTACTACTCTTGATTCTAAATTTTTAGGCTTTGAGTTCATAAAAGAGTTGTATTTAAGTGATAATGATTTTAGCAATGTGTTTACAACTTGTGAAAATGAGGCTATTTTTAATGATTTTTATGTGTTTGAGGGATTGCCAATCCGTAAAAAAAGTATGGAAACTCTGAAGAATCATTATAAAGTAAATGTGCAAGTAAGAATCAAGAAAGTTGAACTTCATATGCGTGAATATAAATTTTTTAAGATAAAGCCATAAGAGTTTATAACTGAGATGAATAATTGCCTCAATGCTCTCTTAACCAGTCTTAGGAAACTTGGAAAACATTTCTCCAAGGAACAACTGAACAATAAGATTCTAAGAATCCTACCTAAAAAGGATTAGGAATCAAGATTCACTTCAACTAAGGAAGCTTATAACCTCTCAACACTCTTAACCAACATTCATATTAGAAAGCTCTA
Organism: Mallotus nudiflorus; assembly: GCA_947683625.1. NCBI lineage: Eukaryota > Viridiplantae > Streptophyta > Magnoliopsida > Malpighiales > Euphorbiaceae > Mallotus > Mallotus nudiflorus. Next base: position 1,258,689 of record CANTUR010000141.1, read on the forward strand.
TACACATTATGATACAGACATGGCCAAGCTTAAGAATGGTAATGGTGGCGGCATTTCTAGAGATAAAGCTAAGGATGGGCTTGATGAGAGGACAACAAGAAAACCAAAGATAAAGCTAAGGATCCATTAAGCATGCCACAAGGCCCAATTATAAAGTCAAGGTCCAAAAAGCTACAAGAAGCCTTAATTGGCTATATGCAAGGTTGGGCTAGTCAAGGAAGTTCAATTGGTCATGCTAGGTTTGGCCCAAGTGAAGACACAATTGAATGGGCTTTGTTTAATGTTTGGCAAGTCCAAATACATGAAGACTAATATGGGCTCAAATTCCTTATTTAAGTTCAGAACTATATTATTTGCTATTATGCTTAATAGTTTTATTAGGGTTTCTTATGTTAGGATGTTATAAAAACCCTCCTTATAGTGTGTTTTAGATAGATTGGAAATTGAATGAAAATTAGTCCTTTTGCATATTTGCTTGAATTCTTGAATTCTTGTTGAATGCATAAACCACTTATCAAGGAATTGATCTATCCTTATGGCGTGGTAAGGGTTAGGGTTTAAAGAACTTAGTTTTCTTTAGGTTCTAACATTTATCAACCAAACCTTGCAATCTGATTTAAGTGACTCTTGGGTTTTGAAACTCAATTTGTTCTTAGGTTTTCAAGATAGTAATTCACGGGTGCATAATCATTAGGGTTCGTGGTTCTAATCCTTGGAGGTTCTTAACACATGAGTTTACCATAAAGCAAAGAGGAGATGAGAGAGATGAGAAAGAAGAGAAGAAAAAGGGGGATTGCATTAAAGGCTATTCGAGAAACAAGTGAAGATAAAAAGCCTGGTTGACTCTATTGAAGATGCTGATGAGATAGCCATGATCCTTAGAGGATTCAAGAAGTTCTTAAAGAGAAAAAGCTTCTTAAGAGAAAGAGACACTAAAAAGTATAATGGCAAGAAGAATAAATAGGTTACTTTCTATGAATGCAAGAAACTAGGACACATTAGAAGTGAGTGCCCTAAGCTTAAGTTCAAGAATAAGGGAGCAAAGGAGAAAAAGAAGGCATGCAAAGCTTCATGAGATTACTTCTCTGAATTGAAAAAGGAAAAAGAGAAACAAAAAATGGCTAGCCTTTGTTTCATGCTCTTGAGGAGAAAAATAAGGTACCATCTACTTCTCATTCTTCTTTGTGATGATTGTGATGATGACGATGATGAGAGGTCTATTAGAAGTAAACTTATGCTTAAATGCAAAAGCTTGCTCTCTAAGAAAAATCTTTATAAGCATAAGCTATCTAACTTGTATAAGGAATTTGAAAACTTGAAAAATGATTTTCTAAACTTGTTAAATCTAATAAAAAAACTTGTAAATGAATTGAAATCTTATAATTCCTTAAAAGACCTACTCAAGAAAGATAATTATGAAAGTTTTAAGCTTTTTAAAGAGGTGTTAGAGTTAAAGAATTCCATTTCTAAATTTAAAAATGGATAAGAGACTTTAGATGGTCTTCTTAATTCTAAAAAACTATATGGGAATACTCATGGAATTGGACATACAAATGAAATGTCTTCCTTATCATCATCTAATATTAAATTTATTAAAGCTTTTTGTGATTCTACTCCCTCTACTTCTAAATCTCTTGAGACTTAAGGTTTCAAAGCTAAAAGGTCTCATATGTTAAATAATAAGGGGAAGTCTTACATGACACAACCTTCTTTAACATAAAAGGCTAAGGCACAAGCTAAAAGGCCCCAACCTAGACATGCTTATATATGCACTAGACACAATATTCCTAAGCATGCTGCACAATCACCTCACAATACACAATGTCATTGTTAATGTATATCTCAGTCTCTTCTGATGGCACAAAAGATCTTTAGGAAGCCCACACAACCACAACATAAAAGGCATGCTTCACAGACTAGGCAATCACATGCTCCTAAAAGAAATAGATTTCCTAATATTGAATGCTTCTATAGTATGACCTTTGGTCATACTAGCAATTGCTTCCTTTGGACTACTTTGAGACTACCAACCTAGACCAACTAAGGGTTGGGTTCAAAAGAATGTTTGAGTTATGTTGTGTATGTGTGCTTAAAGTCCACTAAAGCTAAAAGCAAGTGGTACCTTAATAGTGGATGTTTAAGGCACACGAAAAGAGACAAGGAATAATTCAACAAGCTTAATGCTAAGGATGGAGGTTATGTCACATTTAGGAACAATGCTAAAGGGAAGATAGTACACATTAGAGAAATTAGTAAGCCTTAATCCTTATCAATTCATCATGTGTTACTTGTTAATGGTCTTGAGCATAATTTACTTAGCATTAGTCAATTATGTGATATGGGAAATAAGGTGACTTTTTATCCTAAAAATTACTTTATTAGTAACCTAAATGAGGACAAAGTAATTTTTAGTGGTGAAAGGGTTGATAATGTCTATGTCATTAACTTGAATAAGGTTGATAACAAAGATATTAAATGCTTAATGCTTATTTCCCACGACATATGGAATTGGCATAAAAGATTAGGGCATGTAAACTTTAAACTTTTAAATTACCTTAGTAAGTATGAACCTGTGGTTGAGCTACCTAAACTCAAGTTCACTAAAGATAAGTCTTGTGATGCTTGTCGCAAAGGAAAACAATCCAATTCTTTATTTAAGCTCAATAATGTAGTATCCACTTTTAGGCCACTTGAACTTATTCATATGGATTTATTTGAATATACTAGAGTTATTAGTTTGGCTAAAATGCACTACTATACGTTTTGGTTGATGATTACTCTAGATACACTTGGGTGTGTTTCCTTGCTTATAAGAATGATGCTTTTAAAGCTTTTAAAAGTTTTTTAAAAGATTTTTTAAAAAAAGAAAAGGGTTTTTGAATTTCAACTATTAGAAGTGATCATGGAATCAAATTTGAAAATGAATTTTTTAAAAACCTTTGTAATTAAAATGGTATTTCACATACTTTTTCTTCTCTTAGCACATCTCAACAAAAGGGGTGGTTAAAAGGAAAAATAGGATTTTAGTGGAAATAGCTAGGACCATGCTTTATGAGTATAATTTGACTTTATACTTTTGGGTGAAAGCCATTAACACTTCTTGCTATATAAAAAATAGAGTCTTTGAAAGTCCCATGTTAAATAAAACTTCTTATGAGCTTTAGAACAATAGAAAACCCAAAATCTCATAGCTTAGTGTTTGGATGCAAGTGCTTTACATTAAACACCAAGGAAAATGTTGGGAAATTTAACTCTAAAGCCGATGAAGGAATTTTCCTAGGCTATGCCACTACTAACAAAGCATATAAAGTCTTTAACAAAGAACTCTAGTAGGTAAAGGGTCAATGCATGTAGTATTTGATGAATCTAACCCAATTGATCCTAAGAAGGATTTTGGTAGCGTTGATGATGTTGTAGATGAATTTGTGGATATGAACCTTCAAGAAGAAGATGCCAACAAACCTTCAGAGTTAGAAGGTCCTACAAAGGAAGGTAATGAGCAAGTGCCTCAACCTACTTTGAAGGATGATCTTCCAAAGGAATGGCAATTCAAAATGGCTTATCCTTAAGACCTCATTATTAGTGACACTTTTAAGGGGGGTAACTACTAGAACTCATTTTAAATCTATTGTTAATTTAGCCTTTATTTCTCAATTTGAACCAAAAAATGTTAATGATGCTTTGAGTGATGAATTTTGGGTCTATGCTATGGAAGAAAAGTTAAATCAATTTAAAATAAATAAGGTTTGGACCTTATTTCCTAAACCTAAGCTTCATCCTATTATAGGCACCAAATGAGTGTGTAATTCCACAAGTGCCAAGAGGGTTGGGGGGAATTGGCTTTTTGAATAATATAGGTAATTTTCATTTTTCACCCAAGAGCAACTAAAAATATAGTAAGCACTAAATTAAATAAAGCATAAGATCAAGAAAAACACTAAGAATTTATAGAGGTGCGGCCCTCAAAGCCTTCTCCTCTCCTCAACCATAAGTTGAGAGTTTTAATCCACTATCAATCTACTTCAAGGTGTAGATTAAACCCTTACAAGCTTAAATTAAGCTACCCAAGTGTTTTCCCATGGCTCACACTCAAACCTAAGTGTTTTCACAAGGCTTACACTCTAACTCAAGTGTTTTCAATGGCTCACACTCAAACCTAAGTGTTTTTAATGGCTCACACTCAAACCCATTTGCTAAGAACAATCCTTTTAGCTTATAAGTGAATAAAACCCTAACCCTAACCCAACTCACTCAATCTCACTATTAAGCTTTTGAATAATGGTTTTAAACACTCACCAACTTGTACTCAAGAACACTCTTGAGATAAATAAGAATTATAAGATTTAAAGATGAAAGCTTGTGCGATTGAAGGATTAATTAAAGATTAAATGCTCAAAGATTTCTATAAATGTGTTTTCTTAACTTCCTTTCTTTTTTTCAACTCTGTTCTTAGTGGTATTTAAACCCTCTAAGAGAAAAAGAGATGTTAAAGGTGCATTTAATGCAAAAATAGTTGTTTGAAATCATGCAATAAAAGGGCTTTGCACATGCATCATGATCATGACAAAATCGTCATGATTATAATTCTAGACGCACCAAGAAGATATTTGAATTTTCAAGCTATCATGGTCATAACTATGGTCGTGATGATGGTCATGACAACTCTCGATAATTTTTGGAGTTGGTCATCATGATCATGACAAAATCGTCATGATCATAGTAGTGGTAGTGACTGCTCTCAGGAACTTTTCAAAAATTGCAAATTGAATCTTCATAAGTTTGCTTGAAAAATGTTTCTAATGATTAGGATTTGCTTATGACCATATATAATGAAGATTCCTATAAAATTTGACCAAATTTGACTTTGGATCTTAATAGAAAATTCAATCTTCCATTTTCTAGCTACATCATGATCATGATGAGCTCATTACAACTCATGAAGGAACTGCAAACTTCAAAATTAATATATTGATCCTTCATTGCTTAAGTCCAAACTTAAATTTTTTCAATATTAATTAACTTGAATATAAGCACTTAACACACTGATTAAATATAATTTTACTTAATTACTTATAACCATGAAAAAAGATTATTTTGCCCGTCAAGGTTCAACAATCTCCCCCTTTATGATAGTAACAAATAATTATGTAAAACTGGGCTCAAATTGGAAGGAAATACTTCCCCTTAAAATAAGCCTAAAATTAAACTTGCAAAAAATTATTAAACAAGTCTATTTTGCATATTCGAGGAACAAAGTAATGAATTATTTAAACAACTCTCAACCATCAACAAAAATATATCCAAAGAAGATATATTTATCAACCTAAAAAGGCTTCCCCTTTGCAATAACCACAATGAACATATGAATAGATATATTCATTAACCTAAAAAGGCTTCCCCTTGGCAATAACCACAATGAATATATTCAAAATCCATATAAAAAATAATTTACATCCACACAATTTACATTTTCCCCCCTTTGGTCTTTTTAAAAAACAACAAGAGAGAGATTTCTAAAAAAAAGGTTTCAAAAAGTGAAAGGCCATAACCATGTCAATTTTTAAAAAGACTTGAAAAATTTAGTTAAAAATAAAAATAAAAATGAAGGAAAATATGCCTCAAATAGTGAAAGGCCATAACACAATATGACTAACAATTTGCTTCACATAAGCAATATCCATAATCAACAAGTTTTCACAAAATTAGCATCCAATATTTAAAGATCAAATCAATATTTATGAAATGCCTCCAATTTAATCAATATCAATGCTTAACCAAAAACATCATATAATGTACATATGCATACCAAGTTAAGCACAAAAATTACAAACTTTGCAAAATAAATATTTAATCACAGTCACATAATCAATATTCACAGAACAATATCCAACAACCAAACTAAAGCATGAAAACAGTATAATTAATGTTCATATCAAGAACATATCAAAATGCAACAAATTTGCAAATTCAACATCCATAAAAAAATATTTAATAATCAATATTTCTAAACAAATCACATAATATTATCAACCAATAATTCCAATAAATCACACTTGCAATTTAACCAAAAAAATTCTATAAATACCAAATAAATACTAAATATCCATAAACATCAAATATTCATAAAAATAAAATATCCATGTCAGTTTCATAAGATGATCAGCAACAAGGCTTAATTTAGCCTTTTCTCCCTCTTAGGTACATTTAAAAACTATTAAGAAAGGAGGAGAACTGCTGTCCAACATAGCAGCTATCATACTTTAAATTTGACTATTAGCAAAAAGGTCTAGTGATGAAATGAATCCCCAAGATGACTAGAGTCTGCTTAAGCGTAACACCTTTGAAGTTTGCAACCTTAAAACACTAAATTGACCCACCAGTGTGCAAAATTGATCATCAAACCATTAATTTATGCTCTGATCTTGCAAAATATGAATTATCAAAATAATGAGAGGTTTTATTTCAAGAAAACTCCCCTTGGAATACTCAGCTCATTGGGTTGGTATGTATTTTGTTAGATCGAGACCTGACTTCATGAAAAAGTGGAAATTGATTTTGACAAAACAGGCTTTAGAAACACATTCCAAAGGCCCTAAAACCTTTAGAAGTGGACCCAGAATAGTTCAACACAACCCAAGTATCAGCACGTATTGCTCAGAAGGGTGTGTAAACACTCTTAGGTGTCATATGCTAAAATCAAAGCCAAATTTGGAAAAATAATCTCTAAAAATGAGTTCGAAAGGCCTAAAAACCCTAGCAACCAACCCTGGAATAACGAGCAAAGAACCTAGGAAGAGAGTGCACGTGAAAATGTGCATGTACGCACGTGGTCACACGCTTAAACCATCAAAGTGCAATTGAAAATGCGCACACACACAAAACTCTACTTCTGCACATGTGACCATGCCTACAACACCCCATTCTACATATTTTTTCTGATAAATAGACCCCTATACACCCCATTTTGAGGGGGGAGCAAGTAGAAATACACACACACTCAAGAGTCAGTCCGATCGAAGGTGTGGAAAATCCCTCTCTGTATATTTTTTGCTCTCTAATAGCCTTTCCCTTAGGTTGTTAGATCCATTTTCCACCAAACCCAGCCTCATCTTTGTCAAAGCATGCTTCAAAGGTACATAATCTAGCATCATTCTGCTATCATTTTGAACCTCTTAACGAGGAAAGCTTGATAATCTCTCAAAGATAAAGCTTTAAAGCTCACACAAGCTTAATGGAGTCTGAGGACCACACAATTATTTTAGCATGTTTATTTTACTACATTGCATTTTATTTTATTATCGCCAACATTTAGGAATACTATTGTGCTTATGTAATGAGATTGGCAATCTTGCATGTTATATGAATAATACATGCTTTACTATGCTCATTTCATATCATCATTCTGCTTCCTTTATTTTCAAAATCATGAAATCACATCATAAACATCAATAATGTGAAAATTTCATGTCTCAAAATAGAGTCATCATGCTCTTGGTCCAGTGATGACCTCATGCATCCTTTATATTATCATAATAACATAAATAATCAATGTAAGCATAATCATCTTATTGTAAGTTGTGTCAATGATCATATTATCATTGCAGATTAACCATATTGGATTTACTTTTTCGTAATCTTTCCCTTTTCATATGTATTTTATTGGTATAGCGATGTAATAAAATTTTCAGCTTTATTGTTCTATACTATCTAATGTACTGTGTGAATGCTATATGAACTGTTATTACTGAAATTAAGGTATTGCGGTAGCTATATATTGAATATCGTATAATTAGAAATAATTAAAAAGTATATGCAATCTCTTGAACCCAAAAATCTAGGGACAATACTCACTGAGTAACCCAATGTTGTTCCTTTCTTTTCCCAATTTTCTAAAAATCAAGTGGCGACTCCATAAAATCAAAAGCATCTTATCCGCCCGAGACCTATCACTTGTCCCTATTAAGTAAAGTTTCCATGTCCCTCAAAAATGGAAAAACCCACATAAAATCACAACACAAAAGTCCTCTTCCTTGTAAAAATAAAAAAGGTTGCTCACAGTGGTGTCTCCACTGAGGACTTCTGAGTATGAGGGATCAACTCAAAAATGACTATTTCTCATTATACAATACTCGATCGTATAGAGCCCCTCACCATTGCATTTTCACTACACATCAGACGTGCACCATTTTTCCCTAAACCCCTTAATAATACTAAATGACATCGCCACCGTGATTCCACTTGAGTCACAGGGCAACGAAGATATGATATTATCACCTTTAGTCTTTACTCATACATTCGTCGGACTCATCTGACCAAAATCTGTAACCCAAATCCTTAAGAGGGGCAACCGAGTTATTAAAAGAATGTTAGACTCTCTGACTAGAGTCCGTAATCCTAGTCATATGGGAGGCATTTTCGCTAAAGAAACCCTTAGCCTTTCACCTTAAATCATCTCATGTAGATAATCTAGTAGCAACATCCACTAGGATTCTACTAAGCTATGCATGCTATCCTTCTCATTTACTTTGTGTGAGCCCGAAGCATGAGGTATGATGAGAATCATGTACTTCAGCTTGAATAGTCTATGCAAATTAACAAATAATGACAATCCTTGATGATGAAACCTACAAGATGTCGTCCATTTATCCTTATTAGATAAAATGAATAGGTTAGGAACTTAACTAGATTATGGACCTTTATGTTAGCAAAATTAAACTGTAAATTATTAAACGATACTCTCATGACTCACAGTTGCAGATCGAATATCGATGTGGGGACAATAGCTCAGACTCCCTTTAATGAACTTTGTTCCTATGCATACAAATACAGGCTTTGGACATCATTTGAACCCCTCACATTGACATCATGTTATTGCCTCAAGCACATTTGAGTATTGTTCCTTAGTTTACCCTTTGGTTCTGACCAACATAAATAAAAACAACCTTGTTCTGAGAGTAGAACCATAGTCACTTGATGACTATAGGTTCAAAACCCACCTATGAAAGAGACTGAATGACCTCATGGAGAAATAAGGTTGGAAGCAAGAGCTTGTTGGTGATTATTTTGTTTATTGTGTAGGAAAACTAACCAGCTTTAATCATGCATACATCACATACATGTAGATAGCACGTACTAACCATTGTTTCTTATAGGAATAATCATTTTTCCATCATAAGATTTTTGCATCCACTCCATGTATACATGCTTACCCTTTTCTTTTGCAGACATATGTCATGCATCATTCATTTAGCTAACCTTAATAAATGTACAGGAATACTACATCTAAGTATGAGTGACCAAGAAGATACCTCATGTCAGTAATTTGAAGACAAGCTAAAAGAGGGGATCCAAAAGTTGCTTACTGATGGCACCATAGCTAAGATCCTCTAAGCCCAAATAAAAGCCAGAAGTGCCTGAGATGGGAATAGCACACCACTAAATGAAGCATCTGCATCTGTTCACCCAAGGGTAGATAAGGCAAGGGAATTCCCTACACTCTAGTTCAAGCTAATGATGATAATGACTACTACTAAGATCTCAGGAATCCACCAAAAGCTACAAAAATTATTGACATGACCAAGCCTGAATCGATAGGGAAGGTCAAACTATTAGCCAATAGGATGGCTCAGTTGGAATTCACCTTTAAAGACAAGATAACTCATGCCTCCAAAAGCTTCATCGACCTGGCACTATTTGAATATAAGCCACTTATAGATGATTTTAAGCTACCAAACTTTGCTAGGTTTGACTGAATAGGAGATCTGAGGGTCCATCTAAGGCAATATACTACCTTTATGGTTGCCACAAAACTTACTAAATTATAGATTATTCGATTCTTCTTCACATTATTAGAGGAAGGATAGAGGGGATGGTTCTTCAACCTTAAAGATGAAATAAAAAAATGATTGGCTACTACTAACTTAAAAGTTTATCAAGTAGTATGAATACAACACTTAGTTAGATATCACTTGAAGGAACCTTGAGACCATAAGGAAGAAACTCAGTAAAGCTTTCTCTAATTATGTCACCAGATGACGGGGAAAGGTAGTCAAAATGAGAAACTATCCTCCTAAGGATGAACAAATACAGATGATAATCAAAGGGGCACTACTACACTTCAAAAAATTGATGATCTTTGCTCATTATCCTCACTTCACATCTCTTTATCAAGCAAGGATCAAAACTGAGGATGAGGAACCTCAGCAAACTAGAAACACTTTTTGTCACAATACCCAACCAAACACACAAAACACCTTTACCCAAACTCCAAAAATAAACATGAACCAACCCAACACCCACAACTCACCATCTATCAATACCATCAGACCACCAAGAAAATTCTCAAAATTTAACCTTCCACTATCCAAAGTATTCCAAAGGCTTTAATAAAAGAACCTCCTATAACCACAAGAGCCTAGGCGACTTCCAAACCCTCTACCACCTCAAATTAACAAAAAATTATTCTGACATTTTCACCAAATGCCTGACCACAGTACTGATACATTCAAAAATGCAATCTAAGACCTCATTGACTTTGGAAATATCAATGACCCAGAAAAATGACCCACTATCAAGACTAGTCCTCTCCTAAACTATCAAAACATGCCTCCACCAGCCATCAGCATAATCTCCTCCAATCTACTAAAAGACCTTTTTGAAAAATCAATCCAAACCATGCAAGAAACCTAAGATAAGCCCTTAGAAGAAAAATCCTCAAAACCCATTCTTGAGCCTAATGATTCTAGTGAAGATGAACAATGCCCTTCTACCTATGAATACATTCCAATGCCTCAAAAGTTCCTTCCCCACTTAACGTTGCAAAAAGGAGCCAGGGATACAGCTCTCCCCATGAATGGTGAAGTGATTGATTACCTTTACTCACAAGAAGTAGACACAGACAAAATATTCAACAGTAACCATGAAGTATAGGATTTACTGGGCCAACCATCTGGGAAGTTTGACTACAAAGTCAAGTACACAACACCTCCTGTTGGCCACACACTTTTAGAAGACATAGCACCCTCAGGATGGGGAGAAGAATTTGATAAGGAAGATGGGATGATTAGTACTATTCAGCTTCAAAGCCTGCAAGTCATGGGGATAGACATGTGGTATGACTCTAATGATCTTGAAAAGGATATTAGGGTTAATAAATCAACCTCTTTTGCAGTTGAAAGATCAACCCAAGTCTATCAAGGACAAGCTAAGGAATGGGTAAGCAATTGAATCAAGAAACTAGGGTTTGAGATCTTCAATGACACCCTCAAGGAGAAGCTAACATCTGTGAGCTGATGAAAAACCTAGAGATAGAATCTGAGAGTGAAGTGATCAATCATGCCTAAGCTACTACCATCCTTGAATCAAGCATCAATGGCATCCTATTCAAAGACATTGTTGATGATGATCTCTATAATTTTTCTTTGTTTGAAAATGATGATGTAATGAACTCTAAAGTTAATGCAATGAAACTGAATTTTGCTTAATTGTTTGATGTCTTTCCTTATGGTAGTGTGCATTGCATTGATCAAAACATTAGAATATATGACATTCATTCCATATGCACTAAATCATTTAACATTGGCACGGAATCTGAACCATACATTTTGCATATTTTGAAAGATGTTACCCCTGAAGAGAGGAGAGAAATTAATAAAATATTAATAAAATATTCAAAAGTATTTGTCTAGACGTATGATGATATGCCTGGTATTAACAAAGGCATTGCTCAACACTTTATTCTAACGAAAGAAAGGTGCAAACCGGTAAAGTAGAAGCCGAGAAGACTCAGACTAGAATGGGCCCAACTAGTGAAAGAGGACATCGAGAAACAAATCAAAACAAAATCCTAGAGGTAGTAGACTATCCAGAATGGTTAGCAAATGTGGTGCCGGTACCAAAGAAAGAAATAAGGCGTCAATTATAGAGATCTGAACAAGGCCTGCTTAAAGGACAACTTCCCACTACCTCATATAGACATATTGGTTGACAGCTCCGCCATATGTGCAATGTACTCCTTCATGGATGGATTCTCTAGATATAATTAGATATTAATGGCCATTATCAACAAAGCAAAGACAACTTTCATAACATAATAGGGTACTTACTACTACAAAGTAATGTCTTTTGGACTAAAAAATGCAGGGGCAACATACTAGAGAATGGCAACTACAATGTTCCATGACATGGTACATAAAGAAGTGAAGGTATATGCTCATGACATGATGGTCAAATCAAGAACCAAGGAAGAACACCCTTATGATTTTGATTTTTTTTTATAAGGGTCAAAAAGTACAGTCTTAGGGTAAATCCAAAGAAATGCATATTTGTGGTTACTTTAGGAAAGATGTTGGGGTATGTTGTTAGTCAGAATGGGATTGAAATGGATCCAGATAAAGCAAAAGCCATCAGACAGATGCTAATGCAAAAAATAGATAAAAAAAACTATAGGGAAACTATAGTTCACTAATAGATTTATCGCTAAGTTGACAACAGTGTGTGAATCGATCTTCAAGCTACTCAAAAAAGATTAGCCAGTTGAATGGAACGAACAATTTCAGCTAGCATTTGACAAGATTAGAAGCTACCTAGCAACCCATTGGTCCTAAAACCACTAAAAATAGGGATACCTCTAACCCTATATTTGGCCATCAAAGGGAATGCAATCGATGCAATGTTAGCCTAAGAGGGAGAAATAAAAGCAAAACATAGTCTATTACTTAAGCAAAAAGATGCTGCCATACGAGGAGAAGTACAGCCAAGTCGAACAAATATGCCTGGCAATGGTATGGGCAATGAAGAAACTTAGACACTACTTTTAATCCTATAGAATTATGGTCGTGTCTAAAATGGAACCAATGAAGTACCTCTACAAAGCTCCCTCTCTAGTGGGGAAACTTGCCAAGTGGCTCATACTGCTAACAGAATTCGACGTGCAATACCTAACTAAGAAGGCAATACAAATGAGAGTAGTGGTTGAATTTCTAGCTCTTAACCCCATTCTTGACTCAAAAGAAATCTAATTTGACTTCCTAGATGACCTCAGCTTAGCCATTAAAATCCAAGGATGGTGCATGTACTTTGATGGAGAAATCAATCAGTTCAGCGCAAGAGTCGATGTCATACTATAATCTCTAGAAGGTGAAGTAATACCAATTGCTAAAAAGCTCGAGTTTAGAGTCATAAACAATGAAGTAGAATATGAGGCATGCACACTCAAAATAAAAGCATTGATAGCCCTAGATGTCATAAAAGTCAAAATCTTTGGAGATTCCATGCTAGTAATCAATTATGCCATAGAATAGTGGGAATTGAAAGAGCAGCACTTAAAGCCCTATTTATACCACTTAAGGCTACTCACCATGTCCTTTCAAAAATGCAGATTTATTCATCTCCCTAAGAACCATAATCAGATGGCAGAAGCACTTGTTTCCTTAGCATTAGTATGGGAAGGACCATCCAAAATTCCCATGAAGCCTCTGATTCTACTCAGATTAGGATAACCTTATCATAAAAGATTATAGGATAGCAAAGATAGAAGCGACTGAAAAGCCCTAGTTCTATGACAGCTAGAGATATCTAAAGGAATGAGCCTATCTCGATCAAGTGGATGAAAAAGGTCATTTAACGACTAGCATCAAAATTCAAATTGTACCAGGGTGTGTTATACAGAAGAACCTCAGATGGTTTACAACTTTGATGTCTAGATGAAATTGAGGCTGTAAGAGCAGTAAAAGAAATATAGAAGGGTGTTTGTAGTCCACACATGAATGGAGAAATCTTGGCTAAAAAGCTAATCAAACAAGGGTTCTTCTGGATGACGATGATGGAAGACTACATCCAATTTCTAAGGAAATGCCATAAGTGTCAGATCCATAGGAACGTTAGTCATCTTACCCTAACAAAACTATACTACATCTCCTCTCCATGGCCCTTCTCAGCATGGGGACTAGACATAATTAGGGAAATCCACCCGATAAACTCAAACAAATATAAGTTCATCCTAGTGGCAGTGGACTACTTTACAAAGTGGGTCAAAGCAGAATCATTCACAAGGATAGGAGCTAAGCAAGTGCCTAAGTTCATCAAAAGAAACATGTTTTATCAATATGGCATCCCCCATCACATCATCTTTAAGAATGGTGTTCAATTCCAAGGGGAAATTAGAGAACTGTTAAGGAGTTATAAAGTGGAACATCATAAATCTTCTCCTTACCGACCACAAGAAAATGGGGCAATCAAAGCTGCAAACAAGAATATTAAAAAGATCTTGTTAAAGATGACTTAGATTGCCACATGCCTTCTGGGGGCACCAAATAATAGTCAAAACTTCAATATGAGCAACTCCTTTCTCGTTAGTGTGCAGATCAAAAGTAGTTCTTCCAATCACAATAGAGATAAAGTCTCTTTTGGTAGTAATTGAATATGAATTGCCAGAAGTACAGTGGACTTAACAAAGGCACAATAGTATTACTCTTTTACACAGCCAAAGGCTCAAGGCTCTATACCACACATAGCTGTATCGAGCTCAACTAGCCAAGACCTTCAATAGAAGAGTAAAACAAAAGAGTGTGAAAGTAGGAGACTGGGTGCTAAAGCAAATAAGACATAATGTTTCAGACCCTAGAGGGAAATTCAGACCAAATTGGAAAGGCCCATACCTGGTTAAACATGTCCTATTGAAAGGGGTAGTCAAGCTGATGGATTTTGAAGGCAATGAATTCACCAAATTTGTCAACACAGACCGCCTGAAGAAGTACTATGTCTAAACTAAAAAAAATCATCTCGCTGAGTTAAAAACCTAAAAATAGTAGCTCAAGCAAAAGTTAGGGACTTCCTACTGAGTTGAAAACCTAAAAATGGCAACTCGGGTAAAACTTAAGGAAAGAGAGAAAATACTTAACTAAAGAACCTGAGAAGGCTAGTTAAAGATAAGGGTAACCTTAAATTTAAAATTTGTTTGAATGCACCTATTCATTTCTTAAATGATTACCGTGAAATAAGAATGATTGCCAATTTATGCAAAATATCTTTGAAAGGTGTAACACATTTTATCATCATGAATTCCATTAAGCATGCTTTGCATTTTCTTTCATTACATGACCATGGTTCTTACCATTCTCTCTAAGCTCACTCTTTGAGATCATCCACTATAGTATAGCTAAAAAAAAGCTCAACTAGATGTGAAAAGCTCCAAAAGGAGACACCCTAGGTAAAAAAGGAAGAAAAAGAAAACCTAGCTAAGTGCAAAAAGCTCCAAAAGGAGACGCCTTAGGCAAAAAAGGGAAAAAAAGGTAGACGATAGTAATGGAAAACATCATCATCAATGATACTCAACAAGAAGCATATACAGTCAATGTACAAACATCATACAATATGCTAGAAAAACACCCAGATACAACACCTAGAGTCCATAACCTCGGGAAAATGATACAACAAAGCAAACCACAAACTAAAAAGACCTACACCTAGCTCCTAAAACAAATACATTGATTGCGGCTGCCATCAAAAGCAAGTAATGATCCTGCTCAAGCATCCCCCTCGTCTAATCCTAACTCATCATTGTTCATCATAAGGGATGATAGTTATGACTCCGGCTCACTGATGTGATCATGATAAGCTGCATTCTCCCACTCCCATTCATGACTAGCAAGATGGTGCTCAACCTACATTACACATTTCATATCATATGCTCATACATAAAACATGTGCATAAAATAAACATGTACAATAAAGAAGGCATACCCTCTAAGTGGTAGTAAACTCCAAAAAGCATTATTGTGCACTCCCTGTAATAGTATACCAATACTGGCCAAAGGAGATAGGAATCTACAAAAGCAAGCAAATAAGTCAACCACAACTCACTAAATAAATGAAACATTGGCAACAATAAAAGAAGATTACGAACATGGGTAGCATCGGCAGGAGCAACACCGACTGAGGAAAGCCAGGTCTAAGTAAATTGAAGCTCATTGCTCTACTAAGGATATCTCTCCCAAGCAAAGACAAAGATGGCTAAACCATCAAATCCCTAAGGATAGTGCTACTAGAAGCCACACCACTGGCATGAGTAGTTGCCTCAGTGTGGAGCGTGCCCTCATCATCCTCAAAGTGGGATCTAGATCTCCTTCAGTGTCGTTGTAGATAAGTTCTAACAACTCATGTTAATTACAGTTTATTACTAATAAAGTTTGCTACATGCTTGCACTAAAACAGGAATAAAGCTTACCAGATTAGAACATGTGACTCTCGATGACTCATGTGATGGCCTGGCCCTCGAACTAGATTGACGAGATGCATACACCTGAGAAGTTGGAGGTGAAGGCAATGTCCCAGTAGCTACAACATCAATCAGCTGAGGGATCATTACATCAGCATAAGGTAAACCCTCACTCTCCAAGAGGCTCTTAGAGGGGAATCCCATCATAACAGCAGTAAGATCATCGCCATAGAGCTCATGACCCCAGAACATGTCCCTAGGGGGAGGGATAAGAACTATCCTTAGGTATGGGCCATCCCACCAATAATGGACTCGCTCACCCAAATACTACACCTTGTTAATAAGGCCAGAAAGCAACATTTGTCTCTCTATCAGTTGCCATGCAGCCGCCATCTCTACCATCCAATGAGATCTCACCACCCACCAGTGAAGAATAATCTGCTCAAAGAGGCAACAATAAACAAATGATCCTAAAGAAAGGAATAACTAGCATAATAGGAATCGGACATACCTAATTAGGAGATAGCTTCCTTATATAGTCTCGAGCTACTGTGCAATCCTCAATCAAATTAGTAGTTTTCCTGATCCAGCAAGAATAATAAGGGAAGCCATCCTCTTAGAAATGCTCGATGGATGAATGAGGGAGAATCTTGAACTCATGTGCCTAGATATGTCAAAATTAGAGGGTTAGAAATAGCAAACCAAGAGCAAAAGAACAGATGATAGAACTCCTAATCACATCTAGCATGAACAAGCATCCGTAGATCCTCGAGCCACTTTGGCATGCTATGTGAAGCCCTGAGTACATATGAGCAAAGGCAACAGCGCCCCAACAATACCTCAGTAAGCCATCTACGTCCTTTAAGACAGGCAACAATCATAGATCACCCGTACCCAAAGGGTTCGGGAAGATAACAACACTCAGTAAAAAAAAAAGCCGCGGGCCAGCTGCTTTGCTAAAATAAGACCATCATACAAAGCCCGCACAGAAGAAACAAACTCCATGTATTGAGCAAAATATGGGCAACTAGACTTCATAGGAGTACTACCCTGATTAAATCCCTCGTGAGATGCCTCCTCACCACAACAGTGGAACACTCCTCATCACTAAAAGGAATGGGCTCTCCAGAAAAGCTTAAGCCTATGATAGCTGTAAAATCCAATGAGGCAATAGTCATCTCCTTGATAGGCAGATGTAAAGTATGCATCATGTCCATCCACTGCTCTATCAATGCATACATAGTAATATGACTCAACACATATGAGTCATAAGACAATGCAACAATCACCCCATCAAAGCCCTTCCCAGTAACCATCTATTTTACACATATTGAGAAACCCTGATAGTACATGTTGACCCTATTAAAATTACTAGGCATCACAATGACATACTTATGGGGCTACAAACAATAGGTACATTATCAAACATTTGCACAACTACTAAATACTAATACATCTTTCTCTGTCACTTAAACATGATCAAAATAGTAACAAAGGTTGAAAAGAAAAGCATCACGGTAAGTAGACAATTATAAAAAGAAAATAAAGTAAGAGCTATCAACCATCAGCATTTATAATAAAGCTAGACAAATAGTTACAGTAAGAGGTACAAATATATAGCTACAATAACTTCATACAATAATAAAAATAGCAAAAACCATTGACAAACAAGCTTTAAAAAAATAAGGTAAAAAAGGGACCTACCTCGTGACGATGACACACCCAAGCGTGAGTCTCCAAGCTATGAACAACAAGGATCGAATCTCCCTGAGAAAGCCTAGATGGTTGAGAACTCTGAGCACCATATGTGCTAGTCCTAGCAGCGAATGTCCCAGCTCCAGTAGCCTCTGCAAAGTCACCCTTGACATCAACATCAACATTAATAAAAATGTCCTCTAGACCCTCAAGAATGTTGGGGAACTCCATTTTATGCAAAATAAAATGGAAGTATAGAAGCAAAAATAGAGCAGAAAGCACCCAAAACACAAAAAGGGTCAAGAAAGTTAGAAAAAACTCAAAGAAGTCCAGACGAAGCCTTCCAAGACCTTTGAAAATAGTGATTTAAATAGGCCTGAAAATAGTGATTTGAAAATAGTGATTTAAATAAGCACGTGACCATATGCAGTCATATGCACTTCCCCTTTCGATGAGCTCTTCTATGGTTTTATATGCACTTTAAGACTTTGCACACTTACAACTATAGTCCTAAACTTCCATTTGAGCATAAGATATGCACCAAACTCACATAAATGTACAGTGATGTGGACCCCATCTATCTAAAGACACTACACGTGTGCCGCTTTCTTTAGAAACTAAACATCTTATAAAAGAAGAAGAGCAAGAAAATTCATTGTAAGGATATCTTACTCCAAATCATCAACATAACATCCTCAACATGACAAATCACCACATCATTACTACATCATCGTTACATCATTACAACATCATCAATGCATCATCATTACTGCATCATCACTACATCATTACAACAACATCACTGCATTATCATTACTGCATCATCACTACTACCTCATTCATTGCTTAAAAGCACCCACATTGCTTATAGCACTCACTTTCACATTACTTAGGAGTATTCACATTGCTTAAGAGCACTCTCACACTACTTAGAAGCACCCTCACATTGCTTAGAAGCACTCAGTCCCACATTACTTAAAAGCACTCTCACACCGCTTAAAAGCACTTTTCACTACTTTTAAGCATCTTTTCATTGCTAAGAAGTTTTCACACTCATCACTTAGAAGCATCCACATTGCTTAAAAGCACTCACTTCCACATTGCTTGGAAGCACTCTTATACCACTTAAAAGCACTCTCATTACTTAGAAGCACTCACACTCATTTCTTAGGAGCATTCACATTGCTTGGAAGCACTTTTCATTACTTAAAAGCATCTTCTTATCACTTAAAAGCATTTTCATTGCTTAGAAGCATCCTCACATTGCTTAGCAGCACTCACATTGCTTAGGAGCATCCACACTGCATAGGAGCATTCTCATTTGCTTAGTAGCATCCTCATTTGTGTGACACCTAAGAAGGTTATAGTCGTATATTCATTTACGTGGCACCTAAAAAGGTTATAGTCGCATGTTCATTTGCATGACACCTAAGAAGGTTATAATCGCATCCACATTTTGCTTAGTAGCATCTTTATTTTCAGGACACCTAAAAAGGTTATAGTCGCATCTATACTCTACACTTTGCATGAATCACAAGCTTGTATATGTCCCAAATAGCACCTTGTGTGATGACTAAGTCACAGAACAACAAAAACAAATAAAACAAATAATAGCAGTCAAATCTTGATAAGACGTCTAGAGACAACCCACACGTAAGTACGTCTCTCCCTATTAAAACATTTTTTGCATCTTTGTATTTTGCTTCACGTGTATTGAAACTAGCACTAGTTGGTTATGCAACACATGTGAAGCCATGGGCAACTATCATACCCCAAATTTGATTGTCCCTAAAAAGGTCCAATGATGAAATGAATCCCCGAGACGACTAAAGTCTGCTCGTTCATAACACCTATGAAGTGTGCAACCTTAAAACACCCAACCGAGCCCACCAATGTGCAAAATCGATCACTGAACCATTAAGTTATGCTTTGATCTTAGAAAATACAAATTATCATAACAACACAAGGTTTTATTTCAGGAAAACTCCTCTTAAAATACTCATATCGTTGGGCTAGTGCATATTTCGTTAGACAAGGGCCCGATGCTTCGTGAAAAAACAAAAATTGTTTTCCAAAAATGGACTTTAGAAACACGTTCGAAAGGCCCTAAAAGCTCTAGAAGTGGACCCAAAATAGTCCAACACAACCCATGTATTAGCACGTATCACTCAAAAGTGCACATAAACACCCCTAGGTGTCATGTACTAAAATTAAAGTCGAATTTGGCAAAACGGACTTTAAAAATGCATTTGAAAGGCCTAAAAACCCTAAAAACCAACCCCATAATAGTGCACATAGAATCCGAGATGAGTGCATAGAGCATCGAAGTGTGCATGAAAATGCGCCAAGTGTGTGACCATGTGCACATTGTGCATGGCCACACGCAAAAATCCACTTCTCTGCATGTGACCATGCCTACACCACCCCATTCTACACATTTTTTCCTATAAATAGACCCCTCTACACCCCATTTTGAGGGGGGAGCAAGTAGAAATACACACACTCAAGAGTTATTCCAATTGAAGGTGTGGGAAATCCCTCTCCATATAGTTTTTGCTCTCCCACAGCCTTTCTATTAGGTTGTTAGATCCTTTTTCCACCAAACCCAGCCTCATCTTTGTCAAAGCATGCTTCAAAGGTGATGGGAATTGTAGATTTCATCAATTAACTCCCCAATAGCAAGAATACTATGATAAGTTGAATTAGAAGAAAACTAAAAATTACCAATTTAATCCACAAATTCGGATCGTTCAAAGATTGAAGTAAGAAGATAGATGATACTTAACCCCTTTACCAACAAGGATAAAGATACTAAGATAGAATTTGAATTTCCTCTTATGCCACAAACAAGAAAGTTTGATAAATAACAAGAAAATAAAGATTTAGATTTTGACACCACAAGCTAGAATAAAGCTTAATAAGTCACAAAGTTTATGCAAGAAATTAAAGACAAAATTCCTCACAATAAAACACAAACAAAGTTATAATTCATATATCAAATTCATTCATGCTCCAAAAGAAAGAAAAGGACTTGTTTATATAGAGTACAAGTCCATGCACACACTACTAAAATAGACTCACAC
The DNA here is from genome assembly GCA_947683625.1 of Mallotus nudiflorus. NCBI lineage: Eukaryota > Viridiplantae > Streptophyta > Magnoliopsida > Malpighiales > Euphorbiaceae > Mallotus > Mallotus nudiflorus. The sequence goes on from CANTUR010000141.1 coordinate 1,279,683, forward strand.
ACATAGGATTACTTTTATTCTTAAATGGCCTTAATAACCACCACCCACATTAATAGCCATTACTTGGAATTAATTACCCCACTAACTCTTAATAACCACTACCCACATTAATATCCATTACTTGGTATTAATTACCCCATTAACTTGTATATGGTGGCTACATGTAACCCTAATTGTTATTAACACAAAAACAAGTTAAATATTATTCCTTAGGCCTCCATGGATGCTTTATTGGGTTGAAATTCTTAGGCTTTCCAAATGTCCCTAATTAAACCCAATATGGCTTCTTGAAGCTTCTTGGATTTGGACCTTGTGATTGGGCCTTTTTATATTATTAATGGATCTTGGATCTCTTTAGGCTTTGAACTTGGATTCACATCAAAAGGTATACAATATAGCATCGTTATACTATCATTTTGAAACTATTGATGAGGAAAGCTTGATAATATCTCAAAGCTAAATCTTCAAAGCTCACATAAGCTTACTCGAGTCTGAGGACCACTGTAGACACCCAATTTTGGGATGATGAGTTATGGATGCAACAAAAGACTCCAATGATGAAAATGTCATGAATAGGTCTTCAATATTTGAAACTTTGAAACTTCAAAGGTCTAATTGCATTTTTTCAAGGAAAGGATTTAATGTTTTTGTGGACTAAATTGCAATACTTTTTAAGGTTCTAATTGCAAAATTTAAATTCTTTCAAGGACCCTTTTGTAATTGAAAAAAAGGTGATCGAAATAATGCTAATTCCTATATGAATTAGACTTCTCCAGCAAATTCTTGAATTTTCTAGATAAATCTTAAAATTTCTAGATAAATTAAGTCCTAATTGGTTTGAAATTCTCCTAAAATTATTTTGATAATATTTTTAAGGAAATAAAAGTCTTTTAGAAATCAATTTATAACTAGGGTTTCAAGATGTATCCCTATATAAGAAGGGCTTTTTCTTTGGAAAAAAAAAAAGAAAAAAAGGACAAGAGAAGAAAAGAGAGGAGAGAGGAAAAAATAAAAAGGCAGAGGAAAAAAGAGAATAGAGGAAGGCACGTAAAAGAGAAAAATGAGAGAAAAAGGGAGAAAAAAAATCTTATTCCTTACAAAATTTCTTTTGCTTAATTGTTTAATTAAAAGATCTTTGAAGAATTTTTGAAGAATAATAGTCAAAGTCTTATTAAGAACGGTGATTCTACAAATCTGAGCACTTCATTAAGAAACATCCATAAGCATCACTTTCTCTTTTTTTCTTTTATTTGATTTATTTCTTTCTTTTTATTTTATTTTATTAATTTTTAATTTTGTTTTATTAATTTATTACAAATTATAATTTTTATTTTTTTATTGTGATTATAGAGAAAAACACATGATGATCATACTTTGAGAATCAAATCCATAAAAGGTCCATGGAATGCCATGGATAACACTTTGTAGAGATATAATTTCTAGGATTTATTATTATTATTTTATTTTATTTTATTGGAAATAGTAGAAATATGTGTGATTGCATGTTTATGTTATTTAATTGGGTAATTAATTAAAATTAATAGAGGAAGTATATTAACTTAGGTTATATGTTAATGAAAATTAGGGTTTTAGAAGGAATTAATTTAATTAGTTGTTTGATCTTTAATTTAATTGTTTTAATGTGTTTTATTTTATTTTTTTTGGATTGTTTATTTATTTTTATGTGTTTTGTGCTTATTTGTTTATTTTTATGTGTTTTGGGCCTTAAGCCCATATTAGATTTTAATCCACTTAAATAAATTTAGGTTTTTAGGTTTAATTAATAAAAATGCATTTTAGGCCCATAATTAATTAGATTTTAAGTTAGAGATAACTTAGGCCCATCTAGTTAATTAGACATAGGCCCATTTAATTTAATTTAATTAATTAGACTTAGCCCACTTAATTTAAGCCTTTTTTCATAATTTATAGATTTAAGATCACCTTATAATTAAAACATGTAGAACTAGGCCTACTAATTTAAATACCATCATAATTTGTAGATCTAGGCCCATTTTTAGAATTAAAATAAATAGACTTAGGTTCATTTAATTAAAATTAAAAGGAATTAGTCTTTAGCTCACTTGTAAATTAAAACATGTAGATTTAGCTCATTTAATTAAGATCAATGTAAATTAGACTAACTTAGCGATTATATGTTTGAATGAATGCATTATTTACTTGTATTTTTATGGCTAGTTTGCCTTTGAGTTAATTGCTAGAATAAGGGTTTATATGAAATTGTATGTAAATAGAGAATAATATAATAATTTATAAAGTAATTCTAAATGAACACGAGACTGAAAGAAGTTGGTATTCCATACCCAGAATCTCATGGTTATGGTGCTAGCTTTCTTTTAGGGAATTGAGTACCACCTTTTCGATTTGTCCTAGTTATTACCCTGGGTGGCGACTCCTCATCTCCACGCCATGTCTTTATGATAATGGTTAGTGTGTTCTCTAGAGCCCTAAGCTCAAATAGTGTCGCGATTGCTAAAATCTTAATGCGCGCTAAACACCGCCGTCTACAACCACACAATTATTGTAGTACTTTTGTTTTACCACATTGCATTTTATTTTACTATCACCAACATTTAAGAATATTGTTGTGCTTGTGTGATGAGACTAGCAATCTTGCATGCTATGTGAATAATATATGCTTTACTATGCTCATTTTACATCATCATTCTACATCCTCTATTTCCAAAATCATGAAATCACATCATAAACATCAATAATATGAAAAGTTCATGTCCCGGAATAGAGTCGTCATGCTATGACCTTATGCATCCTTTATATTATCATCATTCATCATCATAGCATGAATAATCACTGCAAGCATGATCATCCTATTATAAGATATGTAAATGATCATGTTTTCCTTGTAGATTAACCATATTAGATTTACTTTTCCGTAATCTTTCCCTTTTTATATGTATTTTATTAATAAAGCGATGTAATAAAATTTTTAGCTTTATTATTCTATACTATCTGATGTACTGTGTGAATGCCATATAAAATGTTATTATCGAAACGAGAATATTGCAGTAGCTATGTATCAAATATTGTATAATGAGAAATTTTCAAAAAGTATATACAATCTACTGAACTCAAAAATCTTTGCTAGGGACAATACTCACCAAGTGACCCAATGTTGTCCCTTTCTTTTCCCGACTTTCTAAAAATCGGGTGGTGACTCTACAAAATCAAAAGTTTCTCATCCCTCTCATCCCCCTAAGACCAATCACTTGTTCCTATTCGATAAAGTTGCCATTAACCTCGAAAACAGAAAGACATGCACAAAATCATAACAACATAAAAGTCCTCTTCCTCTCAAAAACAAAAAAGGTCGCTCATAGCAGGGAACTAATATGTGTGTGTGTGTGTGTGTGTGTGTCCCAAGTATTAAAAGGCTACAACAACATCTAGTTCAATAAAAACATGAAAACCAAAATTTAAAAAAAATTATGAAATCAGATGTATAATGCATAATCTATGATATGTATGAGAGGTAAGGAGCTTGGCCTTCAAGTAGGATACATCTTTAACAAGAGTTGCAAGTTTGAGGTACATGGCATCAAAATGAGACTTAATGACTGCAAGGGAGGTCTAAATGCCTTCAAATTTTTTGTCAAGATAAACTTAGAGCTGGTTAAGCATTGATAGAAGAGGATTTTTTGGCTCAGCCTCTTCATCATCTTCAAGGGCTACAATCTTGGGCATTTTTTAGTGGTTGAAGGAGCTTCACTCTCAACTATTTGTTGGAACTCCAAAAAATCACAGTCATGTGAAATTCTTTGTCCTTTCTTATCTATTTCTCATTAATAAACAACACCATTCACATTGAATCTTCTACAAGTTCCTTTAATTTCATTTTATCAAGCATCTCAATCATCTAATCTTCATATCACAATGCTCTCACACAGTCCCAATAAAAAATAGAATGAATTAGGTAAGATTTCAAAATTTTCTACCTTTCTTTTGACTTTTTGGTTGCAAGCAAGGATAACAAGGATCAAATGGGCCCCTTTTTCTAAAAATTTTCTACTTTTTTCCTTCTTTGTCGACTGCATAGGTATTGACATGGTGAAAGATGTGATTTAGGATAATGAATGAATGATGATTATAGAATGATTGTGAAAATTATGTGGGATTAGGTTAAAAATGAAAAGGGAAAGGATATCTTAAAAAAATTAGGTCAAAGATAAAAAGAGGAAAGTGGTGGGTGGCTTTAGGAAGAAGCTAGACAGATAAGGTTAAAGAAAAAGATGCTTTAAATACTCCCACTTCTAACCCTAGACACAATATAGGTGACAAAAGAGAAGTCATGATCATGATAAAAAAAAATTTACAACATAGTTAAAAGAGATTTTATCAAAATGATGACATAAAAAGTTATGATCATGACTAAGATCTTATGATTGAATTATGTTAGGATAAAATTAATTGTAGTGATCATCAAATTTATTGCTCAAAATAAAATTTTAAATACATTAAAAATTGATTGCAAATTAATTTTAATCAATGATTATTTTTCAAAATCATGAAAATCAATTTATCAAACATAATTTTGAATAAAACATGAATTTATTTGAAAGAATAGACTCATCATTGCTAATGACAACGGCATAACAATCATGATTTAAATCCAAAATTTTCAAAAAGTAAGCCTTTGAACTTGTGTTGAGGCATTTCTACCACAATAGGGAATACTATAACATTGCACCATAATCAATCAAAATTCAAGGATATAACAAATTAACCACTCAAGGTTCAAATAATTGATTATAATTATATATGCAAACTATCATACCTAAAATTTGATTGTCCCCAAAAAAGGTCCAATGGTGAAACGAACGTCTAAGATGACTAGAGTCTACTCATTCATAACACCTCTAAAGTGTGCAACCTTAGAAAACCTAACCGATCCCACAAATGTGCAAAATTGATCATTGAGCCATTAAGTTGTGCTATAACCTTACAAAATATGAATTATTGAAATAATGAGAAGCCTATTTCAATAATTCCTTTCTCAAAACACTTAGTTTGTTGGGTCAGTGTTCATTTTGTTAGACTGGGACCCAACTTCATGAAAAAATGGAAATTGATTTTGACAAAATGGACTTTGAAAACACATATGGAAGGCTCCAAAACCTCCAGAAGTGGTCCTGGAATGGTTCAACACAACTCGAGGATCAGTGCATGTCACTTATAAACACCTTAGGTTTCATGTGCTAAAATTGAAGCCAAACTAGACAAAACAGACTTTGGAAACACATCTAGAAGGCTCCAAAACCTCTGAGAGTGGTCTTGAAATAGTCCAAAACAACTCAAGCATTAGCGCGTATCGCTTAAATAGAGCGCATAAACCCCGAATGGAGTTTGTAAAGAATGAAAGTGTGGGTAACCACATGCGAATGCATGTGGCCATACGCTAGCGTGTGACCACATGTTAAGCGCACAATCACGTGCACCTAGGGATGCTTGCATGACCACTCCTATACCCCCCCTCTTCCCCACATTTTTCATTATAAATAGGTGCCTCTACACCCCATTTTAAGTGGTGAGCAAGTGGAAGCACATGCACACATTCAAAAATTTATCCGATCGAAGGCGCTGGAAACCCTTTTCCACATAGTTTTTGCTCTCCAACTATCTTTTTCTTAGGAGATTAGACCTCTTTTACACAAAAAAAAGCCTCATCTTTGTTAAAGCATGGTTCAAAGTTATACAAACTAGCATTATTTTGTTGTCATTTTGAACTTCTCAATAAGGAAAGCTTGATAGTCCCTCGAAGCTAAAGCTTCAAAACCCACATAAGCTTATTCGAGCCTAAGGAACACACAATCATTTTAGTACATTTATTTTATTGCACTGCATTTTATTTTATCATTGCTGCCATTTGGGAATACTATTATGCTTATGTGATGAACCTGCCAATCTTGTATGCTATATGAATAATCTATGCTTTATTATGCTCATTTCATATAATCATTTTACATCCTTTAGTTTTGAAACATGGAATCACATCATAAATATCAATATGTTAAAGTTCATATCTCATAATAGAGTCATCATGTTTTTAGTCCAGTGACGACACCATGTATCCCCTATATTAATACGAGCCCTACCTATAACAGAGATAGAACGCACATCCAACTTTGAATATTAGCCCAAGGATCATCAATGATAAGTTGTGCTAATGGAGCTAAACCCCTTGCTTATTAAATTAAAGCAACATACTTAGCTATTAAAAGATGAACAATCACACAATTCTAAGTCTAACCTAGCAATTATAATGAAAGGTAGATGTGAAACAATTCAACTAAACTTGCAAAGTTTTAAAAGAACAAAGTTTAAGGAAAAACCTCACTTTTTAATATTTGGATCCTCTTTAAAAAATTTTTTACATATTTGTAGCCCTTATATAGGCATGTAAAAACCTAATCCTTAAAGGAAAAGGTTTCTTCCTTATTCCCAAAGATGCCTATATAAGAAAATCCTTAATCAAGGAGGTTTCCTTCAAAATAGGACAACTAATGAAAACTCATATTTGAAAAGTCAAAATTGACAACTAATTACAACTAAGCAAAATGATAACTCATGATAACTAAGCATTAAAGCACGCCATGTCACATGTCATATAGGATGTTAACCATTGACCCTTAACTTTAACTTGTTGACTCTTTGACTTTGACTTACTAATTTTGACTTGGAATATCCTTGAATCTTCTAGAATCTTCCTTATTGACTCTAAAATAGAAAAATAACTCAAAATTTTTCTATGTCAAGCTAATTAATTTCAAAATATGAAATTAAGTTAACTAGCTTGAATTCTTCATTATTTGGCTTTATGCTTGCACTTTGCATCCCTATCATACTAATCCCTCCCTCTTGAAGATGATTTGCCCTCGAACCATAGCCATCTTCTAAAGTTGATAAATTCATAAATCCTACAGGGTCAAACACAAACAACTTTGTTGAAAGCTTATCCTTTAAAGTAATGCTCCACAAAAGTAGCTTCAAGATAACTTGAACTTGATTGAACACTTAAAGCATAGAACTTTTGGTCATGAACTTGTAAGGATTGTATTCTTGTTGCTTGCTTCTAAACTTGAAACATGAATATCTCAAGTTCTTTTGTTACAAGCAAAGGCTCCATAGATTGTATTGTGGACATAAGGAACTTTAATAACATCATCAAATGGATCATTGTATAGCATAAAGCTCTACCAAACAACTTTTAAAACAATAGAAAAAGAAAGATTAAAGTTGTTAACATAATCATGATGAATAATTAACTCTTTATCCTCCTCCTTCTTTTGTGTACAAACTTCTTGATATTCTTCTTCATGATGCATGCACTCTTTATGATCACAAAATGCACTCTTAGCAACTTCTTGAGTAGTTAATCCTTATACAAGTCCACTAAATTGCTCAAAACTTTGCAAACACTCTTTATTAGCTTCAATGACTTCATCAATTTCACTATTCTTAGATTCACACTCTATTTTGATCTCCTCATGCACAACATCTTCTTTTTCACACTTATTTTTATGACTAATGCTCTCCTCCACTTTATTAGTTTGATCACAAAATTGATCTTCATGCTTCTTCTCATGATCACTTAACACCACCTCAACATTAGCACCACTTGATTATCAACCTTATTACTCCAACTCTTTTTATCTAAAGCAAGTGAAATTATATCCTTTAAAGATAAAGAAATTTGCAATTGTACTACAAAATCAAGATCTTGCCTAATTTCACTCTTAAGCCCACTTAAGAATCTTGTAATTTTTTGCCCTTTAAATTCACCTAAATCATTTACAATTACAAAAAACTTAAACTTTTTAGTATAATCATCAACACTTAATTTATTCCTTTGTTTAAGTCTCTATAATTTAAGATAGAATTTATTCCTAACATCATAAGGAATGAAATATCTAGTCATTAACCTTTTCATTAACTCCCAATTTCTAACCTCATTTACCATTAAATCTTCCCACCATAAAGCATGACCTAAAAATTTATTAGAAGCAAGTTTGTAATTTTTATAATCACTTATCTTAAGAGAATCAAATATCTCCTCCATTTGTTGCACCCACTTCAAGTAAACATAAGGATCATCCCCACTAAGAAAATAAGGCATGTCCATGCTAAAAATCATCTTTGAAAAGATATAAAAAAAATCCTCAAAAGCACTCCCTTACGTGTTTACACTCAAGGATGTGAATACTCTCGTGTTTAACTCAATTTTTTTAATCTATGAAGAATTGAGAAGAAGAAGAAGATTAAAACAAGAAAATTAAAAAGGATAGTTAATCAAACCTTGAAGTTTGACTCTAATACCAAACTGATACGAACCCTACCTATAATAGAGATAGAATGTGCATCCAACTTTGAATATTAGTCCAAGGATCATCAAGGATAGGTTGTATTGATGGAGCTAAACCCCTTGCTTATTAAATTGAAGCAAGATACTTAGCTATTAAAAGATGAACAATCACACAATTCTAAGTCTAACCTAGCAATTGTAATGAAAGGTAGAGGTGAAACAATTTAAGTAAACTTGCAAAGTTTCAAAAGAACAAAGTTTAAGCAAAAACCTCATTTTTTAATATTAGAATCCTCTTTAAAATTCATTTTACATATGTGTAGCCCTTATATAGGCATGTAAACAACCTAATCCTTGAAGGAAAAGATTTCTTCCTTATTCCCAAAGATGCCTATATAGGAAAATCCTTAATTAAGTAGGTTTCCTTCAAAATACGACAACTAATGACAACTCATCTTTGAAAAGTCAAAATTGACAACTCATCTTTGGGAAGTCAAAATTGACAACTAATTACAACTAAGCAAAATGACAACTAAGCATTAAAGCATGCAATGTCACATGTCATGTAGGATGTTGACCATTAACCTATGACTTTGACTTGGAATATCCTTTAATCTTCTCACATCTTCTAGAATTTTCTTGAATCTTTCTTATTGACTCTAAAATAAAAAAAAATAACTCAAAATTTGTCCATATCAAGCTAATTGATTTCAAAATATGCAACTAAGATAACTAGCTTGAATTCTTCATTATTTGGCTATATGTTTGCACTTTGCATCCCTTTTATGGTTCATATTATATATTATCATCATTATAGCACAAACAATCATTGCAAGCATGCATGATCATCTACATTTCATTTACTCTTTCAAATGATTGGGTGTCAATTGATTATTCCATTATTCATGTGATCGAGCAAGTTGTGCGAATGGTTATATTTACCTTGTAGATTCATCATATTTAAAATTAGATTTACTCTTCTGCGATCTCTTTTTCCTTTTATATGTATTTTATTAGAAAAGAAATGTAATAATAATATCTGCAGCTTTATTATCTTCATTATTTAATGAATTGTATAAATGCTATAGAAATTGTCATTATCGAAACTAGGGTGTTTCAGTAGTTATACATTGAATATTGTATAATGAGAAATAGTCAAAAAGTAGATGTGATCCCCTGAACCTAGAAGTCTTTACTGGGGGCAACACTAGATGAGTGACCCGATGTTGTCCCTTTTTTTTTCTCAATTTTCTAAAAATTGAGTGGCAACTCCATAAAAAAAAAAAAAAAAGATCTCATTCCTCTCAAGACCAATCATTTATCCTTATTCGGTAAAGTTGCCATGTCCCTTAGAAATAAAAAGACCTTATGGAACCAATTCATCTTAAAACCAAAAACTAAGAGACATAACATAAAAAGGTCTCTCACAATGGTGACTCCACTGGAGACTTCTAAGTAAGAGAGATTAACTCAAAAATGACTATTTCTCATTATGCAATGCTTAATAGTATAGAGCCCCTTACTACTGCATTTGTGCTACACATCACATGTGCACCATTGGTCCCAAAAAGCCTTGATAATACTAAATGAAATCACCACCATAATTCCACTTGAGTCATAGGGCAACGAAGATATGGTATTATCACATTTAGTCTTTACTCATGCATTCACTGAACTCATTTGACAAGAGTCTGTAACCCAAGTCTCAAATGAATGGGTTAGGAATCTAGATTTTGGACCTTTATGTTACAAAAATCAAACTCTAAACTATCAAATGATACTTTCATGATTCCTGGTAAATATACCAAATATCGATATAAGGGCAAGAACTCAGACTCCCTTTTATTGACCATGGTCCTATGTATACAAGTGAATACAGGCTCTAGACATCATTTGAAGCCCGATGATTAACCTTCACATCGACATCATATGGTTGCCTCAAGCACATTTTAGTATCATTCCTAAATTTACCCTTTGGTTCTTATCAACATAAATAAAAAAAACCTAGTTCCGAGAGAGGAACCATAGTCCCTCGAGAGGAACCATAGTCCCTCGATGACTAAAGGTTTAAAACCTACCTAGGAAAGGGACTGAATAACTTTATGGAGAAATAAGGTTGGAAGCGAGAGCTTGCTTATGATTAGTTTGTTCATTGTGCAGGAAAAACTAACCAGCTTTAATCAGGCATACATAAAGCACGTACTAACCATTATTTCTTATAGGAATAATCATCTTTCATCATTGGATTTTGCATCCACTCCATGCAAACATGCTCACCCTTTTTTTTTATAGGCACACATCATGCATCATTCATTAAGCTAACCTTAATAAATGTATAGGAATCCAACATCCAACATGAGTGACCAAAAATATACTTCTTGCCAGTAATTCAAAGATAAGCTAAGAGAGGGGATCTAAAAATTGCTCGTTGATGGTACCATAGTCGAAATCCTCCAGGCCTAAATCAAAGCCAAAAGTGCCTAAGATAAAAATAACGCACCATTGAATAAGGCTTCCACATTTGTTCACCCGAGGCTATATAAGGCAAAGGGAATTCCTCGTACTCTAGTTTAAGCTTATAATGACAATGACTACTACCAGAATCTCAGAAATGCACCAAAAGCTGTAAAAATTATTGACATGACCAAGCCTGAATCGATAGGAGAGGTCAAATTATTGGCTAACATAATGGCTCAATTGGAATTTGCCTTCAAAGAAAAAGGGACTCATGGCTCCACAAGCTTTACTGACTTGGTACTATTCAAAGATAAGCCACTCCCAGATCATTTTAAACTACCAAACTTTGCTAAGTTCAATGGAATAAGGGATCCAAGGGTCCATCTAAGGCAATATACTACCTTTATGGTTGCTATAAAGCTTATAGAATCTTAGATTTTTTTATTCTTCTTTACATCATTGGAGGAAGGATTGAGGGCATGGTTCTTTGACATTGAAGATAAAATAAAAAGCGATTGGCTACTACTAACTCAAAAGTTTATCAAGCAGTATGAATACAGCACTCAACTAGACATCACTTGAAGAGATCTTAAGACCACAAAGTAGAAACTCAATGAAGCTTTCTCTAATTATGTCACAAGATAATAGGTAAAAGCAATCAAAATGAGAAACTATCCTCCAGAGGATGAACTAATAGAGCTGATAATCAAAGAGGCACTACCACACTTTAGAAAGAAGAAGATCTTTGCTCATTATCCTAACTTCAAAGCTCTCCATTAGGTAGGGATCAAAATTGAGGATGAGGAACCTCAACAAACTAGGAACACCTTTTGTAGCGGCACCTAACCAGACATCCAAAACACCTTTACCCGAACTATAGGAATAAACATGATCCAACCTGACACTCATAATTCACCATCTGTCAATACCATCAGACCATTGAGAAAGTTCTTAAAATTTAACCTCCCACTATCCAAAGTATTCTAGAGACTCCAACAAAAGAACGTCCTGCACCTTTAAGAACCTAGGTCTCTTCCAAAACCACTACCCTTCAAATTAACCAAAACTTGTTATGCCACTTTCACCAAATACCCAGTCACACCACTGATACATGCAAAACCCTTAAGAATGCAATCCAAGACCTCATTCACTCTAGAAAAAATTACAACCAAGAAAAATGACCTAACATCAAGACCAATCCTCTCCTAAACTATTAAAACATGCCTCCACCAACCATTAGTGTGATCTCCTCCAATCTACCAGTAAACCTTGTTGAACAATCAATCCAAGACATCCAAGAAACCTAAGTATACCAATGATAAGCTGAGAAGTGGGTGAGCAACAAAATTAAGAAATCATGGTTCGGGAACGAGGGAGAACCCTAAACTCGTAAGCCCATATCTGTCAAAACCAGGAAGTCAGAAATAACAAACTAAAGACAAAAGAGCAAAAAGAACACATATAAGTACTCTTACTCACATCCAGCATAAACAAGTAACGAGTGAGGTACGGGGAAACAGACTTCATAGGAGTGGCCACCCTAAGCAACTCTATAGTATGGTGCCTCTCACCACTACAAAAGAGCACTCCTCCTTACTAAAGGGAATGGGCTCTTTAGAAAAGCTCAAGCCCATAATAGTAGTAAAGTCCAAATGAGTTATGGTCATCTCCCCAGCAAGCATATGGAAAGTATGCATCGTTTCCAGCCATTGCTCTATCAGTGCATACATAGCAATCTGAGTCGATGTATACAAGTCATAAGATAATGTAGCAATAACTTGATCAAAGCCCTTCCTAATGATCATCTGCTTCATGCATAATGGAAGACCCTGATAATATATGCTAACCCTATTGCAACTACCAGGCAGCACAGTAATGAACCTACAAGGCTACAAATAATAAGTACGCTATTAAACATTCTCACAATTATTAAATACCAACACATCTTTTTTCTGTTGTTTAATAGGAACAATAACAAAAGCTAAAAAGAAAAGCATCATGTCAAGCACTAGCAGATAATCACAATAAGAAAATAAAGCAAAAGTTATTATCTATCAACATTCATAATAAAACTATAACTTAATAAACAGTTATAACAAGTATTACAGAGCTATAGCTATAACAACCTCATACAGCAAAATATATAGTAAGGCAACTAATTAATAAGCTTTAGAAGGACTTACCTGGCAATGATGATGAGCCCAGGTGTTAGTCTCTAGACCATAAACCACAGGAATCAGGTCTCCATAAGAAAGCCTAAACAGCTAAGGACCTTGAGTGCCTAACAGACCATCATTACTAATCCCTATAATGGAAGTCCTAACTCTAGTGGCCTCTATGAAGTTACCCTCCTCATCCAAAAAGATATCCTCCAGACCCTTTAGAATGTTGGGGAACTCCAACTTATATAAAGAAAAATAAAAATTCATAAGAAAAAAAAATAAAGCAAAAATATCCAAAACTTGAAATGGGTTAAAAAAGATAAAAAAAACACTCAAAGAAGGCCAAAAGAAGCTTCCCTGAACCTTAAAAATGCATGTCTAAAGTAGATAAGGGAGGGGAAGGTGCATGGCCATGTGCTCTACATATGCAGCTACACGCACTTCCCCCCTCCACGCGCTCCCGTACAGTTATATAGTTGCACTCTGAGACTTTACCCACTCATTTCTCTAGTCCTAAACCTCCATTTAAACATAAGACATGCACCAAACTCATACGAAAGTACACTGATTAGGACTACATCTGTCTAAGGACACCTTATTCGACCTCACCACTTTTAGAACCTTAGCACCTCTCGAAAGAAGAAATATAAAGAAGAATCATGGAAAGGATACCCTACTTAAAATCATCAAAATAACATATACAACACAACAAGTAATGACATCATCATTATTGCATCATCATTGCATCATCACCATATCATCACTGTCCAAGACTAAAAGAGAAGGACACATTATATCATTCACAATAATCACAATAATTGTTTTCCTGACACTTGAAGAGGTTATAGTGGCATGATTCTATTTGCCTGACACCTGAAGAGGTTATAGTGGCATGATTCTATTTTCCTGACACCTGAAGAGGTTATAATGGCAGTATTTGTCTTTTTGCCTAACACTTGAAGAGGTTATAATGGTAGTATTTATCTTTACACTTGACACTTAAAGAGGCTATAGTGGCAATATTTGTTTGTTTGCTTAACACTAGAGGAGGTTATAGTGGCATGATTTTGCTCGCTTGACACTTGAAAAGGTTATTACAGTAGTATCTATCTACATACTTGACACTTGAAAAGGTTATAATGGTAGTATTTATCTTTTCACTTGACACTTGAAGAGGTTACAGTGGTAGTATCTATTTGTTTGCTTGAAATTGGAGGAGATTATAGTGGCATGATTTTGCTTGCCTGACACTTGAAAAGGTTATAATGGTAGCATCTGTCTATTTGCTTGACAATTGAAGAGGTTATAGTGGCAGTATCCTAATAATCGAATCATAATGAAATAGCACTCAAGTAAGTACCTCTCTCTTCAAAAAATGATTTTTTATATCTTTGCATTTGCTTCACGTGTATTGACATTAGTGCTAAGTGGCTATACAACACACATGAAGCAGGGGGCAACTGTCATACCTTAAATTTTACTATCCGTAAAATGGTCCAATAATGAAACTAACCTTCGAGATGACTAAAGTCTGCTTGTTCATAACACCTCAAAAGTGTGCAACCTTAAAAACCTAATCAACGCCACCAGTGTGCAAAATCGATCACCGAGCCATTAAGTTGTGCTCCAACCTTACAAAATGCACATTATCAAAATAATGAGAAGCTTATTTCGAGAATTCCTTTCTCGAAACACTCAGCTTATTAGACCGGTGTTCATTTCGTTAAATTGGGACCCAACTTTATGAAAAAAATAAAATTCAATTTTGATAAAACAAACTTTGGAAACACATCTAGAAGGCTCCAAAACCTTTAAAAATGGTCCTAGAATGGTCCAACACAACCCAAGGATTAGTGTGTATCGCTCATAAGTGCGTGTAAACACTCTTAGGTGTCACACACTAAAAGCAAGGCAAAATTTAACAAAACAAACTTCAAAAACGCTTTTGAAATGCCCCAAAAACATGGGAACCACCCTTGAAAAAGCACCGTAAGCCCGGATTAGAGCATGTAGCATGCAAAAAAGCACATGAGCACTCACATGAATGCTTGACCATGCATACTTCACGTGGCCACGTGCTCTGTCCTATGGATGCATGCATGACCATGCCTATACCCCCCTATTCCACACATTTTTCACTATAAATAGACACTTCCACACCCAATTTTGGAGGGGGAAGTAAGTGAAAACACACACACACTTAAAAATCTATACTATCAAAGGCATTGGAAACCCTTTTCTAGATAGTTTTTGTTGTCCCACTACCTTTTTCTTAGATGATTAGATCTCTTTTCCATTAAATCAAGCCTCATCTTTGTCAAAGTATGCTTCAAAGGTATATAAACTAGCATCATTCTATTGTCATTTTGAACCTCTCAATTAGGAAAGTTTGATAATCCCTCGAAGCTAAAGCTTTAAAACCCACACAAGCTTAGTCGAATCTGAGGATCACACAATCATTTTAGCACATTTATTTTATCACATTGCATTTTATTTTATTCTCGCTAGCATTTAGGAATATTGTTGTGCTTGTATGATGAGACTGGTAATTTTACATGCTATATGAATAATCTATACTTTATTATGCTCATTTTATATCATCATTTTACATCCTCTAGTTTTGAAACATGAAATCACATCATAAATTTCAAAAATGCAAAAAGTTCATATCACGGAATAGAGTCATCATGTTTCCAGTCTAGTGATGACATCATGCATCTCCTATATTATCATTATATATTATCATAGCATAAATAATCACTATGAGCATGCATGATCATCTGCATTTTGCTTACTCTTTCAAATGATCGAGTGTCCATTGCTTATCCTATTGTTCATGTGATCGAGCAAGCTATGTGAATAATCACATTTACCTTACAGATTCATCATATCTAAATTAGATTTACTTTTTTACAATCTCTTTTTCCTTTTATATGTGTTTTATTAGGAAAGTAATGTAATAGTAATCTCTTCGTCTCTATTATCTTCCACTATCTGATGAATAGTGTGAATGCTATACAAATTGTCATTATCAAAACTAGGGTGTTGCAGTAGCTATACATCAAACATCATATAATGAGAAATAGTCAAAAAAATAGATGCAATCTCCTAAACTTGGAAATCTCTGCTGGGGGCAATACTCATTAAGTGACTCGATGTTGTCCCTTTCTTTTCTTGATTTTCTAAAAATTGGGTGGTCAGTCCATAAAATAAAAAAAAACATCTCATTCCTCCTGAGACCAATTATTTATCCCTATTCGATAAAGTTGCCATGTCCCTCAGAAACAAAATGAAAAGACCCTTACAGAACCAATTCGCTTTAAAATTGAAAACAAGAAACAAAAGGTCACTCACAATATGTGTATTTAATTTTCTTTCATATTACTAATATGTTTGATGAAAATAAATACTAATGTGTTGTTATTTTAATTTTCCTTAGCAAAATTCATAAGCAAACACAAATAATTATGCACAAACTAAGGGGGAGTTATTTCTTTTGCTATTCATTTTTTTAATGTATGAATTAAAGGGGAGCACTATAAACCTTATACATGTCACTTGATTATGCACAACACACACACTCAAATTATATGTCAAAGTTAAGAAATGGGAGTTCATTGAACTTAGGTTTATTCATTCTCTAAAGTTTTGACTTTAATAAATAATTTGAATAATCTAATGTGTTTGTTTAAGTGTTTTATAGATCCAATTGAATATCAATAACCTAAGTGAAGTGATTCAAGACCTTAAATTATTAAAATATAAAAAAGAAGCCCCTATATAGTTCAAGATACATTCATGACAATTCAAGACTCAAAAAAAGTCAAATTCAAAACTAAAGGGATCCCTCATGATCATAAGGCTTGCTCATGAGCTGAGGACATGAAATAACCATTTAGAAGCAAAAGAGGCTGAGCCCTTCACAATTTTCCCTCAGAATTAAAAGGAGCCTTCTCTAGGCCCTTACTAGCTTATGATTAGTCATTCAGGTTATGAGCATAATGAGTCTTAAGAAGCCAAAGAGGCTAAGCCCCTCATGATATGCCCTCATGGCTGTGAGTAACTTGTGACCAGGCATCTCTCCAAGGCACAATGGTCACTTATAATAGTAATGGCTATATTTTCATCCATTATGACCTGAAGACTACCCTCAAAACTATGAGCAACATATTTCCTACAAAAAGGTTGTTTTGTATTTAATAAAACTTATAGATAATGAAGGATGAACTTAATGCCTCTAACAACTACATTTATGATAGTCAAGTAGTTAAACAACCTTTGAAGCCTCATTTAATAGTTAGAAAATTTGGTGGTTGAACTTTCTCTCTTCAAATTCATTTGAGCATTCAAACGTCTTACCTACTTTCTTTATAATTCATTAACTCTTTTAAGAGTTATTTATGTGTTAAAGATAGGCCTTAAACTTCATATAATTCTTGGTATAACTTAAAAAGGGAAGTGAGGTTATATTCTAAAGGAATTGGTTTAAGTGTTTCTTCATTAAAACACTTAGGTTTGAGGTTAGAACTCAGCCTTACTTGAAAGCTCATTGTTGTAAGGTATAAAGTTAATCCTTAAAACTATTATAATCTCAATCTTTGTGAATAAGATTAGTGTGGGAATTGAAAATTCTAACTGAGGGATAAGTTAAATGAAAATGTAGATTCATTTGTGAATCGAACTCCTTAAGTTCTTATGTGCTATTTTTTAATTATTAATTCTTCTTAATTATCTTTTAACTTCTCAAAGCCCTATTTACCCTTTAGGGAAATTACAACATTTTTGATACAAACTTTGGCATTAAATATTGCATTTTTATGTAAATTCTACATCTTTATGTGAAAAATAATATTTTCACATAAAGTTTTCATTTTTAGTTCTAAAAATCATTTTCTGCATTACAAAATGTCATTTTGGAGGCTAATTGCATTTTCATGATTTTTTCATACAATACCATTTTTCTTAGTAATAATCGCATCCTTGATGCCAAAGTTGCATTTTTTTTCATCATTTTCTATATAAAATTGCATTTTTATGTGTTCTAGAATAAAAAATTATGCTTTTCACTAAAACTACATCATTTTTACATGAAATTTGCATTATTGTCAATTATTTACTGAAGTTATAATGATTGTATGGAATTCACAGCTTTCATAATCTTGGTAGCCATTATAACTTTCAATATAAAGTCGATAAGAATTGAAGTATAAACATCAACATCTTTTGTTTAGATCTGCATTACATTTCATAAATCTGCATCAATTGCATAAAAAAAAAACCATACTTTGGGGTTAGAAATACCATTTATGGGTCTCATGATGAAGAATACAAAATTTTGATTATTTTGTAATGGTTAAACATATTTTCTTTTCATTACATTCATCATATTATTTTCAGTGATGTTTAGAAACATCATTTCCATAATTTCTACATATTTAGATGATATTTTGTTTACTTTATAAAATGGCATTGGCATTTTCTATTAATTCGTTGCAAGTGAATGTCCCTGAGAATGGATGGATGCATACACTTTTGGTAACTCTTGTTTTGCAAGTGTTTTCTAGATTTAGGACTAGATTTACTTTTTTACATTTTTTACTTTATCTATGTATTTTACTAGAAAAGCCATGCAATAATTGTAATTAAGTTTTTATTTCTCTTTATTCTTATTCAGTTGTATACTGAATGTATATATAAACTATCATGACAAAACTAGGGTGGTGCAATAGCCATATAATAAATATTATGTAATGAGAAATAGCCAAAAGTAGATGCGATCTTCTACACTTAGAATCTCTTATAAGGATAATAATAGTTAAGTAACCTGATATTGTCCCTTACTTTCTCGAGAAATTAGGTGGAAACTCCACAACAAACTGAAAGTCTCACGACCTCTTTAGACTAAACATGACCCTAAAACAGAAAACATTTCCTAAGGCACAGAAAATTCCCATGATTTTTAGTTGCTCACAATAGCGAGTCCAGTAGGGAATTCTAATTTGAGAGGTCAATTAAAAAAATGACTATTTCTCATTATATAATACTTAGTCATATAGAGCCCTTCACCATTGCATATCGTACAAATATATCACATGCACATTACTAGTCCCAAACATCCAATGATGATGCAAAGTGATCCATCATGATTCCACTTGAGTTATAGGGTGACCAATTCAAATTCATCACTTTTAGCCTTAACTCATTTCATGAGTTATTAAAAGATGTTAGACTCTCTGACCGAAGTTCATTAACCGTAGTCATGGGGGGCATTCTCACTAAAGGAACGCTTGGCCTTTCACTCTAACTAAGCCTATATAGATAAAGTAGTAGAAACTGCCATTAAGACCCTACTTGGCTTTTGCATGATTACTTTGTCCTTATGCTTCTCATTTGATTTGGCCTTTTACAAGTGATATGACACTTTTAGTTTTTATTATCAACTAGTACATTTTGCTAACTTCGAGTGGACATTTTGGAACCTAACACAGTTTTATGAAAAGTTTGACATAGTTGTGTTTGAGTTTAGCTTCAGTCATATTAAAGGTCTACAGGCAGACATATGATTGTGTGTGCTTTTGGTACAGTCGTGCTTAAGAGAATGTCTTAGCCACAAGGCTGCGTGCATTATTGGCACGATTATGTTTGATAGTCTAATAACCCCTTTGAAACAAGATTTAATAGCTTCTATTTTTTGTTGACTTCACTCCTTTTGAGCTAACAACAGTGCACAACTATCCATCCATTTAACACAGTCATGTGTGATGGAAGATTAGATGCATGTTTTAATTTGGGTTTCTTATTTTGTTATTTTGGAAATTTATTTTTATTCCTAGTTATGTTTAGAGTATAAATACCCTCATTATAGTTGTAAACAGTTGATTATTGAATTTTAATGATTAATATCAAATCTTGAGAGGTTGATTCCTTTTTTTATTCTTAAAAGAACTTAGTGAATTTATCAAGTGAACATTTGGTACATTCAAATGTAGTTTGATTTAAACTTAAAATTGATTTAGTCAATATTAGGTTTTTTTAAGGACCTTTAATTCTTTGTAATAAAGGTTATTAAGTATATGTTATTTAAGGGTTTTGTTGGGAATTAGAGTTTCATCATAAAATAGATATTAAATTTGCAAAAAATTAATTTTGTAAAAGTAGATATTAAATTATTTAGTACGTATTTTCTATGGTCAGTCAAATGTTTTTAGTTAATAGTGTGTGGTCAAATTATATCAATTTAAAATCAATTGTATCACTTTTGTGGTCAATTATGTATGATTTTGTTATGAATTCTCTATAACAGTGAAATTTATGCTCTTTAGTTTTATTTATTTGATATTTTACAATATTGTACGATTAACCATTAAAAAAATTACTGAAATTTATATTTTTTGATATTTTTTTATTTGGTATTATATGTTCAGCCATATATTATTTATGATTCACCATATATTATATTTTAATCTATTATATATTATATGTATATCATCGAGCTGAATTTTTTACATTATTTTTGAAAACCACAATGTTGTAAATATAAGTCACAACTTAAATTGGGAAAAAAAAATTTCATAAAAAATAATTTTCATTAACTGTAAAGGTAGTCTTATCAATAAGTTGTAAGTCTTTATTTTATTTCAATTTAATACTCTGTAATTTATATTTTAATCCAACGGCCAAAAAAATTAAAGGCTTCTAAACCTCTAACACATCACAGATGCCCCATTCAATAACACTTGCATTCTTGTACACCTGTAAGCAATTACATTGAGAAAAGCTGTAACAAATGAATTTCTATTTCTTTCTTTTGTTAATATTCATGAAACTATACATAACCATGGTCGAAACTACCAGCCGAGTTTACGAGGCAATTCTTTACAGCGGGTAAATGTATCAATAACTGCTAAACTTTGTGTTTAGTTACAATTTATTTATAAAATTTTAGTTTGTATCTTTTTAGTTATTAAATTTTTATTTAAATTTCATGAGTAATCTTAATAATATTTTTTGTTTCATAAGCAATCCAATATTACCATTTCAGTTCACAATTTGAAAATAACATACAAATAAGTTCATATTTTTACATTCATATAAAAATTAATGGTAAAACTAACAACCATCTTGAGGGATAAATATCTTATTCTTAAAATAATGTAAAAACATCATTCAATTAGAGAACAAAACAAATGTTTATACTTAGTTTTATTTTTTAATTTTTATATAATAAACTTTGAATAAATAAAATATTTGTGTATTATTATATTCAAATAATTTACAAATCTATTTTTTATGTGTATTAAAATATTATTTTAATTTTTTACATAGTAAACTTCAATTTAATGATAAAATATTTGTATATTATATTATTTTTAAGTAACTTATACTATTATTTAGATGATATATGGACTTATTCATATGCTATTTTCAAATTTTGAACTAAAATGGTGATACTAAATTGTTTTATGGACCAAAATGTTTTATAATGACTATATGTTAAACAAAAATTTGGTAACCAAAAATATACAAACTGAAATTTTGTAATCAAATTGTAATACAATACAAAGTTTAGTGACCATTTACACAATTTACCTTCTTTGAAGCTATACAGGAGATAATGAGAAGGATCGAGTAGTAACAAATACTCAAAAGAACAGTGTTTTCACAGAACCAATAATGAGATTGGATCGTGAAGTGTTATTGCCCGATTTTGGCTCGTTTCATTCCACTTGAAGTGAAAGGAGAGACACTACCACTTGGTCGAGAGCTCTCTTCCTTGTAGTTTGAATTCAACATTGCTAATTCTCGCAATTGTTGCCTCTTATATATGTCCTGTGACTCATCCTGTACAATGGAAAATGCAGATAAATTAACACCTGGAAAAAAAAAAAGTTTTACCACGAACATTTCAAGCATTATGTAGAAGTATTAGCAACTAAATGTTGTTTGAGTTCCTATTATTGAAGACCGAGATGAGTTTATGGGTTTAATCTAATGTGTGTTGGAACCAAACCCACATTGAAAAGAAAAAGATGAGCATATAATTGAGGGAGCCAAAAATCAAATGGCTTAGGCCATTTTAGTGGAAGGTATACACATTGTGAAGTCCATTTCAATATTTTGGAGGGACAATTGGAGAATCAAGTCCAATTTGTCCAATTGGTGATGACGTCCAACGCAGAGTTACCAAGTCTGCGGAACCAAAAAAACAAAAAAGAATGGAATAATGATGCTTGTCTAATGTTTGGTACATGGAATGAAAACAGGAATGGAATACAACGCTTGTCTAGGGGCAAGGAAGCTTGGTACGAGTGGAAAATGTTTGTTTGGTATGGGGAATGCTTTTTAGGAGTGTGTGTGTGCATATACATGCATGCGCACCCGCATGTGACAATCTAAAAAATAATTGAAAAGTTTCTTAAAATGTCTAATTTAATTGAAATAAAAGTTTTAAATAACTTCAAATTGAACAATAAAAAAAGTATAGAAATAATAAAGAAAAAAACATGGAAACAAAAAAATATATGGAAAAATATAATAAAATACCTTATGATTAGATACTTTTTCACTTAAAGGACTATAATATTTTTCGTAACACTTAAAGGCTTATAATTTGATTCTACTTGCATTTTGCACCCTACCCAATAATATTATTAAAAATATATGATGTAATATTTAATATAGATATTTTGTAGTAAAATTATTTATTAATTATAGTATATCATTCAACTAACAAGAATAAATTCACAAAAAAATTAAAATAAAATCTATTTTTAATTTCATTATAAATAAAAATCATAAATTTACTATAAATTTATGATTTTTTAAAAATATTAAAGTAGTTATATTGATAGTATATCACATGTAAAACTTTTTTAATAGTGAAAGGAGGTGTTATATTAAAATTTTATTATAAAATAATGGTGAAATTAGTTGATAGAGTAGTAAAGTATTAAAAAATGAAACCACATACATGTAAATGTCACGAAAAAAAAAACTACAAACCTTAGTGTAATTACATTGAAGGACAATGTATTGTTTTTACTTATCCCTAAAATATATATATGTTGAACCAAAAAAAAGTGGAACACCCCATGTTCCGATTTGGTAGGGAACTGTTCCCATTTGCACAACAACTGTACCAAATCAGGATTCACTTTACAATGGGCGAATTGTAGTCATGCTTGTCCAACAATTCAAAACCAAGTTTGAAGCTTAAGACAGCCTTAATTTCTAGGGATTTTTTCAAAAATAACTAAAAAAGGAAAAATATTTTCAAAAATACTGTTGACTTTTTTCTTTTACAAATATACTGTTTTTAAAATTGTGTTTTCAAAAATACAGTATATCTCCTTCATCTTTTTCTTCTCCTCTGTTTTTTTTCCCTTCTTCTTCTACATGTGCGTCCTTTTGGCTAAATGCTCTTATTCTTCTTCCTCTTCCATATATATGCATGTATAAAATAATTAAACCATTGGAAACGTTTTTGTGTATTGTTTGTAAAATGTATTATAGGTGTTTGTCTTTATAGATTTCAAATAGATTCTTCTTTGTTTCTTTTTTCATAGGGAGTCCTAAGTTTATAAAATAATTAAACCATTGTAAATGTTTTGTAAGCTGTTGCATGATTGCCCAGATCGAACAACCCTACACCACATGCAAACCTCCACAGAGACATTACAATGACTCTTTGTACTTCACCAAATTCACCTCTACCAACCACCCCCAATATCTTGTGGTGTGGTTCATCTCACTGCTCTATGCTTCACTCTCCATTCCTATTTTTTCTTCATTCTTTTGGTATTTTCATCTAATAAAAAAGGTCCATTGATAAAATCATGAAACTTCATCTATGAAATTGTATAAGATAATAGAATTTTTCCACCAATGCCTAAAAAACCCCTGCTCAAAATCTAGAAACCAGTACTCACCATCATCAGGAATTTGCATTCAACAGCAATTTCAGCACAGAATTCAACATTAGCTCACATAGTTAACTATGTACAACAATCCAACATAGGAATAAAAAAGAAAAAATACACCCACAATCATGCACATAATTCACCCCTAGTCATAGATTCTTATGGCTACTTATTTTATTTTTATTTTTTATATAAATAATAAAACTATCATAACAAATCTTAAATTGATTTATATATATATTTTATAAATTTGATTTGTAGCCTATTAATGTAGAAAAAAATTATAAGTTATATGATGAATAATTGAAGAAATAATAAGTTTTTATTTTTTCAATAAAGAGTTTTTTTACAGGTCTTTGAACAAGAAAAATAACCAAAAAACACAACTACCAAAAACAACTGCAAAAAACAACTAGAAAAGCAACAGCTAAAACAACTAGAAAAACAACCTTATAAAATTGAAAATGAACCAACCAAACAAAAAGTAAAAATAAATAAATTAAATAAAAGTAAAAAAAATAAGGAGAGAGAAAAAAATAACTAAAAAGAAAAAACATTGTACAAATAAAAAGAAAAAAGTAAAAAATAAATAAAAGCAAAAAAATAAGGACAAAAAAAAGTAAAAAATAAATAAAAGAAAAAAAATAAGGAGAGAGAAAAAATAACTAAAAAATAAAAAACATTGTACAAATAAAAAGAAAAAAAATCTAGACCATGATTGGAATAAGTTGTTTTAACCTAATCATATTCTTTGATATCACTTTCATGGCCCAACTTTAAGCACCACCATACACAAGTTATGCAATGTAAAAATAGGAAAAAAAACCGTAAAAGAAAGTAAATTTGAAAAAAAAAAAAAAAAGGTATGTGAAAAAGATAAACCAATTTGCAGTATTTTTTAAAAAATTTTGGTCAAATGAGGTGGTAGATGTAATTTTCCCGAATTTCTAATATGGTATCGGAGTCCACAGTGTCTTAATAGGCTAAAAGATCCTAAAGGCTCGTGAATGTTTAGAAGTCAAAATAAAGAGACTAAAGGGAGCCGCCAAGCCTAAAAAATATGATCTTCGAACCAATCCATACTAAAGCAAGTGACAATCAAGCTCAAAAAGCTCAAGCCCAATTTCACTTGAAGAGGAGTACTGGAGAATGAAGAAGGAACCAATCCAGCCATCATAATTTTCATTTTCATATTATAGAGAAAAAAAAATAAAATAACAAAGCACGAAAGCTACAAGCGAAATGTGCTTATAAAATGAAATAATGATGTTAAAATTAAACGATTCAAAAAGCTCAATAATACAAGAAGAAAGGAAGCTAGCAGACATACCACAGGTTTAAGCAGTTCTTCGATGATTTCTTGTGCTTGTCTCAATTTCATATCAACAATATTGACAGGCAATTCAGCTTCAATTAAAATATGAAGAGGACCACTAAGGTGCTCATACCCTGGTCTTCCCCTTAACAAGTCTTCCTTTAGAGTCAAAGGCAAAAGGAAAATCTATTAAGAAAATAACAAACAAAGGTAAAGCACCAAAAAGAAAAAGGTAATAAAAATGAATTGGCAAAGAGCCATTCTGCAAATCATGTTTTACCTGGATTTTTTAAGCAAATGTCTAAAAAGAATTCAAATAACCTAAATCCTTGGTATTGATACTGAAGCTTTAAGATGATGGACTGCCTTATGCAAAAACATATTACCTTCTCTGGGTCTTTAATTGAACCTTTTCCTCGAATGTACACACGACAGCCCGTGGAAGCTTCCACTCGCTTCAGTGAATTGCCCCTGGGGCCCAGAAGCCTGCCAACAAAATTGAACTGAACTCCAAAAAGAAATCAAAGATTCTATTACTTATCAACTCAAACTGCATCCAAAAAAGCACATACGAACACAAGTAGACCGATATAGAGCAAGATAATATCTTACATTTGGATAGCTATCAACTGGTATATCCAAACGCAATATTTTCTTTATGATATAAGAATTTGGGCTTGCTGGTGCTACTTGCCAGTCAGCATTCATCCCACGTGCTCCCATTCTCTGTTGTACAGTGAAGATGAAGTTTTACTAGTGTAATTGGAAGTAATATATACTATAATTTGAATTGGAAAAAGGAGCCAGGAGGATAAACAAAGCTTGTATAATAAGGTTATTACAACTTGATATTCACCTGCACAGGCAATATACATTGCACACCTTGCAGCAAATAATGATGAGTAGTTGCACTTATTTGGTTCAACTGACAGGCTATGTCAAATGGGTATTCACTCTAATGAGAAACACAGGTTTCTGTTATGTTAAGGGAACAACAGTTTAAAAGAAACCTTCTTCATAATGGAGCAAAAATCATTCATTCTTCAATTCCTCAAGACATTAGTTTTTTATTACAGAGAGAAAGATTTTGATAATAGCCTTCTAATTTCTAAAACAAACCATAACTCTCATAAAAACTTTTAGTCTAGATCAGTCAGTTAGTAAGCTACAAAACTATGTACGAGCATCTCATTAAGAAAACTAAAGGAAATCAAAATTATAAATTTCTCATTTTACAATTGCAGACTTCTAAACATTCACGCAAATAAATTTGCCAGGCTAGAAATAATCATGATATTTTGAGAGACAAGAAGCATGGTGAGAGAATTACCCAACTACAACATTGCATCAAATTAGTTTTAGGAAACTTACCTCTTGTGACAGTCCATTCCACCCAATGATGCTTGTTGCTCTATTACTTGCCAGTATTTCTGAAGAAGCCATAGGACTTAAGCTACCTTGTTGCAGTCTATCAATGTCACTGAACCGCTGGTTGGGGATCATTCCAGAAACTCGTAAAATCTCTGCTACCACAAAAGAGCAATGCTTCAATTTTTAAAGTTCTTCATGACTTAAAAAATAAAAGAATGAAAATTACTTTTTCTTTGATGAGTTTTCCCTTCAGTGTATGAGGTGGCAAACATAAGTGTAGCTATATACAAATAAACACATATATATATATATACTGATTGCCACCAAAATGCTCCCCTACTGACCCTCCACCAACGATCAGCACTAAAAGATGACATGATAGGTGATGACCATATAGCCTCAATTAATTTATTTGATCATAAAATTGCAACTAAAATGTTGAAGCAGAATCAAATTGCATAAATTAAAATGACATCATTAAATTGGAAAAAAAAAAAAGCAAAAAAATTGATGATTTTTATTTTGTAATTAGGCCTAAAAAATAAAAGTAAAGAAAATCCTAGAAAAATTTGAGAGGGGAGACCATATTGGTTCGTGGAGTATATTTTAGACAGTTTCTCCATAAATGATGAACCCATACAACCAAACTAATAGAAGAATGAGTTCCAAAATTAACAGATTACCAAACTTTAGGCACCACATTCACATTTTAACAAGGTAGCGCACTTTGGGATCTTGCACAACTGAAGTTAGACATAATTCTAATCCTGAAACTTGAAGTACTTGCACTTTTAGATCCCGATCCAGTTGATAAATGACCTGTCAATGGACCATCCCAGCCATCCTATTGGCACGCTCAGTAAGACATTACAAAACAACTAATTGCATAACTGTTCAGCACTATTTTGTTTTCGATGTCATTGTGCATATACTCATCCTTGGCATTAAATAATAAATTTTTTTAATCATGGAGTAACTCTGGAGATTCCCCCTCCCCATACACACATAAAAGGTTAAAACCCAAAAAAAAAAAAAAAGACAAATTCAATCCAATACATGTTCCTGCACAGCATTAAGAAATTTGTATATAATAGTACAACATATCCTAGTTGAGCTAAAACAACTAACAGAAACCCCATAAATCAAACAGGAAAGTTAGATGAAATTAAAAGGTAAAAGAAGAACCTTGATTCAAAAGACGGCTACATATAGGAAGAACCTGGTTGAAAGGTCCTAACTTTTGGTATTCCCCTAACAGCTCTGCCAAATACTGACCACTAAAAGTAAAAGAAATGAAAACCAAGAAATCAATCAATCAATCGAGAAGGGGGGAGAAAAAAAAAAAGAGATACAAACATGTAGATAGATGCAAAAATTGCGATAGAATTAGCCACCTATCAACATCAGGAGTTGTTCTTATGTGTGGAGATAAAGCTCTAGCAGGTGAAAAATTCTGTGCATACAAGCCTGACATGACTATGGTATTTGATAAAAGTTAAAGCAAGTTAAGGAAACATCAGAGACAAGGTCGGAGAGGAAGGAAGAGGAGGCGAGTGTTTAAGAGTTGTGAATAGAAAGAGAGAGGAAAAGATGAAAAAATATAATAAATGAGGTTGGTGCAAATTTTGCAAAATGAAGTTTGGTGGGGTTTAAATATGGGAGCGGGGGTTTTTTAATGCTGTGTCTTTTCTTTTTCACCTTGTCATATACTTTTGGAGATTATTGTTGGGATTTTTTTTAAAAAAAATTTATATAACCAGCTATATAAAATGAAAAAAAAAAATTAAGAAAAACAAAAAAACACTTGATTTTACTGTTAATGAAGTGAAACTCCAATTGCTTATTTTTGAGTTAACTATAAACAAAATTGAGAAGAGGTGCCTAACTTTTCCAATCCTTTAGTGAAGCTTTAGCTAGGTCGAGTTTGGTTCATTTATAATTGAACCGAACTCAAATCAAGCTTATTATGTTACTTGGTGTTTACGAATTGTCCGTAAACTTAAACGAATTTAAAAATTTTTTAAAAATACAAACTATAATTTAAAATTATAAATTATAAATTAAAAAATAAAAATAAATTATTTATTAAATAAATTATAATATGTTTTATAAAAATTATAATTTTATTCTAATAACATATTTTCTAAAATATTTTTTACAATATGAATTTATATGTTACATATCTAAAATTAAATTATTAAATATTAAAATTATGAGCTGGCTCACGAGCTTTTATTCAAATTTGTTCACAAGCTTCATGAGACAAATTTTGTATAGTTTGAGTTCAGCTTATTTATTAAATGAGCTTCAAAATACGAGCTTGAATGAGTTTTTATTGAGCTAAACACCAATCTACTCATGAGCAGTCCGACTCATTTATAACCCTAAGTATATTAGATGGCTATGAGTTTTTTTTTTTTTGTCTAATTATGACATGTTTTTTCTAATTTTAAAATTATTTAAGTATGTACATATAAATTTATAGTTTTAAATTTAAATATGAAAAATTATTTTATATAAAAAATTATATCTATGTTTTTAATTTAAAATATTAGAATTGAAAATAAGTAAATTCATTTTAAATAGTGAAAAATTTTAAAAGTGATATAATTTTTAAAAAGTAAAAAAATGGTATAAATGTTAAAAATATAAAACTTTAGGGAATAAAAAATAATTTATATTAAAAATTGATATAAGGGTTTAAAATTTTTAACTCGTAAAGTATGAGGGTTCAGATATAAAAAATGAAATTTGAGGGGGTTAAAGTTAAGAATGTGGAAAGCTTAGGAATCTGAATGTGGATTTTGCCTTTTAATTTTCAACAAGCTAAAAATGTATAAATAATAATTAATTTTTTTTACTTTTGTTATTTCTTAATTTAAATTTTATTTAATTAAATATTTAAATTTATGAAAAAAATAAAAACAATATTTTTGTAAATTTTATAGATTAAAGTATTAAATTTTAAAAATATGAAAAGGGTCCTAGAGGGGGAGGGGAGGGGGGTGAATAGGATTATCAAATAAAAGTGAGAAATTAAAAGAATCATTTGCAAGAATTAAATAGAAGTTGAGAAGGACGAATGAAGAACACAAAGATTTAAGGAGTTCGGATTCAACAACAATCCCACGTCTCTACCTAACTTATCCCCAAGTTAGGACTTTCAATCACCCACAATCTTATTCATAGGATTGAGATTATACAAGAGTTTTATGGCTCACTCTTATAACCTTATAACATGAGTTTTCAAGGCTCACTCAAAAAACCAAAACCTAAGTGTTTCAATGGACAACACTTAATCCAATTCCTTTAGAAATAAATCTCACTTCCCTTCTAATCTAACCCAAGATTTAAGATGAAGAGAAATTCTATTTCTAACACACACCCAACTCTCACAAGAGTTATACAAACAAAGAATTGTTTAATAGAATTTGAGAGCTCAATGAATGCTTAAAAAATAATGAATGATAAACAAGTTGCTTAACTTCCATTCAACTCTAGAGGTATTTATACTAAAAAATATAGTTGTTGGAGGTGCAAATGATGTGTCCAACGTCTATATTTTGAATCATTGAGAGTGATGCTGTTAGGCAGCTATTCATGGATTGAAACCATGATTAGCTTCTCAAGACATTTGAATTTTCCCATACTTTCTCCATAAAAGCTATAGATATTTGAATTATCTTTCCATATAAATTTGAATCACCCAAATTGGATTTCTGTAGCTCAAGATATGTCTAAAATACTAAGGGTTGTGCAATCTGTAATGCAAACTACGGTCAGACAGCTATACCCAAGTTGAAGCCATGATTTGCTCTTGAGGAAATTTGAATTTGCCCATACTTTCTTCATGAAAGCTATAGATATTTGAATTTTCTTTCCATATCATTTTTAATTACCTAAATTGGACTTCTATAACTTATGATATATCTAAAATACTAAGAGCTATGCAATCTAAAATACAGAATACTGTCAAATAATTATACACAAGTTGAAGCCATGATTTTCTCCTGAAGAAATTTGAATTTTCCTATAATTTCTTCATGAAATTTGGACTTATCTTTTTATATCATTTTGAATCACCTTAATTGGGCTTCTGTAACTCAAGATATGTCTAAAATACTAAGAGATGTGCAGTTTAAGATGACAGACATATACGTGGATTTTAACTCAAAATTTTCATAACCAAATGAACTTAGATTTTGACAAATAAGCCTAATTCATAAAGCTCAAGATGTCTACTTCAAATGTTAAGAAGCTCATTTTCTCATTTAAGAGCTCTAAAGATGTCAAAAGCCTTCTTGAATCTTAGAGGTTCAATTTGCTCGAAAAGTCACTATTTATCCAAAAGTGTATATGCTTGGTATATGTATGGTATATAATTCCCTACACACTTAATTGAAATTATT
Source organism: Mallotus nudiflorus (assembly GCA_947683625.1). Taxonomy (NCBI): domain Eukaryota; kingdom Viridiplantae; phylum Streptophyta; class Magnoliopsida; order Malpighiales; family Euphorbiaceae; genus Mallotus; species Mallotus nudiflorus. Next base: position 1,310,654 of record CANTUR010000141.1, read on the forward strand.
AGTATAAATTTTTTTTGTCAAAGTCCAAAATTTGGAGTTTTATCATGCAAATGGTCAATAAAATATATATTTTAAAAAAATTATCTAACTACTTTTTATATTATACTTTTAATTTCTTCATTTATTATGTTAAATTTTTAAGAAAAAAAGTATAAAGATAATGTCAAACTTTTTAGTTCTTTCTATTTCTATTTTATTTTTAGTTTTTTTTTTCAATCAAGTGTTTGACTTGATGTTATGCTATTTGTAGGCTACTTGGATTCTATTAGGCTCCACTTCCTCTTGAGTGTCATCTGATACCATTGGCCACATTGACATCATCTACAATCACAAGAAGTCATTTTGCTCAATTGGGAAGCCATCATATACTTAAAAATATAATTGTACTATAGTCACATTAATATTGCAATTGGTATTAGACAATTGATAACATGGGCTATGATAATTCGTCAATAATGAAAAACATCATGTTCTTTGGCCTTAGTTTTGATACATCAAAATTGTCATAGTTGTAATTGATGATGATTGTATCTTTGCATAACAAGGGATTGGTCAGAGTTATAAAACTCTTACTTTCCCTCTTTACCTCTTAGCTGAAGTTAGCACACACACTACTTGTTCTTTTTGCTACTTGCCCAACAGTTCCTTTTAAGCCTTATATTCCAATTATTCTCGATATATTATATCTCCTTTTCATTTATGCAATGCAACACATGACAATAAATTATGGTTATTACTTAAAATACCTACTTTTGAAATTAATTAAACAACTTAACAATCTTTGTTATTACATTAATAAAATTTATTGTGGAATGTAAGAAAATTAGGGATCTAGTATATGAATTTAGAACATAGAAAATAGAATTAATTAGAAGTGTATGCATACCTGTTTGCAGAATTTGGATGGTATTCACATATTAACTCTTAATGATAATCACCTAAATTCATAGAAAATAAAACTAATCAGAAAGTGAAAATAAGAAAAGCTAGCTCTTCCTCTCTAATCCTTTTCACATAGGGTGGCTATCAATGGGGCAAGTGAAAAATCAATATATATAAGGAGGGAGAGGGGACCTAGCCTATATAATAAAAACCCTAAGGACCACCCCATTACTAGTCTAATTAGGATTAGGCATACACTTACCATCCACCCATACCGAACCATTAAGGTATATACAAGCCCGTAACTAATGATCATATAAAAAATATAGAGATTTTTACATAAATAGGCACTTTTTTATTTTATTTACTAAAATATCTAAATTTTTTTAAATTATTGATTTTAACACTTTTATTTACATGCGTGTCATTTTTATTTACTGAAGTGCACCCACGCTTTCCCGCACTCTTTCTTCTTCTTCTCTTCCATTTTCTTTTTTCATTTTTCATTTTTGATTGGTTTTTGCTCCTATTTTGAAGGTAACCACTAAGAGAGTGGTGGCTTTGCGTTCTTCTAAGAGTTGCTTATATGCCTTCTTCCTTTTTCTTTCTTCTAGTAGTTTTTTATTTATATAATAATGGAAACTATAGGTGGTGCAGTTAAGAAAAAAAAGATTTCAAAATCTAAAAACTGTAACTTGATCGAAGAAAAAGCTTATGGAGAACAAATGGCAAAGAAACATGTTTGTAAAAGTGATTAAAAATGTTAGTATAAGAAGGTTCCTCCTTCTGAAAAAGAAGGTTCTAGCAGTAAGAGAAAGATCGTCATTTAGAAGAGGAGAAAGGGAAAAAGAAAATGAAAGTTGATGTGATGAAATTCCTTCTTCTAGTGAAGTTCGTGTTTTTGCTGGTGACAATATGAAAGTAAGTTTTTTTTATTGATTTTTTTGTGTTGTTTTTATTTTTCTTTCGTTTTCGATGAGTTTTTTGTTTTTATAAGACTAGGATCCTCTATTAAGCCTTGATGATTATTTCACTACAAAAGTAAGTTGCACTTTGAGTTATGGTGTCATTAACATGATTAAGAATATGTTAAATGATAATCAATTGAATTTATTCTGAAATACATGTTTTGGGTAATTTTTTAGATTTGCCCAAATTTGAGGTATAATGTCAATTGATTCATTCTCTTTTATTAAGAGAATTAAAGCAATCAAACCAGTATGAGTTTTGGTTTAATGTTTAGGGTAGGAGATTAAAATATGGGATTGAAGAATTTGTTGTAGTCATTGGGTTGAATTGTGTGGCTGATTGTGATGTTTCTATTGTTTGTATTAATGAGAATAGGTTGTTGAGGACATATTTTAGTGGCTTAAAGAAAGTGAACAAGTAGTCTGTCCAAGAATGTTTTTTCTTAAAGCGTTGGGAGAATGATGAAGACTACATTAAGTTAATTGTAATTTTTTTGTTGAAGTGTTTTTATTAAGTATTTCTTTGGATAAAATGGTAACTAGGAGAACTTTTGATTTTGTTGAGAGTGGTATGTTTAATGAGTACCCATAGGGAAAAGATGTTTTCTATGTGACTTTGGATTGTATGAAAGGGAAAGTGGGGAAAAATAAAATTAATGTTTCATTTTATAGATTAAATGGTTTTCCCTATGCTTTGCAAGTTTAGTTTTATGAGTCTTGTTGTTTTAGGCTTGCAAAACTTTGTTTTCATAATCCTGGCAAAATTCTTCGAATTCTGAGTTGGGGATGTAATTTTTACCCAAGTTACAAGGTGTTGAGTAAGTTTGTTTTCAAAGGTTCTTCAAAGAAGGTAAAGTTTTATTTTTTTTATTTTTGTATCTTTTATATATTTTTTTTATTTTTGATTATTTTTTGTGTTAATAGTTTGTGTTTTTTAGGTAAAAGTGAAAAGAATTTGTCATACTCATCAAGAGAAAGAGGTATTAATTTTGGGAGATATGTTTGACAATGAAAACAGTAAATTGGAGAATTCTAATTCTTCTAAGAATGAAGAGCATATTGCTACATCTGGTGATGTTTTAAAAAATCTTTATGAGAGATAAAAAAGTTTGTCTAATTAATTGGTTACTTTAAAGTTGTTTATGAATGAAATGTTTGATTATCTTTTTAATACTCTGAATTTTGTTATGGAAAAAGTTAGAATTTTCATATGAAGGACGTTGGTGATAAAGTAAGTTTGACATTTGAATTTTTTTTTTTTGGTGTGAGATACTAAATAGAAACCTAGTGTATTCTTTGTTTAATAGGGTAAATAGGCTACATCTAAAAGTGAGTCTTTTGAGTCTATTAACAATGATTCAGATGATGATGATTTTCCTGATGATATTCAAAGGGTGTATATAAGAAGAGATAAAGATGGGGAAGGTGGAGGTGAAGGTGAAGGTGAAGGTTTTTCGTATGTTAGAGGTGATTTTTTAATTATTTTTTTATTAGTCTTATGTTTTGACATTTAGTAGGTTTTCTAATATTCTATTTTGCAAGGAAAAGTGTTAGTGATGTTAGCGATTCTAGTTTAGCTTCTAGTTTTGTTAGGGGTTCTAAAATTGGTAGAAATGATAAGAAAAGTGATGGTGGTGAGGGTGCAAAAGAAGAGGGTCATGAATTTGAATTTGTTGAAGAAGTTATTGGGGCTAATGAACTGCTGAAGGATTCTATTATGGTATGCTTTTTTTTTATTTGTGTATCTTGTTTGTTTTATTTTAGTTTTTGATACTTATTTTAATGTTTTTTATTCACAGTTTGATAAAAAAACTGTTTGATGATGATGGTGGTAGTACCAATTTAATTGATTCTTCTATTAAAGGTGTTATTATTGGTGATAAAGTGTCAAAGGATTCCAATGTGGTATTTTAATTTTGATTTTTGTTATTTCTGTTTTATATCTATTTGGTTTCATTTTAGTATCTAATTGTAATTTTTCTATGCTTTGTTTTAAGGCATAAAAATATGGCTACTGATGTTGATGATGTTTATCATGCCATTCATTCTGCTTTAAAAGTTATTGGTGAATTGGGTGTAGATGCTGTATGTTGGTTTTTTTTTTATATTTTTATATTTTTCCTTTTTTTATATATGTTTTTATTTTTAACTATTTTTATTCAATAGGTTATTCAAAAGGGAGATTCTTTTTGTGTTTCTACACATTTTGGTGTTGATGCTGGAAAGAGTGTGAAGGATGTTTGTGTTGTATGTATTCTTAACAGTTTGTGTTAGTTTTTTGTATCTTTTTCATTGCTTTTTGGCTTCTGATACAATTTTGTATTCATAGAATGATGATGATGATTTTGAGAGTCCTGTTGTAAACAAAAGGGAGCATAAACCTAGAAATTTTATGAAATCCCCTTTTGTTATTGAATTTAGTTCTTCTAATACTCCTATGGCAAAGAAAATTGCAACAGTTATGAAAGATTTGCATCCTTTCACATAAAAAATTGATGAAAATTTGAATTTTGAAATTCAGTCTGAGTTTGATTACTGGATGACCATTGGTTTGAAGAAGAAAAATAAGTATGTTTTTCCTTTTTATATCTTTATTTCTTATTTTTTCATTAGTTTGTTTTTTAATTTTTTTTAGGAAAAAGATGTATTATGATAAAGATGATATTATCTCTCTTGGTTTTAAATTTGGAGTTGATATAGTTATGTCAAAGACATTGTTTCATACTTTTAATTACTGTTGATATTCATTGTCTTCTTCTATAAGTTTTATTGTTTATCTTTATTTGTAATACTAGAAATATACTGAATTTATACTATAAATGTTATTAGTGTTTTATATTGTTCTATTTGTTGTTGCAGCATGTTAATGTTCTGTTTTACTATTTAAGGAAGAAAAAGAAAGTGTTTCCTAATAGTTGTTTGAAGTTCACTAGTATTGATCAACAATTTAATAAGCATATACAGAGTTTATATATCAGGTTTTTGGGAAAGAAAAATGATATTTATGTTTTTAATGTTATTCACTATATTGCTGAGTATATTCTTGGTTTTTATATGATGAGTAACACTCCTTGGTATGAAGTGGATGAAGTTTATTTTCCAATTCACGTTGGTAAAGAAAAGCATTGGATAATGGGTTGTTTGAGGTTCAAAGAAAGAGTGATCTATGTTTACAATTCCAAGATTTCTACAAGGAGCAACTTATTTATGATGGAATGTTTAGAAGCTTATAGTGTTCTTTTACCTCTTTTTCTTAATGTTGTTGGTTTTTAGGAAAAATATGAAGTTATTATAGCTTTTACTCCTTTTTTTATTCGAAAACGAAGGTCACAGATCCTTTTAATGTTGTGTTGGTATATGATCTTCCTAAGCAAAAGAATAAGTATGTTTGTTATGATTTGGTTTTTAAATTATTTTTTTTATGTTCTATAGTATATTGATTTTGTTATTTTTTTGTAGTGACTATGGTGTTTTTATTATTTCTTTTGAAGAGTTTTTACTTCATGGTTTAAAGATTTCTTTGAATATAAATATTGAAGATATAAAAATTTGATATGCTATTAGTTTGTATGGCTATGGAAAGGTAAAATAGAGGGATGTTATTAATAGTGAACATGAACATAGGGGAAGGCTTAAACTAAGTGAATTTAAAGAAAAGAGTTATTTGATTTGTAGTTGAAAGAACAAAGTCTGACTTAAGTTGTTTTTAGGATTTTTTTTGTTTTTTAAATTTGAATTTTGTTATTAATTTGTTCTACAGTTGGATATTATAAAGATGATATTTGGTTTTCTTTATATAATCATTTCAATTCATTTATGTGTATTTGTATTGTGTTTTTTGTGCTTATAGGTTTTTTTAACCAAAAAATTGCTGTTTTTATTCTTGATAATTGTTTATAGGTTATTAAGATAGATTATTAAATACTGAAATGCAACCAAATGTATTTTAAAATAAGTTGAGGTTTTTAATTTTTGTTGTTTCGTTCAACTGTTTCTTTATTTTAAAAATAATATAGGAGTTTATTTTATTTTGATTAATGAAGGAGTTCTGTCATTTTGACTTTTTTAAATGATTTTTATTTGTTACATTTAGTTTATAATTTTATATTGTTTTGGTCTTTATTTGGCTTTTGATACTTTATTTTCCAGTTGGAAAATCTTTTAGTTTGGTTTTTACATTTTATTTATTGATTTTTTATTTTTTTGTAAAAATAATCCATTTTTCATTTTTTTGTTTTTTTAAAGAAGGATGGTCACTATTACAAAGTTCTTAAATCTGTTGTTGATGATGAGATTGTGTTGTGTTTTTTCATTATTTAATTTTGTATCATTTTCATTGCGTTTTAGTTTCTGATTCATTATTTTAAGTTCCAGCTTTTTATGCTATGAATAATGTATAATATGAGGATTTTGGTTCTAGTTTCTACACTAAATATTTATATTTAAATCTAACAATTGTAATTGCATTTGAAAAAATATAATAAAGAAAATGTGAATTCAATTTTTATTATTTTGATTAATGTTACTATATTTGTATTAAACATTTTTATATTGAAAACATAAAATATACTAAAATGATTCTAAATTTCACTGCTTTTTCAGTGGATTTCTACATGTCTGTCTGTTATGTCCATACTGTCCACATCTTTTGCACTTATTTTCTGATTTAATTTCCCATGGATTTTTTAATCTTGTATTTTTAGGTCTTCTGGCATGAATTCTTCCTTTTGGAGGTAGTACCACCATGTTTTTTTTATCACATTTGGAATGCACCATGCTGATTGACTTAGTAAAGGGTAGACTGTTGCATCATATGTTGTAAGCATTGCCTATTGGTGTAGAAATGTGATGAATAGGTGTAAGGCTCTTAATTTAACTCTTTGAGGACAACTAATGCGTGCTCGTATAGTACTTCATAAAGCTAAAATTTGTTGCAATGCATGTTTTGTCTTTGAGGTTGACTATTTCTTGTTTTTCCTCACTATAGATACTAAATAGTTCATTGTCTGATCTTCTGACCTGAAAAGATTCATTTTTTTTATTTTTATGTATCAAAAACTTAATATAAACCAAAAGGATGCAGTTTTATAAAAGATATGTATAAATAATCAACTTTAAAATATTGATTCATGTTATTTTCAGTGTACCACAAAATAAGAATATTATTAAGCTGTGAAAAATTCAAGACAAGCAAAACCTAAAAATTAAAGAAATAACATTTAATGATGATGTGAAATATATAAGAGAAATTTTTAGAGCTGACCTTTAATTTTGAAGATTTTATGTAGTTTTGGTTGAGTATTTCTTCAAGCTTTTTCCCAAGCTTTATGAATGTGCTTAGTATGATGTTTTTGTTAGTGGATGTCCATTCTTGCATCATACCTCAGAGATATTCAAGTAAAGTTGTGATTGGAAGTTCCCGTGCATATTTTATGGCAGAGTTCAGTGATTCAGCAATGTTGGATGTCATCATTCTAAATCTGTTGTTTGTTGAATGTACCTTTGTCCACTTGTCAAGTCCTATATCTTGTAGGTATTGATGGACTCTTTCATTAATCTTTTGTATTTCAAACATATTGCTGTCAAAATCTTTTATTTTGTAGCTTTTTGCAATTGTTAAAAACAATTCCTTAATATGCAATGTGTTCCTTTTGAACTTTGTTTTTAGGTTGTTGATAACATGAAAGATACGAAATGCATGTGCTACTTCAAGGTGCACCTCTTTTATTGTTGAAATAATACTCTCATGCCTATAAGATATGACTGATAGTTTGTCTCTCATGCCAAATGTTTTCTTCACTTGCACAAAAAACCACTCCCAAGATGCATCATTTTCAAAATCGACAATAGCAAAATCTAATGGAAATATTTTACCTGATGCATCTTATGTTGTAGCTGAAAGGAGTGTTCCTCTAAATTTTGATTTTAGGAAAGTACCGTCTATAACAATTACCGATATGCAGTGTTTTCAACCATTTATGCTCGTATGTAACCCAATATAGACATATAAAAATCTACCATCATCTATTGTCTTGAGCTCTACCATTGATCCTGGGTTGGTTTATTGTACCATGTATAGGAAATTAGGCATAAATGAAAATGATTCATCTAGTTTCTCCTAATGTTTTCTAGAGCTCTCTCTTTTGATCTCCAAGCCTTCATGTAGTTGATAAATATTCTATATTCCATTTGCATATCTCTAATTATTTTTGTAGGTGTATACACCATTTTTATACTATTGTATTTAGACTTTATACAATTGGTAATGACATTCTTTGTTGCATGGCGGTGGCTGGCCAGTCTTGCTTCCAAGTTACAAGTATGTTCATTTGTGAATTGTCAAATTTAAAACATTGATGTGTTGCTAAATCGACTTGCTCTCAAATTCCTGTTGCAAATATCATCTATACAATTGATGTAGTACTTTCTTGTGCATGATTTGACAACTCTAAACTAAAAGTTCTTTGATATTGCATAAAATACGATAATAATTTTTAGTGTGTGTTTATTGTTTTAGATTTGATGAGCTTTGATCTCTTTGACATTTTTGCTGGTTATTATTGAAGGATGAATGAGAGGACTTTAAAATTCATCATCCTTTTTTAGTTGGTTGGCAAAAATCAATGATATATGAAGTAGATTCCATGTTGTTGATGATTGTCGATTGTTGATCAGATTGTGAAATTGTAGCTTTTGGAATCGAAGCAAAGAATGTGTTGTTGTTTTCTCTTTTTTTCAATTTGATGCACAAAGGGAATTTCATATGATCTGATTCTATGCTTTTTAAATATATATAGAAAAGTAGAGTGGAGTCATCTTGAATTTCAAGTTTTGGATAGTTTTCCTTAACTTGGTAGCTCATCTGCATTTTAAACTCTTCATTATGGATTTTCAATTGATATGAAATTATGTTCATTAACTTTTGATAGTTACAATCTTTTATAATATGTATTCTTGTCCCTTGAAAGTTTTTGTATGTGTAGTCACTCCATTCACCATTGTATTGAATAAAAATGAGTAGCTGCTCATTTCCTGTAAACATAATGTGTGTCAAAAACTTGAATGATATTGAAAGTATTCTAAACTGAAAAAAACATATAGAACATTTGAAAGTATTAAAAACTTAAAGGATACTAAAATTATTCTAAAATAAGAAAAATGTATCTATAATTTGTTGGTTTCACATTTTTCATACAGATAATGTGAATATGTTTCATTAATGTGTTTTAGAAACTAAAATGATACTGAATGTATTCAAAAATGAAAAAAAGGAGATATTGAATACTATAATGTATTAGAAACATAAACGATACTAAAATTATTCTAAAATGAGAAAAAAGTATCTATAATTTTATTGGTTTTACATTTTTCATACAAATAGAAACTAAAATGATATTGAATGTATTCAAAAATGAAAAAAAGAGCTATTGAATACTATAATGTATTAGAAATGTAAATGATACTAAAATTATTCTAAAATGAGGAAAATGTAACTAGAATTTGTTTGTTTCGTATTTTTGATATAGAAGATGTAAAATTTTTCAGAGAAATGAAATTACTCAATTGAAATGAAATTCAACAAAATAAATACTAAATTTTTTGGTTTATTTATGAGTTTATTGTAAATTTTTTTTTACAATAATCCACTTTTAATTTTTGGAGGAACACTATTTTTTTTTTGGTAGATTTATTAATGGTAATAGTTGGCTTTGATGGATGCATTTGATTTTGTAGTATTTTTGAAGGAGTGATAGAGATCTGCATTATTTTACATCTTTGATTTGTTGTTGAGATTCAATTTCATTATTTGAATTTTCTTTTGTTGATATCTAGATGAAATTCTCTAATCCTTTTGTTGATTTTTTTATAGAGATCTATATTATGTATCTTGATTTTGTTGTTTTTTTTTTTAAGAAATCAAGATGAATTTTCTTTGGGTGATTGAAGATTTTTTATTTTGTTTGAATGTTGGTAGCAAAATTTAGCTGGAGAAAAGAAAAAAGAATGCTTTTAGCTTAAGGTGCAATAATTTTGAGTTAAAGGAACAGGGTTGTTACATTTGGGTGTATTCATGTAATTATTTTTAGGTTTTACGGTACGCTGGTAATTTAGAAAAAGTTAGGGTATTTTAGTTGTTGACTTTAGTTTTTGGGACATGTTAGTAAAGATCCCAAAAATATATTGGGCTTCCCCACACATTCACTTAAGCTATATTTTATTCAGTTTGGTTTTAATAAAATAAAAATGTCTCATAATTAATGGTTGCCCATAAAATTTCTAACATTCTCCCATATGGGCAACATAAATTATGAGTTTTTATTTAATTTAAAAATTTTATAAAACAATATCAGACTGAATAACAAACACAAATGTAGCCATAAAATTTTACAGAAAAAAAATATAGCTTAAGGAAAATGCATCTTATAATAATTCTATCCACATTAAAACATTTATATCGAATCATGCCCTTTATTGACACAAAGCCAATCCATGATTATGAATATAAATGTTTAACCAATATGGATTCCGATATGGAAGTGTACGAAAGAAAATAGCACCTTAGATGTGATTAATTTGTTATTTTCAATGTCAGTTCTCATAATGATTTCTCATTAAACACGCACATGCTTATAAGAGCAAGAAAAATCCACAAGTTTTAATAAGCCACTTATTTCTAGAAACACAAATGGAAACACTCACATAATTGTTTCCCAAACTCAAATGGAAACACTTGCACAATGATATAGATCACGATCAGATTCGAATATAATATACACATTAATATTATGTCTAAATGAATATTTCCATAACACAAATATAATCATAAGATAATTATTTATGGAAATATCTCAAAATATGAAATTACTCAAAGTTAATGTTTGATTACATATATAAAACTCCCACTAACTAAGCACATTACAAGACTCAGAAATACCCATACATCCTACATGTTTTTGAAAGATTATAGGCCTAACAGGTTTAGTTAATGGGTTAGCAATCATCAACTCAGTATTAATGTACTCAATCTTAATATCTCCTTTTCTTACCAAATCTCTAACAGTGAGATACTTGAGCTCTAAATGCTTAGAACCACTCGAACTCTTATTATTGTTTGAAAAGAATATAGTAGAACTGTTATCACAATGGATTCAAAGTGGTATTATAATGGAATCTACCACAAGAAGTCTTGATATAAAATTCTTCAACCACATATCTTGCATTGCAGCTCTATAATAGGTAACAAATTTAGCTTGCATAGTAGAAGAAGCAATAAGTGTTTGTTTAATACTTTTCCATGAAACAGCTCCACCAGCCAATATGAAAATATACCTTAAAGTGGATTTTAGATCATCCTTACAACCCACAAAATCATAATATGAATATCCCATCATATTAAGACTATTAACTTGTTTATAAGTCAATATATAATCTTTTATTTTTTTGCAAGTATCTCATCACCTTTTTAGTACCCACCCAATGGTTTAGCCCAGGATTAGAGAGATAACAACCAAAAACACTAATAATAAAAGTAAGATATGGTCTTTGTACACACATGTGCATACATTAAGCTACTACTAACACTAGTATAAAGGACTTTACTCATAGAATTTTTCTCAAGTTTAGTTTTAGGACACTATTCCTTATTCAGTTTATCTCATTTCATCATGGGAACTTCACCCCCTTTACAATCTTGCATATTAAACTAAGCAAGTACATAATCAATATAGGCCTTTTGAGAAAGACCTAATAAATGATGAGATCTATCATGATGAATCTTAATTCCTAAAACAAAAGATGCCTCTCCCAGATCTTTCATATCAAAAGTTTTAGAGAGTAAAAACCTTCAAATCATTACTAACCAATAAAATATCATCAATATAAAATGATAAGAAATATGAATATACTCCTATTGACCTTAATATAAATGCATTGATTGACCTTACTCAACAAAACCAAGTGAATTCACAACTTCATTAAAGTTAGGATACCATTAAAGAGAAGCTTGTTTAAATCCATAAATAGACTTTTTCAATCTACATACCAAATGTTCCTTTCCCTTCACCTCAAAACCTTTAGGCTGCACCATATAAACCTCTTCACTAAGATTACCATTTAAAAATGTTGTCTTGATATCCATATGATAAAGCTCTAAATCAAAATGAGCTACCAATGCCATAATGATCCTAAAAGAATCCTTACTAGACATTGGTGAGAAGGTCTTATTATAATCAATACCCTCTCTTTGAGTAAACCCTTTCACCACTAATCTTGCCTTGAACCTCTTAATTTTTCCTTTAGAATCCTTCTTAGTCTCGAATACCCATTTACATCCAATAGGTTTATATTTAGATGGAAGTTCTATTAATTCCTAAACCCCATTAGAAACCATTGAACTCACCTCATCCTTTATTGTATCAACCCATAATTTTGAATTGCCATTACTAACAGCCTCTTTATAAGTCTTTAGATCCACAACATAACCTATATCATAACCATTCTCACTGAGATATACAACATAGTTATAAAGAATAACATATCTCCTTTCCCTAATAAATCTTCTTATAGGTAATCCTCAACTACTTGTGGTTGTATAGGATCAACTATAGGAGTAGGATTAACAATAGGATGAGGAAGATCATATGCACCCTTATGTTGATCATCTATATTCTCACTAGGCACCATGATAGGTACATAAATAGACACATGATAATCATGCACATCTTCTTAAATTGGTTGAGAATAGGCAACATCAACAACATAAAAGTCAAAAAATTTAGCAGTTATAGACTCCATAATTCTTGTGCCACGTGTGGGATAATAGAACCTGTATCCTTTTAGAGTGATCTAAGTACCCTATGAAGTAACAATGAATGGTTATAGGATCTAGCTTTTTCTTATTTGGATTGTAAATTCTCACCTCAGCAATACAACCCTAAACATGAAAATGGTTTAAGGTAGGTTTTCTGCCTACCCACAACTTAAAAGGTATTTTGGAAACTAACTTACTAGGAACATGGTTCAAAATATACATGGTAGTTTTAATGGCTTCACCCCAAAGAAAGTCAGGCAAGTTAGACCTACTCATTATGCTCCTTATTGTATCCTTAAAAGTGCAATTACGCCTCTCAAACACATCATTTTTTTCAGGACTATCAGGCATGGTATATTGGGCAATTATTCCACACTCTTGTAAATATTTAGCAAAAGGTCCCACATATTGTCTTGTCTCATCATGTTTGCCAAAATACTCACCCCCACGGTCAAACCTTATAATTTTGATAACTTTTCCTAATTGTTTTTAAACCTGAAGTTTAAAAATTTTAAAATTTTAAAATACTTTATATTTTTCTTTAATAAAAAAAACATAACCATACCTAGAAAAAATCATCAATACATGTAAGAAAATACTTATTGCCATAAATGGTAGGTGAATAAGGTCCACTGACATCTGTATGAATGATCTCTAAAACATTTAAACTCCTATTAGCACCTGTCTTCTTTATTTTGGTCATCTTAACTCTAATACAATCCACACAAGTATGTAGGTCATCAAAAGCAAGTGTAGGAAGGATATTATCCTTAACTAACCGTTTGACTCTTTCTTTTGATATATAACCTAAACGCTTATGCCATAACTTAAAAAATCTTTCCTTAACTAGAAGTCTTTTAGAAACAACATATATCTCACTAATATTTGAATGCAAAGATAATTGATATAAATTATGAGATAAAATGCAATGACCAATCAAATTGGAATCCAAGAAAATGTTAACTTTTCCATTACGAATATTAAACCAATATCCAATTTTGTCCATAACTGAACTTGAAATCAAATTTTTCCTAAAAGAAGGAACATAGAAAACATTCTCTAAAACAAGTTGAAAACTAGACTCTAACTTTAAATTAACTACTCTTATGGCCTTAACATTTACTTCAGCATAATTCCTAACTCTTAGCTTAGCCTCATTCTTATTTGGTTTCCTTTTGCTGATGAACCCCTGCAAGGTAACAAAAACATGAATAATTGCTCTAGTATCAAGCTACCATATCAGATTAGATTCTAAACAAACTAAAGCAAAATGTTTACCTTATTGTTTGCATTGTTTCTCCAGCCAAGCTGTGAACCTATGACACTCACTCTTTTTGTAACCATCCTTATGGCAAAACAAGCATTTAACCTTACTCTTTTGGACAACATCATAACCTCCCACCTTTCTAGCTTGACCATATTCATGCCTTTTAAAAACTTGAGTTTTTTTAGGAGCAATTGATTAGGTTTAATCTTAAACCTATCTTTCTTAGGATCATGGTTAAGGTTAGGGCTAGGTTTAGGTTGAGAAACTAATAAGGCACTCTCCCCTTTTCCCCTTCTTAACTTCTTCTAGTTAGCATCACATTTAGCTATAAGGTCATTAACACTCCAAGTAGCATTTTGAACATTATAAGCAGTCTTAATTTGGCTAAAATTAGGAAGTAAAGAATTAAGGGTAAGAAAGACAATGAGATTATCAAGTAAATCAAGAATTGACCCTTCAACTTGTTTTGAATATGAACAGTACTAAGGATATAATTTCTCACACTCCCACATTGTTATACTTTATGTTAGTTAACTAATTCATAAGGGTCCCAGCCTCGGCCTTTCTAGATACAAAGTACCTTTGTTTCACAGTAGTAAGAAAATCTTTTGTACTAACTTCATTAGGTAATCCACTTTTAGGTGCTTAGGAATTGCCCTTCTCATAGCCATGAGACTAAGACAATTAGATTTCTCCCATTTAGAATATAACTTCATTTCTTTATTACTTAGCTAGCTCATTTTCATGCAAAGAAAAATCCATATCCCTATAGCTAAAGCATACAAAATTTATTCTTTCCATTTCTTAAAATTTGTGCTAGTTAATATATCAACAGTGGCACTAGTGTTTCATGGTAATAAAAACTATTCTAGAAAGAATATGAACACGTATGAATATACATGTTAATTTTGGCTTGCAATGTTAAAATATAAAAATTCTAGCATCACTATGCATTCCCCTTTGGGTAGAATATGCACTTGTAATAGAATGTGTAATATGGAACTCATAAATGAGAATACTATAGTTTTTGAAAAATTATCACCTTTGGGTAGACATATTTTCTAGACTAATGCATCTTTTAACACAAAATGTTCCATTTCACACACGATTTCAAATTAATGTACCTAATAACTTCCTTTGGGTAGGTCAATATATACAATAATCCAAAATTATCTCTTCACTAAAATTAAAATAATTTTATAAGTCTTAATAAATGTCCCACTTTGGTAGTAACACTCATTTTAACTCATAAAACCATTTTAATTAGAGATTTCACAAAAAAAACTCGTAATAATAATGTATATCAAACACAAATATATACATTAAAATACATAAATGAGATACTCAAACACAAATGTACCTCTTTTATCTAATACATGTTCAACACATAAAACTTGAACAAGTTAAAATATTTATGTAATCTACTTATTTATTTACTATTTTGTCTCTAATACACAAGTAAAATTGAACACAAAAAATCAAATTATATAATAGAGACAACCTAAATTCCATATAATTACTCATGTATAGTTATTTAGAGCAAGCCGACCTTGTTCAGATATAATTAACTAAAACAAAATAATAATAATAAATCAAGGACCAAGGAAAAATTAATTTAATATTATTAATCATGATACTACACAAAATAAATAGTATATATAACTATTATAATTAAGACTATTTTTGCATATCAGTTTGGTATCAGAGCCTACCTATAACAGAGATAGAACGCACATCCAACTTTGAAATCGTTGCCTATGATCATCAAGGATAGGTTGTGTAGATGGAGCTAAACCCCTTGCTTATTAATTTGAAGCAAGATACTTAGCTATTATAAGATGAACAATCACACAATTCTAAGTTTAATCTAACTTAGAAATTGTAATGAAAGGTAGAAGTGAAACAATTCAAGTAAACTTGCAAAGTTTCAAAAGAACAAAGTTTAAGGAAAAACCTCACTTTTAATATTTCAATGCTTTTTAAATTCGTATGTCATTGGGTTAGCCCTTATATAGGCATGTAAATAACCTAATCCTTAAAGGAAAAGGTTCTATTCCTTATTCCCAAAGATACCTATATAGGAAAATCCTTAATTAAGGAGATTTCCTTCAAAATAGGACAACTAATGACAACTCATGACAACTCATCTTTGAAAAGTCAAAATTGACAACTCATTAAAAGTCATGACAACTAAGCAAAATGACAACTAAGAATAGAAGCATGCCATGTCACATGTTGATCGTTGACCCTTGACTTTGACTTGTTGACTATTTGACTTTGACTTGGAATATTCTTGAATCTTCTCACATCTTCTAGAATCTTCTTGAATCTTCCTTATTGACTCCAAAATAGGAATAACTCCAAAATTCATCCATATCAAGCTAATTAATTTCAAAATAGGAAATTAAACTAATTAGCTTGAATTCTTAATATTTAGTCACTTTTGATCCCTTTTAGGGTTCATATTATTCCCTCTCTCTTGAAGATGATTCGCCTTCAAATCATAGCTATATTTTAAAGTTGATAAATTCATGAATCCTCCAGGGTCAAATATAAACACCGTTGTTGAAAGCCTCTCCTTTAAAGTAAGAATCCATAGAAGTAGCTTCAATTTATCTTGAACTTGAATGAACATAGAACTCTTTTCCATGAACTTGTAAGGATTGTATTCTTGTGGCTCCCTTCTAAACTTGAAACATGAATATCTCAAGTTCTTCTTGGTACAAGCGAAGATTCCATTGATTGCATTGTGGACATAAGGAACTTTAATAACATTAGCAAAGGGATCTTTGTATGGCATAGAAGTCTGTAAAACAAATTTCAAAACACTAGAAAAAGAATGAATAGAGTTGTTAGCATAATCATGATGAATAATCAACTCTTTATTTTCCTCCTTCTTTTGTGTACAAACTTCTCGATACTCCTCTTCATGATGCATGCACTCTTCATGATCACAAGATGCACTCTTAGCAACTTCTTGAGTAGTTAATCCTTGTACAACTTCACTATATTGCTCAAAAATTTGCAAACACTCCTTATTATCTTCAATGACTTCAACAAAATCACTATTCTTGAATTCACACTCTATTTTGATCTCCTCACGCACAACCACTTCTTTTTCACGCTTCTCTTCATGAATAATGCTCTCCTCCACTTTATTAGCTTGATCATATAATTGATCCTCGTGCTTCTTCTCATGATCACTTAACATCACTTTAACATTAGCACCACTTTGATTACCAACTTTATTACTCAAAATCTCTCTATCCAAAGCAAGTGAAATTACATCATTTAAAGACAAAAAAAGTTACAATTGTACCACAAACATAAGATCTTGTCTAATTTCACTTTTAAGCCCACTTATGAATCTTGTAATTTTTTGCCCTTCAGATTCGTCTAAATCACTTGTAATTACACACAACTTAAACTCTTTAGCATAATCATCAACACTTAATTCATCCCCTTGTTTAAGCCTTTGTAATTTAAGATAGTATTTATCCCTAAGACCATGAGGAATAAAATGTCTAGTCATTAAATTTTTCATTAATTCCCAATTTCTAATCTCACTATTCCTATTCTCTCTCCACAAAACCATCAAATCTTTCCACCATATAGTAGCATGACCTAGAAATTTTTGAGAAGCAAGTTTGCACTTTTGGAAATCAATTATCATAAGAGAATCAAATATCTCTTCTATTTGTTGCACCCATTCCAAGTAAACATAAGGATCATTCTTACCAAGAAAATAAGGCATATCCATAATGACCACACTTAAAGATAGTTTAGAAAAAAAATTGAAAAGAAATCCTCACAAAATACTCCCTTACGTGTTTACACTCAAGGATGTGAATGCTCTCATGTTTCACTAAGAATTTTTTTTTTGTTTTTTTTTTCAATTTATGAAGAATTAAGAAGAAGAAAAGAATAGATAATACATGAAAATTAAAGGATACGTAACCAAACCTTGAAGTTTGGCTCTGATACCAAACTGATATGAACCCTACTTATAACAGAGATAGAACACACATCCAACTTTGAAATCGTTGCCTAAGATCATCAAGGATAGGTTGTGTAGATGGAGCTAAACCCCTTGCTTATTAATTTGAAGCAAGATACTTAGCTATTATAAGATGAACAATCACACAATTCTAAGTTTAATCTAACCTAGAAATTGTAATGAAAGGTAGAAGTGAAACAATTCAAGTAAACTTGCAAAGTTTCAAAAGAACAAAGTTTAAGGAAAAACCTCACTTTTAATATTTCAATGCTTTTTAAATTCGTATGTCATAGGGTTAGCCCTTATATAGGCATGTAAATAACCTAATCCTTAAAGGAAAAGGTTCTATTCCTTATTCCCAAAGATACCTATATAGGAAAATCCTTAATTAAGGAGATTTCCTTCAAAATAGGACAACTAATGACAACTCATGATAACTCATCTTTGAAAAGTCAAAATTGACAACTCATTACAAGTCATGATAACTAAGCAAAATGACAACTAAGAATAGAAGCATGCCATGTCACATGTTGACCGTTGACCCTTGACTTTGACTTGTTGACTATTTGACTTTGACTTTGACTTGGAATATTCTTGAATCTTCTCACATCTTTTAGAATCTTCTTGAATCTTCCTTATTGACTCCAAAATAGGAATAACTCCAAAATTCATCCATATCAAGCTAATTAATTTCAAAATAGGAAATTAAACTAATTAGCTTGAATTCTTAATATTTAGGCACTTTTGATCCCTTTTAGGGTTCATATTACGCAACATACAAACACAATATGCATATGATATAATTAATTAATTAATTAGTAACCTAATAATTTAATTTAAATGTAACGCTCAATTATTTCATGATTCTAAATTCATAAATGATATAAGCTTTGATGCCACATATAATAAAATTAAGGATCTAGTATATGAATTTAGAACACAAAAAATAGAATTAAGCGGAAGCGTATGCATGCCTATATACAAAATTGGGATGGTATTCATATCTTAACTCATAATGATAATCACCTAAATTCATAGAAAATAAAATTGATCAGAAAGTGAAAATAAGAAAAGCTAACTCATCATCTCAAATCCTTTTCATGTAAGGTGGTTATCATTAGGGCAAGCCAAAAATCCATATATATAAGGATGGAGATGGGATCTAGCCTATATAATAAAAACCCTCAGAACCACTGTAGATGGCGAGGTTTAGTGGGCACTCAAAATTTTAGCAACTGCGACGCTGTTTGGCTCAGGGCCCTAGTGAACACACTACTATGTCATAAAGACAAAATGTTGAGATGAGGAGTTGCCACTTAGGGTAATAACTAGGACAAATCGAAAGGTGGTACTTGATTCTCTAAAAGAAAGCTAGCACCACAACTAGGAGATTATGGGAATGGAATACTAATTTCTTTCAGTCTTGTGTTCATTTAGATTTATTTTATAAATTATTATTTTATTCTCTAATTACATGCAATTTTATTTAAACCCTAATTAAACATCCATCTAACCAAAAAAGGCAACATGTCATAAAATTACATGTAAAAATGCATACAAAAAGCAACATCCCTAAGTCTAAACTAGGTTAATTTTTAAAACTTAGCTATTTCTACATATTTTTATTTACAAGTGAAATGGACTAGAAAAAGATCTACATTTTTATTTAATTTTAGAAAGCTTAAGTCTATTTATTTTAATTTAACTAAAGGAATAGTTCTAAATCTACCAAATTTTAAAGAAGAAATTAAATTAATAAGTGGGCCTAAATCTAACTTGATTTTAAATAAAGTGATGTGATTCTAAATCTATGTATTTTAAAAGAAATGAAATTAATGGGCTGCGCTAATTCTAAATTAATTTTAGTTAACCTAAAAATGGGCCTAAGTCTAAATTAATGTAATGGGTTTAAATTGAGTTCAATTAATTAATTTAAACCTTTTTTAAGCCTATTTTTTATTTAATGGGTTTGGACCTATCGTGGGCATAGGGCTTAAAGAACTAAAAGTTCTAAAAACAAAACCCAAACAAAAAATCATAACAAAATCAGATTAGACATAGGATTTATGTGATTTTCTAAAAAAAAAACCCTAAATCAATTTACATGCAATCCTAAATTAATCTAAAGTCACCATTTATTTTAATTGATTTTTACCCAATTGAACATAAATTATTAATCTATTTTAGTGCAAATAATATAAAATTCTATTATTTCCCACTATTGGGGCTATTACAAACTATTGTGCAAAAATTAAAATCAAATTAATTACAACCCAAAACAAAAAGCAAACTAAAAGAACACAGAAATTATAAATCCTAAATTCTATGAGGGTTTTACAGATCTTAATCCATGACATTCCATGGATTCTTCTAATGGTCATTGCCAAAATCTCATATCACTACCTTCAACTCTAGAGTACCACAAAACATCAATAAAAAAAATGATAAAAAAATTTAATTAGTAACTACTCAATTAAGAAATAAAACAATAAAAAAAATTAAATCATGAATAAAAAAAAGAGTAGAAGATGTTGTGCAAATGTTGTTTGAATGCCCTTCAGATTTTGATTATCACTGTTTTGAGATTGACTCTATTGCTTTTTTCTTTATTGATCTTTTGGACTTTTAAAAGAAAAGAATGTATTTTTTTAGTAGCTAATTAGGGTTTTTTTTCTCTCTAATTTTTACAGACTTTACCTCCTTTCTTTCTAGCTAGTTTACTCTCTCTCTTTCATAGGCTAGCTCGATCTTAAGGTTTTTATGGCCTCCCTTTCTAGCTTGTAAAGCCAGACCTATCAATCTCCAACCCCTGTGATCATGCAAGAAAGTTGGTTTTTTAACTTCTGAAATCAAGATCAAGAGATAATGTTTTGAAAAAATCAAAGACTCAATATGTAGGGACATGTGGTGTCATGGACTAATGAAAAATTAAAACAAAGACAAAATCAGTGTAAAAAATCACCTTTTAATGAAAATCGGCGTTTCAGAATGTTGATTTTCATCCCGCAATGTCGGCTGACCAATTTTCATTTTCTTAAAAAAATTAAACTACAAAAAAGATCCTTGGAAATTTTTAATTTTTGCACTCAAATCCCTAAAAAACCAATTTTGCAATTAAATCCACAAAATGTTGCAATTTAGTCCTTTAAATTGCAAAACTTAATACTAGAGATCAATTCTTAACTAGATTTTGATCATAATGGCTTTTGTCGCACACGTGCACAATTACATCCTAAAATTGGGTGCTTACAGTTGCCCCCCTTTGTCGCTGTTTGCTTGACAAATTACGGCAAAGCAATAGTAGCACATAATTTTGAAAGAAAAAATTAGGGTACTTCATTGTATCCTAATTGACTTACTGATGCTTAAATTGTTGAGCAATTTTAAGCAAGATGCTATATTTAATATGTTTCACTATATTTCCTATGGAATGTCTTGTGAAACTTATGCATTTCGCTATATTCCCCTTGGGACGTCTAGTGACTCGTGATTTGAAAACATGCTATAGTTCTTATGGAATGTCTAGCAATAATACCATAACTACTGTGTAGTGTCTAGTGGACTGCACTATATTCCCTTTAGGACGTCTAGTGATAATGGATTTCATTATATTCCTTGTGAGATGTTTAACGAAATATATGTAATAATTCTTGTTATATTCCTTATGGGATGTTTAGCAATTTATGAAAAACATGTTATAGTTCCTATGGAATGTCTAGCAATCTGTGATTGAAAATTTTCCTATATTCCTTACGGGACGTTTAGCGATTCGTGATTTGAAAACATGCTATAGTTCCTGTGGAACGTCTAACAATCTGTGATTTAAAAGTTTGCTATATTCCTTGTGGGACATTTAGCTATTCATGAATTGAAAATATGTTATAGTTCCTATGGAATGTGTAGTAATGATACTATAACTAATGTGTAGTGTATAATGATAAAAGGTTTGAAAAATTTCATGTTATAGCTACTATTAAAGCACATAACAAACTAAATTTGAAATTCATGTCATGACTATTGTGCAACACATAACATGATAATTTTAAAAATTTGTGTTTCAGCTATTGTGTAACATGAAATGAATTTTGACATTTGATTGAAATGAAGCATGTACAAATGCAAAGTTGAATTATGTAATATTCTGTATTCTATACTTGAGAGACAAATCAAAATAAATACATACACAATTAATAATAAATTATTGATTGATCGTATGAGTTGAATGAATTATTTAGGAATAAATTCTAATTAAAATGCAATTATGGATAAAATTACAAAGAAAAACTTGATTTTGAATGCATGCATAATCAAGGGACCAAAATGGATATTTTTCATTTATGAGAAGCCTTCCTCTTATTTTTGATGCTATTCTTTCATTTTCATTTTCATTTTCATCTCCATTTCTTTTTTCTTTCTTTGATTTTCTTCTTTTGATTTTTTGCTTGTTTGAAGTTCGATTCATGATCTGTCAGATCCTATGGCTAACCCACAACACAGTCTGTATAGAGGAGCAGAGATTCCAGCTGACCTAGCCATTATGCCTCTTCATTTTCCTCAAAAAAAACTTTAGACTTTGAGAAGATTCTACTGTGCTTCCTTTAACTTGCCTTCACCTCTATAGATGCATAGATGTGGGCAATGAGGTAACACTTCCTCATTTTTATTTATTTATGCAAAAATTTATTCATACAGTTAGTAATCAAAATTAATTTAAAAATGTAAATTAGTGTGTATATTATTGAAATTAGAATAAAAATCACTAAAAAATTAATAAAAAATTTAAATTTAACCCGAGAACATAGGATTTCAGTTGAATGGCTGACAAAAAATTTGAAAATCGGAGTTGAAAGTCTAGAATCGGGTGGCATTTTTGGAATGTTAATCGGCATTGTGGAATACCGATTGCCATTCTATTTTGCCGAGATATATATATATTATTATTATTATTTTTATTTAGTCAATTAATTATTATTTCTCCCTAAGAATTCTCCTAGCGATCGATGAAATTCACAGGCTATTTTCACATAGCTTGTGAATTATTTCATGGGTTGCCAGAGAATGTGGCATAGCTGGTGTGGGCCTTCGGGTTTAGATGATTTATTATTGGGTTTCTAACAACTCAAGGGAGGTCTGATTGCCATTCCTTATTTGCATTGATTGAACAGTGGATGAATACCACCCACACATTCCATACTCGGGTAGGCGAGTTAACCATTTCGCCCATGAGTTTCTCAGCTATCACTGGGATCGCCTTCAGAGGGACTCCCATTTCCTTTGACATTAGTTACTATAGTCTCCCCAAGCATGCACGGAGTCAGTATGTACGAGACTTGATTGGATTTTTCCCGATATGGAATAATCGAAAGAATGTTGTTCTTTCATCATTAATTGAGGAATTCAAATGCCTTCTTACCACCACTCCTAGTTAGATTTCCTATAAGGTGAGGCATCTCCTTTTGATATTGTTTGGCACAACCCTCTTCTACAAGACTGGTCATGAGGTTAGCATTGCCCTTCTCAACCCTCTTCAAGACTTAGATCGAGTTATCACCCTCGATTAAGGATCTGCAGTGTTGGCTTATTTGTATTACAAATTGGACAATGTCTGTAGAGGTGCTGTCACTATGTGCGGCTTCTGGCATGTCCTGTATATGCATCTGTTCCCCTTTTATTTCTCTTCTTCTCTTTTCCTTTTCTTTCTTTTTGTTGACTTATTCTCTCTTTCAGATCTAGAGCATAGAGGTTGGGATGATTCGTGGCTTTGAGGGTATCAGCTTTGACAAGAGTCTAGCGAGTGTTAGGAATACTTTGCAGACCTACCGCAATCAGCTGAACACCATCAAGTGGGACCTGGTAAGAAAAAAAAACCATTAATATTTCATGAGTCAATACAAGTTAAACTTAACTAATCCTAATTTTGCAGATCTATTTTGATTGGCTGAAGGGAGCTGATGATGTCCAAAAATATAATTTCATGGATGCTACAGTATGACTTGAGGAGATGAGGGTTCTACTCCTTAGTTATAATTATCGGATATGGTATTTAGGAGAGTAGGTATATCAGTGGTGCTCTAGACCTTCCCAACATCATATTCCTATTGCTATCCCTCGCTCAATGCTTTATATTTCATGACTGATAGGTTCAAAGTTGAGGGAGGCATGACAAGGCTATGACGCCATGATTTTTTTAGAGCGGTCTCGTCATTACCGGCAGTTTGTCATAAGAACCTCTTGGAGTAGGTTCTTATTGATGAGGTTGAGGTAACTTCTGATCACTTCTTTTCTAGAACTCTCTAATCACTTGTTCTTTTCTCATAGTTTGCTTTTCACATATTAAGGAGGTTCGCTCCCCTGCTGATGAAGTGATGGAGGAGGCTGTTGGGGCTGATAAGGGTTTAAGACTGTATAGGAAAGTGAGGCTACCCCTGAGATTGCACCTGAGGTGCTCAGGCCCAGTCCTAGCCATGCATAGTGCACTCAACATGTTAGGACCAACTGTGAGGGAGCTTTTGTCTATGCTATTTTCAGTGATGTTCCCCTTCCTAACATATCCATGCTCTATTGGGCTCTTGCTGTTCAGGCTCCGCTTGAGCAGAATATACATTTCAATGATGTTTAGCTCCCCATCTTTTCTCTAGCAGATACTTCTTATGTGAGTTTTCATGAATTATTTCTTATATTACTTGTATACTTGGTATTGATGTTAGTATAACTTTACAAAATAGGTCCCCCAGACAAAGGCAGAGTATTTGCATGGAATCGCCTCATCTCAGAGGTTATTTATCATGCAGGTCACAGATAGTTGGCAGGTAAGTATATATACACTTATTATTCAAATGTATGCATGGTGTGCATGAGGTGTATATGATATAATGCTTCCTATATATGTAGAGTTATTCATGGGATCTAGAGTGGGATATTGAGATGCTTTGTTTGCAACTTGCTGACTCAGGCCTTGACCCCTATAGTGCTGGAACTTCATTTGCTAGACCTCCAAATACCTATCATTGTGATGACCTTAGTAAAGGATGGAGCCCATGGCCTGATTTTGGAGCTCGGGATGACTGATTCTAGGTTATATTCTATTTTATAGTTAGGACAAGCTATCTTTTATACTGCTCCATTTCAAACTTCCCTTTCCTAAAATTAGACTTAGATGAACATATGATCCTGAGTGAGTTAATTGATTTTTTGATTTTTTATGCCTTAAATTTTGCCTAAGCTACCCTTTTGGGTTTTCAACTTAGCAGGCGTGCCTTAATTTTTTCCTATGCCGCCCTTTCAGGTTTTCAACTTAGTAGGCTTCTTATTTTTAATTTTTAAATCTTGGTCATGATACAAGCTATAAAGCCACTTGAATTTTCTAGATACAAGAGGATTCAAGCTTTACATGATGAATCTCAGAAGAAGAAACATAAGCTAGAACAAAATGGTCTAATAGAGCTAGTCTTAATCTTTTATATTCTGTTTTCCTTTCTAGTGCTTATGTATTATAAATAATATAGAACATGTAATGTCATAACAAAATTTCAATTTCAATAACATTTATTAATTATGGCAAAGATAAGTACATTTGCTACATCACATTGCATAACTTCTGTTATCAGCTAGTCCTTTTGGATTTTCTAACTAAATATTTTTCACTCACATTTTATTTCCCTAATTTTTGCCTGACTAGCCCTTTGTGGGTTTTCTAATCAGTGGGACCTCTTTTTATTTTATTTTATTCCCTAATTTTTGCCTGCTAGCACTTTACGGGTTTTCTGAACAGTGGGAATGTCCTAATTTTTGCCTAACTAGCCTTTTCAGGTTTTCTAGTCAACGAACTTCTATTTTCTTTATACTACTTTTATTTATTTTTATAGATAGTAGTTCTTAAGGTGATCTAAGTTAACAAGCTCCATGAACTCATTCCCTTCAAGATCATATATCTTGGTGGCTCCTTTTGGCAGAACTGACTTAACTAAGTATGGTCCTTCCCAATTTGGTTTGAACTTTCCTCTTGGATCGAACACCACTACTATGGACTATTTTAGTACCATATCCCTAGCTTTTATCTTCCACGACTTTACCTTCTTATTAAATCCTTTGCTATCCTCTTATGGTATATCTAGGTATGAAACAAAGCATTCATCCTCTTCTCGTCCAAAGACACTAAATGATCATATATTTTCCATACCCATTCACTCTTGGGCATTTTGGCCTAACTACTCTTAGAGTCATGATCTTAATTTTTATTGGCAAAACTGCTTCACAATCGTACACTAGGGAGAACGGAGTTTGGCCCTTGGCAATTCTAGCTGTAGTTTTGTATCCCCATAAGACAAAGGGAATAAACTCATACTAATCCTCGTAAGTTTTGACCATCTTATAGAGGATTTTCTTGATATTTTTATTTGCTGCTTCCACTGATCCATTAGCTTGAGGTCGATATGGTGAAGACTTATGATTCTTGATCTTATACTTCTATAATAACTCTACAGTTTTTGCTTGAAACTGAACCCCACTATCTGTCACTGCATGATATGGAACCCCATATCTGCAAATAAGATTCTTCTTAATGAATCGGGCCATCTACTTTACCTTTAGAGCATCGACAAACTTAGCCTCTACCCATCTAGAGAAGTAATCAATTGCCACAACTATGTACTTATGCCCATTCGATGTTGTTGGCTTCATTTCTCCTATGACATCAATCCCCTACACTACAAAAGGCCAAGGAGATGATAAACTATTTAGCACCATTGGAGGAAGGTGGTTGAGGTTCCTATAGATCTAACACTAATGGCATTGTCTCACAGTTCTAATGCAATCCTTTTCCATGCTCATCTAGTGGTACCCTTATCTGATTATCTTCTTTGCTAGAATTATCCTATTCATGTGAGAATCATAAGCTCTTGTATGAACTTCTTTCATCATCTTTTATGCTTCATCTTTGTTGAGACATCTACGCTGCATTCCATTCAGTATTCTCCTATACAACACCCCATCATGACTTGCAAAATTACATGCAAGAACACACAGGGCATATCTTTCTTTCGAAGTGGCCTCATCTAGATATTTTCCTTCCTTAATGAACCTCTAAACATCATAAAACCATGGTTTCCCTTGGGGCCCTATATAAATTCCCATAATCTACTCACCCCCATAACATAGAGCCTTTGATTTCATGATCACTAACGGCCTCATAGTCAACCCAGTTACACTATGCCATAGTAAAGAGAGTGTTGCCAATGTATCTGCCATCTGATTGTTATCTCTTGATAGATGGATAAAGAGACACTTGGTGAAATCCTTTGTTAAAGCTTTCAAATAGTAGACATAAGGTTTCAGCTTTTCCTCTTTCACTTCCCATTCCTCATTAGCTTGGTTAATAACCAATATAAAATCCCTGTATACTAACAACTCCTTTGCTCCAGCTACCATCGTTGCTTTTACTCCATGAATGCACGCTTCATATTCAGCCATATTATTGATTACTTTGAAATATAGCTTCTTGGACATTGGTATGGTTTCTCCCTCTACCATGACGAGGATCACTCTTAACTCGACTCTTTTGTTGTTTATTGCATGATCAAAATAAAGCTTCCATTCCTGATGCCCTATAACTGCTAATTCTCATATGGGAATTCTAGGCTCCATTGTTCATCGCCCTTTACTACATTTTGAGCTAGGAATTATGCTACTACTCTTCCCTTAATAACCTTCTTGGTAATGTACTCTATATCAAATTTATTTAGGAGAACGAGCCATTGAGACATCCTTTTAGTTATAGCAGGTGCCTGTAGTAAGTATCTTAAGGGGTCTATTTTTTAAATGGCCTAAACCCTATAAGACTAAAAGTAATGCCTCAATTTCCTTGTTGCCCAGATCATTATCAAACATGTCTTCTCCACCAAATCATACTTTTCTTCATATGACAAAAACTTCTTAATGAGGTAATGCACTACATGCTTTATCCCATCTAGCCCTTCTTGTGCTAACATTGCCACCATTGCCTTTTCTTCTAGAGCCAAATATAGGATCAAGGGTTTACCTAGCATTGGTGGTTTAAGTATAGGTGGGTTAGTGAGATACTCCTTTATCTTATTAAAGGCCCTTTGATAGTCATCATTCCACTATACATGTTGATATTTTCTCAGAACCTTGAAGATTAAGTCATAAATATTAGTAAGCTTTATAATGAGCCTACTAGTATATTGTAACCTACTTATGAACCCTCTCAAATCTTTCTCTATCCTTAGTTCTAGCATTACCTGAATGAATTTCACTTTATCTAGATCCATTTTGATTCCTTTGCTACTGACTATATGCCCTAGCAACTTCCCTGAAGTAACTTTGAAAATGCATTTTTTCGGGTTGAGTCTTAAATTATACCTCTTAATGCGTGCCAAGAATTTGTCCAATGCTTCAAAATGCCCCTCTCTTTTTTCTAACTTGACCATCATATCGTCTACATATACCTCCACTTCCTTATGCATTATGTTATGGAAAAGAGCGATGGCTGCCCTTTGATATGTTGCACTTGCATTCTTCAACCCGAAAGGCATAACCTTATAGCAATACATCCCCCATTTTATGATGAAAGCTATCATGATCTTATCCATAACTGCCATCATTATATGATTATACTCAGAGAACCAATCCATAAAGGAGTACATTGCACTATCCACTATCACATCGATATGAGGTAAAGGGAAGTCATCCTTCGGACATGCTTTATTTAAATCCCTAAAATCAACATACATTTTCACCTTACCATCTTTTTTAGGTATTGGGACTATATTTACTAGCCATTGGGGATAATCTACTACCTCTAAAAAGTTAGCCTGAATTTGTTTAGCAATTTCTTCTCTTATCTTTTTAGTCCATTATGGTATCGACCTGCACAATTTTTGTTTAACTAGTTTTATTTTTAGATGAGTTGGAATATGATGCTCTGTAATGTCCATATCTAAACCTGGCATGTCTTTATAGGTCCAAGCAAATACTACCTTTCTTTTTGTTGGTATTTTCTCAAAATTTTCCCTTTCTTCAGGAGTTACATTATGTGATATAAAAATATTCTTTGGATTATCATTCATGCCCATGTTAAATGAATCAAATTGAATTAATGTCAAACATGCATGAATGATTAAAATTATAATGCACAGAACTATCAGGATGCACATCACACAAGTAAGCAAAACCAACATTCATATCATTGACTAAAGGAAAAACACAGCTTTTGTCCTTATAGAAATTGGATGTTATTACATTAGTTTCTTCATAAAAGACATTAGTAAAGCTATCACTAATAAGAGTAGCTAAATCTTGGGGTGTCTCCTCTTCGGGTGGCAGACACAATAGCTCTTCGACAATAGCATCCCTTATTCTTCCAACTATTTGCTTCATCACTTCTTCTATTTTGCTCTTGACTAAGTTTTTCATAATTTGATCCTTGAAAATCTTGAACCCAGGAACATTTTTGCCAATGATATTAATAGACTCCTTAGCACCTAAATAGTACTTGCCCTCTCCTAGCTTAATGAAATTCTCACTTAATGGCCCAACTCTCCCCAGGGGCTTATTTCTCTTGGTCTTCTCCTTCTTTCTTGCCCTTCCGCTGGTAGATCCTATCTCAACACACCTTAATCCTTTAGTGTCTTTTTGACTTTTGAATTCTAGTAGCTTAGGGCTTCCTTACTCATTCTTGTCTAGCCCCTGTCCAAGTTAGTAATTCGTGCTCTCTATCATTTTTGCAACCCTTGGGTCCATCTCATTCCTATCAAATATCCTAGTAATTTAAAAACCAAGAGGAACACACACTTATTTCTATTTTTCTAGTATGGCAACCATAGCTGCATAGGGTCCTGCTTCGATTGTCACTACATCTCCTTCATGAGGAAATTTTATCTTCTGGTGCACAGTCGAGGGTACCCTCCCAGAGAATGGAACCATGGCCTTCCCAATAATAAGGCATAAGTAACTGGTATATCCAGCATGATGAACTCAATGGTTGATTCCATAGGTTCATTTTAACCAGAGCTTGGAATGTACCCTCCACATTCTTAGTGCTATCATTATAGGCTTTGATTATGAGGTTTGAATCTGTCAAGTCTTCAACTTTCAAACCTAAGTTAGGCAAGATCTTCAATGGTCATACATTAATGGTAGAACCATCATCAACCATTATAAAGTTGGTTCTTTTCCCTTTTACATCAACTAGGATAAACAATGTCTTGTTATGATTTCTTCCTTCCAAAAGTAAGTCATCATTTGAGAAGGTTATTGGCCTGTGTTTCTTTTCTATAACCTTTACTACCATAGCCTTAGGTGTGGCTGTTATTTCAATGTTCATGTTCGATAGAGCTTTCACCAGAGCTCTTCTATGGCTACCTAAGTGCATCTGTAGTTCCTAGATACTGACATTTGCCTTAGCCTTCTTCAGTTATTCAAGAATTAGGTCTTCCTTTTCTCATTCTTCTATTTCTGCATCATCTATCTCTTCTCTTTCTATAACTCTCTCAATCTTCTTTTCTGCTGCCTTGTAATTCCTTCTACTTCTAGTGACATGGTTCAGTTTGGGGTCATTGCTCCACACATCAGGACCAACGGGACTCTCTTCATCAAAGTCATATTAGATGTCTACAACTCCGATGATTCTATCCCTCTTTTTGTCCTTTATACTTTTACTGTGCACGTTTCCTTTCCCTTCATGCTAAGCATTCCTAGATGTGCTCTCAGTAATTCCTCAATCCTTTATTCAAGAGTTAGAGACTCCTTATTCTCTTATTTCACTAGCCCATCACCAAGAGGTATATCACTAGAAGCAGGCTTTGAATATAAGACCCTATAATCAAATTGGCCTGAGGGCTACCATAATAAATCCTCAACTCTTGGTTATTCTGGGGTTTTGGATTCTTTCTCATCATTAAACTCATCACCTCATCCTAAGGGCATAATTGATTTAATTGGATATCTGCAGAGGGCAGTTTGGAATAGAACACCTTATAATCAAATCTCCTTGAGGGCTGGCCTAGCAAATCCTCAACTCCTTTAGAGGCATCAAGAGATTATCCATTTGTTGTAGGGTTTAGGTTTTCAAAGGAGTTTAGCACTTCTTCTTTGCTCACTCCTGAGTTAATCATCATGGTGGCCGATGGTGGGACATTTCAGTAGTTAGGGAAATGATTATTTCTAGTGTTTAGGTTAGAGTTGTATTTTTCAGGGTCTATGATTTTTTTAGAGTTTATTAGTTTTGGATCTCATGTTTGAGGTGAATACAAGTGTCTGTGGAGTGGCTAGCTAGTTGGCGAAACTTAGAGTAGCTATTGGGCACATAGCCTAGGAAATTTAAGTTAGGTGGTTTGGAGAAGATTAAGGGTCAGAGGAAGCCTTTCTTGATTAATCATTCTAGGACTTTGAAGAGTGGTTGGTTAAAGTTGGAGAATCTCTAGGGTTGCTGAATTGCGTGGACCTCCATAACTCAACTGGTACTTCCCTATTGTGTGCCCCTGGTTGGGTAGTTTTAGGTTCCATTACTTCTAGAGCTTCTTTTCTTGTCATTCTCTATCTCTTCTGCTTATAGACCATCATTATACAGGTTTATGAAATTTTTGGGGTTCATCATTTGCAACCTCTTAACCAGATTAGGTGACACATTTCGAACTATCATCCTAACCTGATCCTTCTCAAATAACTTATTCTTCATCAGCCTTACTTTATTCATGAATCTGGTAAGGAAATCAGAGAAAGATTCATTGGGTTTCTATTTTTTTAGTTCTAGATCTCTAATGGAAACTTCTAATCTGGTATTATAATCATATTGTTTTAAAAAGGCAATACATAGTTCTTTCTAGTCAACTCTCGCAAAATTTTCCAACCCATTATACCAATTTATAGCCATTCCCTCTAAGGATAACACAAACAACTAATTACTGCTAATGGTGATTTAGTAGTGCTCATAGTTGTTGTGTATTGGCTAAGATAAATCCTTGGATCTCCTCTCCCATCAAATTTCTGCAGCTGTGGCAACTTGAACTTGTTAGGTAGCCTATCATCTTCCATCTATAGCATGCCATTGAAGTCAAATGAATGCCCTATGCCTTATCCCCTGATCAACTCTTTCATCTTAGACATCTTTTGGGTCAGTGCTCGCATCTACTTGGACTCGTGGTCGTGTACCAATTCAAGGGATTCTTTCTTCACCTTCTCTACCATGTAATTCTCAACATCCTCTGGGTTCACATCGATAACAAGTAGGTTTCTAGCAACAAGTTGCCAGCCAACATTGTTGGTAGCAAGTGGAGCATCTGTAGCAGGTAGGACAATAACAGTAGCATGTGGTTGTTGAATTGCAGGTGGTGGTATGACAACAGCAGGTTGCATCAGTCCAGTTAGTGCTTGTCTCAACTCATATTGCATCATAGCCCTCATGTCATCCATTAGAGCTCCCTTAATGTCTTCTAAGGTCTAGTTCTCTTACTGTTGTTCCATATATTTAGATTCAGGTGAAGTTGGTTAAGCTTCCAAGTAAAGTGGGTTGATAGGGCTTCTTCCTAGTCTATCCAGTCTATTCAGGATTTCCTTTGCTAAGGCTTTAGGACTCTGACTTATTCTTTTTAGTTTTCCACCTTGTCATCCCCAAATATGAAAAGACCCTGATGTATCTATGATGGCTACAAAATAAGGTGTTAGTATGATGAATGAGATGCATGTATGCATGATGCACATGCTATGCAACAAGTAGCAAGTATCAATCAAGTGTACAACATACATCCTTCCAACCTTATTCCTCCCACACACGTGTTCAATGGCGAGTCTGTTATCCTAGGATTTTTTTGTCTTAGTCTTAATATCAATGGGGGATATCAGGGACCGACGTGCTTGCCATATCTCTCTTAAAGCAGTAAAGCATAGAAATAACATTTCTAGGTATAAAAGGACTAGCCTAATTTTCGTTCCCCAAGGGGCTTTAAAAGTATGGGCTTGGGCTTTTATAGATAGAAATACCTCATGGTAATAAGCATAGAAACAACATTTCTAAGTACAAAGGTCTAGCCTAATCTTCATTACCTAAAAGGGCTTCAATAGTTTATAGATAGAAATACCTCATGGAAAAAATCATACAAGCAATTTTTAGTAGATCCTAGGGGAAGTAACAAATCCATTATATGTGGTTAGGCTCTGGTGAAAAGTTAAGGTTCCCTTAGCAAGATGCCCTCCTTTAAGACTTGAGTTACATGCTAAGTTTAGAGAGGCCCAACATCCTTTGCAAACTTGAGAGAAGACTACCCCCCTTTAGGACTTGGGTTATAGACTATGGTTAGATGAGCCCGATAATCTCTCTTGAATCGAGTTAAGGATAAGAATGATGGTTAGCTAATTTATAACCCTATAAAGCTAATGGAATCATGGAATCATAAGCCAATGCCATTGATTTTATAGGGACATGCATAAGGAATGCAAGAATAAAATAATAATTAATAAAATAATTCTAAAGAACACAAGTAGAATTAGTATCTCTTATCCTTAGTAGAGTTGCCACTGTAGATGGTGGGGTTTAGCACGTGCCCAAGATTTTAGCAACCACGACACTATTTGGGCTCAAGGTCATAGGGAACACACTACTATGTCAGAAAGACATAGCGTAGAGATGAGGAGTCGCCACCTAGGGTAATAATTGGGAAAAATCAAAAGGTGGTACTCGATTCTCTAAAAGAAAGCTAACACCACAACTAGGAGATTCTGGGAACGAAATACTAAATTCTTTTAGTCTTGTGTTCATTTAGATTTATTTTACGAATTATTATTTTATTCTTTAATTACATGCAATTTTATTTAAATCCTAATTAAACATCCATCTAACCTAAAAAAGGCAACATATCATAAAATTACATGTAAAAATGCATAGAAAAGGCAGCGTCACTAAGTCTAAACAAGGTTAATTTTTAAAAGTTAGCTATTTCTACATATTTTTTATTTACAAGTGAAATGGACTAGAAAATGGCCTACATTTTTAAGTAATTTTAGTAAGCTTATGTCTATTTATTTTAATTTAACTAAGGAATAGTCCTAAGTCTACCAAATTTTAAAGAAATTAAATTAATAAGTGGGCCTAAGTCTAACTTGATTTTAAATTAAGTGATGTGATTCTAAATCTATTTATTTTAAAAGAAATGAAATTAATGGGCTGAACTAAGTTTAAATTAATTTTAGTTAACCTAAAAATGGGCCTAAGTTTAAATTAATCTAATGGGCCTAAATTGATTTTAATTAATTAACCTAAACCATTTTTAAGCCTATTTGTTTATTTAGTGGGTTTGGAGATATCGTGGGCTTGGGGCCTAAAGAACTAAAAGATCCAAAAACAAAACCCAAATAAAAAATCATAACAAAATTATATCAGACACAAGATTTATGTGATTTTCTAAAAAAAACCCTAAATCAATTTACATGCAACCCTAAATTAATCTAAAGCCACCATTGATTTTAATTGATTTTTACCCAATTGAACCTAAATTACTAATCAATTTTACTATTGGGGCTATTTCAAACTACTATGCAGAAATTAAAATCAAATTAATTACAACCCAAAACAAAAGCAAATTAAAAGAACATAGAAATCATAAATCATAAATCCTATGGTGGTTTTACAGATCTTAATCCATGGCATTCCATTGATTCTTCTAATGGTCATTGCCAAAATCTCATATCATCACCTTCACCTCCAGAGTACCACATAACATCAATCAAAACTAAAAAATAGAAAAAAATTAATTAGTAACTACTCAATTAAGAAATAAAATAATAAAAAAATAAAATTAAGAATAAAATAAAAAAAATTAGAAGATGTTGTGCAAATGTTGTTTGAATGCTCCTTAGATTTGGATTGTCACTGTTTTGTGATTGACTATGTTGTTTTTTTCTTTCTTGATCTTTTGGGCTTTTAAAAGAAAAGAACGTATTTTTTTCAGTAGTTAATTAGGTTTTTTTCTCTTTGATTTTTATAGACTCTACCTCTTTCTCTCTAACTAGTTTACTATCTCTCTTGCAGGCTAGCTCACTCCTATAGTTTTCACAGTCTCCCCTTCTGGCTTTTAAAGCAAGACCTATTAACCTTCAACCCCTGTGATCACGTAGGGAAGTTGGCTTTTTAATTTTTGAAATTAAGATCAAGAGATAAAGTTTTGAAAAAATCAAAGACTCAGTACATAGGGACACGTGGTGTCCTGAACTAAAGAAAAATTTAAAAAAAGACAAAACCAGCGTAAAAAATCACTTTTTAATGAAAATTAGCATTCCAGAATGCTGATTTTCATCCTATAATGTCAACTGACATTACGTAATACCTATTGACATTATACAATGCCGGTCGACTTTAAATGCCAGCCGACCAATTTTCATTTTTTAAAATTAAATTACAAAAAAGTTTCTCAAAAGTTTCTAATTTTTGTAACCAAATTCCTAAAAAAATAATTTTGCAATTAAATCCATATAATGTTGCAATTTAGTCCTTTAAATCACGAAACTTGACACCAGAGATCAATTCTCAATTGGATTTTCATCATAGGGGCTTTCATCACACACGTGCACAATTACATCTCGAAATTGGGCACTTACAACCACCCCATTACTGGTCCAATTAGGGTTAGGCATACACTTACCTCCCACCCATATTGGCCCATTAAGGTATATACAAGCCCGCAACACTAATGATCATATGAAAAATATATTAGGCTTCCCCACACATTCATTTAATCTATATTATATTTAATATAATTTTAATAAAATAAAATATCTCATAATTAATGGCAGCCCATAAAATTTCTAACATGGAATTCTCAAATTATAAGATCACATTAATTTTATTGATATTGCCATAAAAAAATAACTAAATTTGGTTGTAATTGATGAAATGGCATTGAGTTGGAGAAAGTATGTGGTGGTATTCAAAAGAGTAGATGTAGTGAGAGAGAAGATGAAAAGAAGGAAAAAGTTTAAGTGAGTTAGCAGTGGCATTGAATTTTTATTGTAAAAAAACATGGTGGTGGTGATCATGGTGTAGAGGAAATAGAAGGAGTAGTTAAGTGTAAGAAGCAACTGCCATACATGAAGGGCATTTTACAATTTTTATTTCTTTGTAATATATGTTGTTGATATTAGCGCATCATTCAACACTAATTTATTCACTATATATTTTTCCTTGTTATAGAAAAGCTAAGAAGTTATGAAGGGAAAACTAGAAGAGTGCCTAGAGATGACATAAATGTTAGTGATATTTATGTAATGACCATATTTTGACATTGCCATTTTTCTATTTTAATAATAAAGAGGCATTTTTTATTATTACTTGCTCATTCTAGTATTATCCTTGATTATTTAATTCTACTAAGATCATTAAGTATGTGACTTGATAGTAAAACTCTTAAGTAATACTTGAATTCTGATATAAATATCCCTAGTCAATTATTGTTATGGGAATAACAATGAATACAGACTAGTATATGGTTGACTAATGATTAAGTTTAACTAATCATGTATATGAGATATTAAGTCAAACTCATAGGTACATTTTTAGGGAAATGATGGGCTGGATTGACCCATTATGAGAATACCATATGGATTATTGTCATAGGTAATTCTCATTATAGTAGTATTATTAGAGTCCTCTAACCTAAGACCACTATTGTTTCATACATGATAAGTTTTGTATTTTGACACATCCCTACACCATACTTTAACCGAATGGTAAAATAGGTTACAATTGGATATAGAATGAGTTGTGTGAGGAATGTGAGTGGTTAAGATGGAATTTGTCCCTCAATTATTTTGAGAAGATATCTGTTGGGCCCCTCGATGAGTTAGATTGAAG
Organism: Mallotus nudiflorus; assembly: GCA_947683625.1. Lineage (NCBI taxonomy): Eukaryota > Viridiplantae > Streptophyta > Magnoliopsida > Malpighiales > Euphorbiaceae > Mallotus > Mallotus nudiflorus. The sequence continues at coordinate 1,347,434 of CANTUR010000141.1, forward strand.
AGAAATGTATGGCCATGCTAGAATGATAAAGAGTTATAAGTATCAATCTACTTAGGATTGATAAACAATATGATTGAAAAATATAAGGATGGCATAATGCATGCCTTATCTTCAATCAGGATATCATGTGACAAAAGGACTATAATACATGTTATGTATTAGGTTATGTTGGATTATCAGCCTTCACACAACTTGGGTAGTCATAATGTCTTGCTAGAGACCAATTATGATTTGTAGGCTAAAATGGAAAGTTTAGACCCATTGCTAATGTTATGTGAACCTACAAGGTTGCACACTTAGAACAAGCCCAAAGTAGACAGGTTAATAAGCCTAATAATTATCTCTATGTAAGATTAAATGATTAAGTAAATAAATAAATAAATATATTTATATATTTATACTAGTATTTATTTATTTTGCAATTTATTTAAGGTAAGAGTTATCTAAAATAAATAGGAAATGATTCTAATTTGGAATTAGAATCAAAATAGAAAAAGAAGTTTAAACATACTAAAAGTGTTTTGGTAAGTGGAGATGTATGAAACCCTATAAAGGATGGCTATACATCTCATTCTCTAGGGTTTATTTTTAAGGTTAAGCCACATTTTCTCCTTTTTCTTCATACACTTCTTTTTGTGAAAAGAAAAGACATAGAGAGAAAATGTGTCATGAGACAACAAAGATTCTAGCAGACCTACTTTGCTTTGGATTATCTTGTTCGTGTGGATACTGTAGAGTGTGTGATCTTTTGGTGATGCCTTAATATGATAAAAAGACATGAAAACCTCAAGGTAAGGTGTCACTAGAGTGAACCCCCTCTTTTCCTTCCAATTATCTTACCATTAGATCATCTTGGCTAGTGTTTGGAAACCCTCTCAACTAATCTAAGTCGAATTACATGGATCTAGGTTATGGCTTTTATGGTTAAGAGTTTTATTTTCCACTGCGTTATGTATCACAAAACCTAACAATAAATGCACATATAACCTTAGAACTCGACTAGGAGAAATAAGGAGTCTCCACTTGGTATCACTTAAGAAATTGTTCGATTAGGGACTAGCAAACTCATATCCCTCACTTGAAACTAAATCCAGTCATTGGTTAACACAATTAGGTTTGGATGTCAATGTCAATGTCAACAAAATCAAACTCATATAATCAGACATATAAGTGAGGGATGTCAATGTCCTTTTTTGTGAAGCTTTTATAGTCCCGTGACATTTAATATCAGAGCTATCTTTGCTCTTTAATTATGGCAGCTATGGCCAAAGAAAATAATTATCAGATCTCTCACTTAAAACTAAATCCACTCATTGGATAAAAGCAATTAGGTCTGGATGTCAATGTCAATAGGAGTAGACATATAACACAAGACATCTCCACACTATTCGAATACTAAGAAGGGTTGACCTTACTAGTTAATATAGTGCTTCTAAGAGATATGTAGTATTTTGGATAAACCACTACATACAAAAGTAAATAAAATATATGTGCACAAGCACACCAAAGAAGAATATAAAATGCATGAACATGGAAAATTATGATGCATGGATATGGCAAAATGCATAATTCAAATATATAAACATACAAGCATGGAAATCATGGTAAATGTATGTAATAATACATGAACATGGTATATCCTAAACTAGCATGGTAAATATATGAAACATTGTAAATATTGCACTATTAATTCTACATGACATGGTAATCATGACATACATAACATGAGAACATAAATCGTTCTCATCATAATAATTAATTTTAATGAAAATTAATCTATTATGCTCCATTGTGTTTAGTGTAAAAATACATAGTGCATGGCATGGCCCTTAAGACTAATGTGATTGGATTTTTGTTATTCATTTTTATGGGTTATAATTTATTAAATACAGCCTACAAGTCATTTTTCATTTGTTGTAATTTTATTTTATTAAGTAGTAACATAATAGCATAGATTATAACTTGTAATTTAATGTAACGTAAATGAAGACCCAACATAGAGACATAAAATGAGGCCAAGGATGGAGATCCAAGGTGGAAACTCATAGTGAAAATCCAAGGTGAAAGGCTTAGAATGGAGGAAGTCTTATTACTAGGATTGACAATTGATCTTTATATTGGCTTATGAAGATCAATATAGATTTGGGCCATGCTATGCCATATTTACTTTATTTCTTTATTATTATGTTATGTAGGAGATGGTATGCATGTGATGTATGCCTACAATATAATAATATCCAAATAAGGTAAAAAAAATGGGAGCCCTTATTCAATATTAAGTCATTATGATGCCTCTTATATGCTCAAACACTTGTCAAGCCTTAGATTATTATATATGGGTCTGCCATAGTAGGGTATATTAAATCATCCAAGGAAGGCAAGTTGGAAAAGAGTGGTTTCCAAATGTTTGTTATGGTTTGACTTAACTAGGTCATCAAAAGGGTTTTGGACCTAGGGAATTAGATGGGAATTTTAGCCAGGACATGTGATTGCAAATCCTATTAATGCAAATTGAGTTTATCTAACAACCAAAACCCACAACAATCTATTGATACCCACACCTTAGATCGTCCAAGAAATAAGTTGGGTGGAAACTAGAACCTTTAATTATCTAACAATTAAGAACTCTAGCTATCAGGAAGTTGCCATAACTAGATATGTATGTTCTAATTGATAAGACAAGTGAATTATCAAACAACCTATTTTGTTTAGAAAGTTCAAAGAATAAAACTATAAATAATTTAAAGAAAAATTCATTACTTTGATTTGATTGATAAAAATGATGCCCAAAATAGGCTATAAAATAAGCTATTTATTAGAATTCTTAATCCTAAACCTAATTTAAAACAAATCCTTAAAAGGTAAGGATAATAAATCTCTAAAAGATAAGAAAAAAAATACTTAAAGATAAGGAATTATTTTGCTTGCCATCTAAGTTAAAGAAAAGTATTCTAACTAAAAATAAATACTTCTAAAACAATTTGGATAAGGAACACATCCAAATTCGTTTTTAACACTAAATGTACTAAATAACATATAACTGGGCTTCATCTTGGGCCTTGCAACATAAATAATTACTCCTTTGGTTTAATGTATCCAATTTGGACCTAATGACACTACTTGGGCCTAAATATTCAATTTCTACCAAATGAATATGCTTTGGATCAGAATTAATCCCATGTGCTTCAAATGGATCAAATTGATTTAGATTTGTACTTTGAGCCTATATTGCTTGGATTGGCATATGTAATGCTTCCTTTATCTTCTTAGCACATACCCATATGATTGGACTTCCATCATAAGTCAAAGGTTCTTCAATCCTAATTGGATTAGGATTCTTTTTTACATAATGAATTCTTATTGGATTTGGATTGCTTGTCATATCTTGAATCCTTATTGGATTAGGATTCCTTGTTACACCTTGAATCCTTATTGGATATGGATTCCTTATCACATCTTGAATACATGTTGGATTAGGATTCCTTGTCATTCTAGAATTCTCATCACCCATACCCTTCCATGAGTTACATGAGATGTAATTAGTAAGAGTTACCTACCTAAATAACCATATCTTGAGGCGATGAGCTAAAACTCACTTAGAAAATGGCAAAATATGGATCTCAGCCACTAAAATTTATAATTTAACTTGAGGGTTATTAATTTGAATAAATATTTATGGGATTTATAATTATGCTTCATTAAAATAACTTAATAAAATATTGAGTACATTGCATATATATTTGTTGTAGATAATGGCATCAAACATCACATATAATCCGTCATTGCAATCGATCCTTGAGAAGGATAAGCTTAATGGGACTAAATTCCTTTGCTGGTATAGAAACTTAAGAATTGTTCTTAAGTAAGAAAGAAAGGGATATATCCTTGATTAACCTATCTTAAATGAACCAACTACTAATGCTCTTAGAGCTCAAAAGGACGCTTATAATAAGCATTTTAATGACTCTGTTAATGTCTCTTGCCTCATGCTTGGATGCATGGAATCAAAACTAAAAAATCAATTGATGGAAATGGAAGCTTATACCATGATAGGCCATCTCAAGTAAATATTCCAAAAGAAAGCCAGAATTGAAAGGTTTAGCACCATCAAAGCATTGCTTTCTTGTAAGTTAACTATTGGCATCTCCGTAGGTCCTCATATTCTTAAGATAAAAGGTCATCTTAAAGATCTGGACAAGCTTGGTCTTAAGATTGAGCAAGAATTGGCCATTGATAGTATTCTCCAGTCTTTGCTAGAAACATATGATGGTTTTATTATGAACTATAACATGCATGGTATTAACAAAATTGTTTCTAAATTGCATAGGATGCTTAAGACTATTGAGAAGAACATTAAGACTACCAATGATGTTCTAATGGTTAATAAAGGGAAAGGTATGAAAAGGATAGGAAAGGGTAAAGGAAAAATTAAGGCTTTCAGAAGCTTAAGCCCAAGCCTAAACTTGCACCTCAAGCAAAACCACCTAAGGAAGGAACATGCTTTTTCTACAATGAGCCGGGCCATTGGAAAAGAAATTGCAAGCTCTTTATGGATGATCTAAAGAAGAATAAGGGTAGTGTGACTATCTCTTTAGTTATTCATGTTATAGAAGTCAATTTGTTTACTTTTAATTCTTAGATATTAAATACCAATTTTAGATCTCACATTTATACTAATGTGGAGGGTCTACAAAGGAGTAGAACTTTGGCTAAAGGCAAAGTTGACCTACGAGTTAAAAATGGAGCAAGAGTTGCTACATTAGTTATAGGAACTTATGAATTAACTTTGCCTAGTTGACTTATTTTGAGTTTGGAAAACTATTATTATGTACCTACTATGAGCATCAATATCATTTATGTTTATTGTTTAGACAAGAATGGTTTTGAATTTATTATTAGGAATAATAAATGCTCCATTTATCATAATAACATTTTTCTATGGATATGCTCTACAAAATCATGGTCTTTATATTTTAGACATAGAATACAGTTATGAAAAGTCCATCTATAACATTAATATAAAGAAATTTAAATCTAATAATTTAAACATAACCTATCTTCAACATTGTCATTTAGGCCATATAAATGAGAAATGCATTTCAAAACTCCATTAACATGGACTTTTGAAGTCATTTGATTTCGAATCATTTAAAAATTATGACTTTTGTTTATTAGGAAAAAATGACTAAAACACCTTTTATTGGACATAGTGAAAGGGCTAATGACTTATTGAGCCTTATACATTCTTATGTGTGTGGTCCATTAAGTTCCATTGCTAGAGGAGGCTATCAGTACTTCATTACTTTCATAAATGATTTCAGTAGATATAGATATGTCTAAGTAATGAAGCATAAATCTGAATCTTTTGAAATGTTCAAAATTTTCAAGAATGAAGTATAAAATAAACTTGGTAAGAATATTAAAACACTAAGATCTAATTGAGGTGCTGAATATTTAACCTAAGAATTTATTGATCATTTTATAGATTGTGGAATAGTTTCATAATTGACTATACTAGGAACACCACAATGGAATGGTGTATCTAAATGGAGAAATTGAACTTAATTAGATATGGTTTGATATATGATAAGTTAATCAAATCTTCCAATCTCCTTTTGGGGTTATGCTTTAGAAACTACTGCATTCCTTTTGAATAGAGTTCCATAAAAGGTAGTTAAAAAGACACTATATGAGAGATGGAATGGGAAAACTCCCATTTTATCTTTTCTTAAGATTTGAGAATGTGAGGCTTATGTAAAGCGATAAATTTTAGATAAATTAGCACCCAAAGAAAACAAATGCCTTTTTATAGTATATCCTAAAGAAACCAAAGGATATTACTTTTATAATGCTTTTAAGAACAAAGTGTTTGTTACTTGGGATAATGTCTTTTTGTAAAAAGAATATATTTCCAAAAGAATTATTGGAAGTAAGGTACAAGTTAAAGAAATTCAATAACCATAAAAAAGCATTATACCACATATGGAACCTCAACTGGGTCAACAAGTAAATGCTGAATCTACAATAGTACTATAAGGTCCTAAAAGGTCTAGTATGACAGGTTATAATCCTGAGAGATATGGATTTCTCATAACATATAATAATGATGTAATGATTATTTATCAAAGTGAGCCCACAACCCACCAAGAGGCCATGGAAAGTCCAGACTCTGAGAAATGGTTAGAGGCCATGAAATTAGAAATATAATCCATGTATGATAATCAAGTATGGACTTTGATTAATCCAACTGAAGGTTTAAAAACTATTGGATGCAAATGGGTTTTCAAAATGAAAACTGATATGGATGGCAATGTGTATACCTTTAAAGGAAGACTAGTTGCAAAGGGTTTTAAGCAAACACATGGAATAGACTATGATGAAACCTTTTCAGTTGCTATCCTTAAGTCTCTTCGAATTCCCCTCACCATAGTTGTAAACTATGATTATGAGATATGGCAAATGGATGTCAAAACAGCTTTCCTTAATAGAAACCTAATTGAGGATGTGTATATGACACAACCAGAGGGTTTTATTAATCTAGAGAATTCTAGAAGGGTTTATAAGCTTCAAAGATCCATTTATGGATTAAAGCAATCTTCTCGAAGTTGGAATCTTCATTTTGATGAAGAAGTCAAAGAGTTTGGATTCATTAAGAATGAAGATGAACCTTATGTTTACAAAAAGGTTAGTGGGAGTGCAATAGTTTTTCTAGTGCTATATGTTGATGACATATTACTCATTGGAAATGATATTCCTACTCTATAAAATGCTAAATCATGGTTAGGGAATTATTTCTCAATGAAAGACTTAGGTGAAGCTGCCTATAATTTAGGCATCAAGATATATATAGATAGATCTAAGAGGCTTATTGGCCTAAGTTAGAGCACTTACATTGACAAGGTACTGAATTGGTTTAGTATGCAAAACTCTAAAAGAGGATTCTTACCAATGTCCCATGGCAATAGTCTTAGCAAGACTCAGTGTCCAGTGACACAAGATGAGCGAGACCGCATGAGTGAAATTCCATATATTTCCTGCTATTAGATCCATCATGTATGTCATGTTATGCACTCAACTGAATGTCTCATAGAGCATAATGATCAAATACCTATTAGACCTAAGTGAAAGTCACTAGATAGCAGTTAAGAATATCCTTAAGTACCTGAGAAGGACTAATGATGCATTTTTACTATATGGTAGGCAGGAAGATGAGCTAGTTATAAATGGTTACATAGATGCCAGCTTCCAATATGATAAAGATGACTTCCAATCCTAGTTAGGTTATGTGTTTTATTTAAATAGAGGTGCAATGAGCTAGAGAAGTTCAAAGTAAGACACCATTGCTGATTCTACAATAGAATATGAATACAAAGCTACCTCAAAGGAAGCCAAGGAAGCTATTTGGATGAAGAAGTTCATAAATGGATTAGGAGTTGTTCCTAGTATATCAAATCCAGTGGACTTGTATTATGAGAACAATGGAGCTATAGTATAGGCTAAGGAACCCAGATCATGTCAACGATCCAAACATATGCTCAAGCATTATCATCTCATTAGAGAGATTATTGAGAGAGGAGATGTGAAGATATGCAGAGCACTAATAGATGATAATGTTACTGATGCACTAACTAATCCTCTTCCATAGGCCAAGCATGAGAGTCATACTAGGTCAATGGGTATGATATACAATGTTGATTGGGCCTAGTGCAAGTGGGAGATTGTTAGTGCACCCTAAGCCAATTATGTAATGATCATACTTTGATGTTGTCATTTTTCTATTTTAATAATAAAGAGGCATTTTTTATTATTACTGGCTAATTCTAGTATTATCCTGATTAGTTAATTCTAATACGATCATTAAGTACGTGACTTTATTATAAAACACTTAAGTAATACTTGAATTCTAATCTAAATATCCTCAATCGATTATTTTTATGGGAATAATAATGGATAAAGACTAGTATGAGGTTGACTGATGATTAAGTTTTACTAATAATGTATATGAGATATTAAGTCAAACTGATAGGTACATATTTAGGGAAATAATGTACTACATTGACCCACTATGAGAATACCATATGGATTTTTGTTATAGGTAATTCTCATCACAGTGGTATTATTTGAGTCCTTTGACCTGAGATCACCATGGTTTCCTATATGATAAGTTCTATCTTTTGACACATCCCTACACCATACTTTAATCAAATGGTAAAATAAGTTGTGATTGGAGATAGAAAGAATTGTGTGAAGAATGTGAGTGGTTAAGATGGAATTTTTCTTAGTTATTTTAAGAAGATATCTGTTGGGCCCCTCAATGAGTTAGACTGAAGAGAAATGAATGGCCATGCTAGAATGATAAAGAGTTATCAATATCAGTCTATTTAGGATATAGAAATAATATGATTGAACAATACAAGGATGACATAATCCATGCCTTATGTTTAATCCGGATATCTTGTGACAAAAGGACTATAGTACATATTGTGTATTAAGTTATGTCGGATCATCAGGCTTCACACAACTTGGGTAGTCATAATTTCTTGCTAGAGACCAATTATGACTTATAGGTTAATTAGGAATTTTAGGCCCATTGCCAACATTATGTGAACAAATAGGGTTGCACACTTAGAACAAGCCCAAAGCAAACTTGGGTTAATAAGCCCAATAATTATCTTTATGTAAGATTAAATAAATAAGTAAATAAACTTACCAAAAATGTTTTGGTAGGTGGAGATGTATGAAACCCTAGAAAGGATGGCTATAAATAGATCTTATTCTCTAGGGTTTATTTTTAAGGTTAAGCCACCTTTTCTCCTTCTTCTTCCTACACTTCCTTTTGTGAAAAGAAAAGACATAGAGAGAAAATATGTTATGAGATAATAAAGGTTATAGCAGACTAACATTGCTTTGGATTATCTTATTCGTGTGGACACCATAGAGGGCATGATCGTTTGGTGACATTTTAATCTGATAAAAAGAAATGAAAAGCTTGAGGTAAGGTGTTACTAGAGTGAACCTCCTCTCTTCTTTCTAACTATCTTGCCATTAGATCATCTTGGTGAGTGTTTGGAAACCCTCTCAATTAATCTAAGTCAAATTATATGGATTCGGGTTATAGGTTTTATGGTTAAAATTTTTGTTTTATGCTTCATTATATATCATAAAACCCAATAATAAATGCATATATAACCTTAAAACTTGGCCAGGAGACTTGGTATCACTTCAAAAATGGTCTGATTAGGGACTAGGCAAACTTAGATCCCTTACTTGAAACTAAATCTACTAATTGGATAAATAAGTTATATTTAGATGTTAATGTCAACAAGAGCAAACTCATATAACACGAGACATCTCCACACTGCTTGAATATTAAGAAGGGTTGACCTTACTAGTTAACATAATGCTTCCAAGAGATGTGTACTATTTTGGATCAAGCATTACATACAAAAGCAAACATAATATATATATACAAGTGTCAAGGTGTAGCATTTTGATGGGTGGAACACTGTGATGACTACTCTTAAAAACTCTCATAGTGCTCCTTATGCTCTTTAGGGGGGAGTGACTAGTTATCAAAGGCTTAAGGCTTAAGGCTTAAGATCTAGCCACTATAAATGTTGGGTAATCACTTCTCTTAAGTAGGCTCTCCTCGACCTACTTCTTAGTGAGGACAGTGTCTAAATCTATGTACTGATTTCTATGACGAATAACAAAAGTAGTCCTATTATGCTCATTTATTGTGCCTTATTAGTTGTACTTATGCTTGTGCCTGGAATTGTGTTTGTTGCCTTGCTCAAACCCGTTAGGCTACTATATTGGCTTTGCAAGTTTCAAATTAAATATTGATATATTATTCTTTGAGTCCCCCATTAGAAACCATTAAACTCATCTCATCCTTCATTGTATCAACCAATAATTTTGAATTACCATTGCTAACAACCTCTTTAAAAGTTTTTAGATCCATAATTTATCATAGTCATTTTCATTGAGATATATGACATAGTCATCAATAATAACATATCTCCTTTCCCTAATAGATCTTTTTATAGGTAATTCCTTAACTACTTGTGGTTATATAGGATCAACTATAGGAGTAGGATTAATAATAGGATTAGGAAGATCATATGCAATGTAGATAATCTATATTCTCACTAGGCACCATGATAGGTAAAGAAATAAACACATGATCATCATGCACATCTTCTTAAATTAGTTGAGAATAGGCAGCATCAGCAACATTAAACTCCAAAAATTTAGTAGTCCTAGACTTCATAATTCTTCTGCCATGTGTGGGACAATAGAACTTGTATCCTTTAGAGTGATCTATGTACCCTATGATGTAACAATGAATGGTTATAGGATTTAGCTTTTTCTTATTAGGATTGTAAATTCTCACCTCAACAGGACAACCCTAAACATGAAAATGGTTTAAGCTAGGTTTTCTGCCTACCCACAGCTTAAAAGTTTTTTTGGAAATTGACTACTAAGAACACAGTTCAAAATATACATGGCAATTTTAGTGGCTTCACCCTAAATAAAGTCAAGCAAGTAAGACCTACTCATCATGCTCCTCATCATATCTTTAAGAGAGTGATTATGCCTCTCAGACATGTCATTTTGTTTAGGACTACTAGGCATGGTATATTGGGCAATTATTCCACACTCTTGTAAATATTTAACAAAAGGTCCTATATGTTGTCCTGTCTCATCATGTTTGCCAAAATACACACCCTTAAGGTCAAGCCTTATAATTTTGTTAACTTTTCCTAGTTGTTTTTCAATATGAAATTTAAAAATTTTAAACTTTTCAAGTACTTCATATTTTTCTTTAATTAAGAAAACATAACCATACTTAGAAAAATCATTAATAAATGTAAGAAAATACTTATTGCTACAAATAGTAGGTGAATAAGGTCCACTAACATCTGTATGAATGATCTTTAAAACATTTAAACTCCTATTGGCACCTTTCTTCTTTATTTTGGTCATCTTACCTCTAATACAATCCACACAAGTATCTAGGTCATCAAAATTAAGTGTAGGAAGGATATTATCATTAACTAACCTTTCAACTCTTTCTTTAGATATATGACCTAAACGCTTATGCTATAACTTAAAAGATCTTTCCTTAACTAGAGATCTTTTAGACACAACATTTATCTTATCAATATTTGAATGCAAAGATAATTGATATAAATTATAAGATAAAATGCAATGACCAATCAAATTGGAATCCAAGAAAATGTTAACTTTTCCATTACGAATATTAAACCAATATCCAAATTTGTCCATAACTGAAATAGAAATCAAATTTCTCCTAAAAGAAGGAACACAAAAAACATTCTTTAAAACAAGCTGAAAACCAAACTGCAACTTCAAACTAACTACTCCTACTGCCTTAACATATACTTCAGTATCACTCCCAACTATTAGCTTGGCCTCATTCTCATTTGGTTTCCTTTTGCTTATGAACCCCTGCAATGTAACAACAACATGAACAATTGCTCCACTATCAAGCCACTAAGAATTCGGTGGTACATATATAAGATTAGATTTAGAATAAACAAAAGCAAAAGGTTTACCTTCTTGTTTGTATTGTTTCTCTAGCCAAGCTCTAAACCTATGACACTTACTCTTTTTGTAACCATCCTTATGGCAAAAAAAGCATTTAACCTTACTCTTTTGGACAACATCATAACCTCCCACCTTTCTAGCCTGACCATATTCTTGCCTTCTAAAACCTTGACTTTTCTTAGGAGCATAATGATTAGGTTTAATCTTAGACCTATCTTTCTTAGGATTATGGTTAAGGTTAATGCTAGGTTTAGGTTGAGAAACTAATACGACACTCTCCCTTTTTTCCCTTCTTAACTTCTTATGCTTACTATTACATTTAGCTATAAGGTCATTAACACTCTAAGTAGCATTTTGAATATTATAAGCAATCTTAATTTGGCTAAAATTAGGAGATAAAGAATTAAAGGCTAGAAGGACAATGGAATTATTAGGTAAATCAAACTTAAAAACCTTTAAGTTGTTTTGAATATGAAATATGTTAAGGATATAATCTCTCATACTCCCAACATTGTTATACCTCATATTGGTTAACTAACTCATAAGGGTCCTAGCCTCAGCCTTTTTAGATACAAAGTACCTTTGTTTCAAAGCAGTAAGAAAATCTTTAGCACTAACTTCATCAGGTAATCCACATTTAAGGTTCTCAGGAATGGCCTTTCTCATAGCCATGAGACTAAGACAATTAGATTTCTCCCATTTAGCATATAACTTCTTTTCTTCATTAGTACTTCAATAATTAGGCTTAGCTGGCTAATCTTCATGCAAAATAAAATCCATATCCCCTATAGCTAAAGCATATAAAATTTCTTTTTTCCATTTCTTAAAGTTTGTGCTAGTCAACATCTCAACAGTAGCACTAGTGTTGTTCATGCTAATAAAAACTGTTAAAGAAAGAATATGAACATATATTAATATGCAGGATAATTTTGGCTTGCAATGTTAAAATATAAAAATTCTAGCATCACTATGCATTCCCCTTTGGGCAAAATACATGCATGCAATAGAATTTGTAATATGGAACTTATAAATGAGAATGCTATAGTTATTGAAAAACTATCCCTTTTGGGTAGATAGATTCTCTAGACTAATGCATCTTTTAACACAAAGTGTTCCATCTCACATATGATTTCAAATTAATATACCTAATAACCCCCTTTGGGTAAGTCAATATATACAATAATCCAAAATTATCTCTTCACAAAAATTAAAATAATTTTATAAGTCTTAATAAATGTCCCACTTTAGTAGTAACAATCATTTTAACTCATAAAACCATTTTAATTAGAGATTTCTCAAAAGACCTATAATAATAATGTATATCAAACACAATTATATACATTAAAATGCATAAATAAGATAGTTAAACATAAATGTACCTCTTTTATCTAGTATATATTCAACACATAAAACTTGAACAATTTAAAATATTTATGTAATCTACTTATTTATTTACTATGTTGTCTCTAATAAACAAGTAAAATTGAACATAGAAAATCAAATTATATAACAAAGAAAACCTAAATTCCATATAATTACTCATGTATAGTTATTTAGAGTAACCTGACCTTATTCTAATATAATTAACTAAAACAAAATAATAATAATAATAAATCAAGGACCGAAGAAAATTAATTTAATATTATTAATCATGATACTATACAAATGAAATAGTAGATATGACTATTATAATTAAGACTAGTTTTGCATGAGGCAACATTTTTACAATTTCATAATCAAAAGGGAAATCAACTTTGGCCACATGCGTACATGTTTTGCATAGAAAAGTGAAACAACAATTGGTCCATGTATTTTGCATAAAAAAAACTAATGCAACCATGCACTGTATATATTTATAGATATATATGAATGCAATTCAATATGATTATTCTAGAAAAACCAAAAACAAAATTAAAGTACTTTAAATGTGTTCACTAACAAAAAATACGCAACATATGAACATAATATGCATGCAATATATTCAATTAACTAATAATTAACCTAATAATTTAATTTAAATATAACACTTAATTATTTCATGATTCTAAATTCATATACGATATAAGCTTTTAATACTATATGTAAGAAAATTAAAGATCTAGTATACAAATTTAGAACACAGAAAATAGAATTAATCAAAAGTGTATACGTACCTATTTACAGAATAGGAATGGTATTTATGTCTTGACTCATAATGATAATCACCTAAATTCACAAAAAATAAAATTGATCATAAAGTGAAATAAGAAAAGCTAGCTCATCCTCTCTAATCCTTTTCACGTAGGGTGGCTATTAAGGGGGCAAGCCAAAAATCAATATATATAAGGATAGAGAGGGGATATAGCCTATATAATAAAAACATTAAGGACCACCCACCTATACCAGCCCATTAAGGTACATACAAGCCCACAACACTAATGATCATATGAAAAATATATTGGGCTCCCCCATACATTCACTTAAACTATATTTTATTTTATCTAGTTTTAATAAGACAAAAACATCTCATAATTAATGGCAACCTATAAAATTTCTAACATGGAATTCTCAAATTATAAAATCACATTAATTGTATTGACATTGCTATCAAGAAATAACTCAATTTGGTTATAAGTGAATAAATGGCATTGAGTTAGAGAAAGTATGTGGCGGTATCTAAGAGAGCAAATGTAGTGAGAGAGAAGATGAAGAGAAGCAAAAGGTTTAAGTGAGTTAGTAGCAACATTGAATTTTTGTTGCAAAGAAACATGACGGTGGTGATTATGGTGTAGAGGAAATGGAAGGAGTGGTCAAGTGTGAGAAGTAACTGCCATACACTAAGGGCATTTTACCATTTTTATTTCTTTATAATGTATGGTTGTTAACATTAGCACATTGCTTGACACTAATTTGTTCACTATCCATTTTTCCTTGTTATAGAAAATCTAATAGACTATGAGGGGAAAACTAGAAGAGTGCTTAAAGATGATAAAAATGCACATATAACCTTAGAACTTAACAAGGAGAGATAAGGAGTCTCCACTTGGTATCACTTAAGAAATTATCTAATTAGGGACTAGGCAAACTCAGATCCTTCACTTGAAACTAAATCCACTCATTGGATAATGCAGTTAAGTTTGGATGTTAGTGTTAACAAGAGCAAACTCATATAGCATGAGACATCTCCACACTGCTCAAATATTAAGAAGGGTCAGCCTTACTAGTTAACACAATGCTTCCAAGAGATATGTACTATTTTGGATCAACCGCTACATACAAAAGCAAACATAATATATACATACAAGTGTCAAAGTGTAGCATTTTATGGTCATAGGGGCATTTTAGACATTTTATATTATATTATATTATATTATATTCTAGGGGTGTGATGGGTTGAACATTGTGTTGTCTACTCTTACTAACTCTCATAGTGTTCCTTATACTTTTTAAGGGGGAGTGACTAGTCATCAACGACTTAGGGTCGGAGATCTAGTTATTATAGATGTTGGTTGCTTACTTCTCTTAGGTAGGTTCCCCTGGCCTACATCTTGGGGATCACAATGTCTGAATCTATTTATTGATTTCTATAATGAATAATAAAAGTTGTCCTATTATACTTATTTGTTGTGCTTTATCGGTTGTACTTGTTCTTGTCCCTAGAATTGTGTTTGTTGCCTTGCTCAAACCCGTTAGGCTACTATATTGACTTTGCAAGTTTGAACTCAAATATTAATATATTCTTCTTTATGCCTTAACAAGATTACTAATCTGTCCTTAAGGCCGGCTTGTTAGAAGGTTTTCTAGACAAGTGTTTTATGGTCCTTTTTTTGAAGCTTTTATGGGCTCGTGACATTTAGTATCAGAGCTATCTTTACTTTTTAATTATGGTAGCTATGGCCAAAGAAACTAATTATCAGATGCCTCACTTGAAAAAAATCTACTAATTGGATAAAAGCAATTAGGTCTGGATGTCAATGTCAATAGGAGCAGACTCATATAACATGAGACATCTCCATACTACTTGAATACTAAGAAGGATCAACTTGACTAGTTAACACAATGCTTCTAAGAGTTATGTACTATTTTGGATCAACCACTACATACAAAAGTAAACACAATATATATGCACAAGCACACCAAAGAAGCATATAAAATGCATAAACATGACAAATTATGATGCATGGACATGGAAAAATGCATAATTAAAATACATAAACATACAAGCATGGAAATCATGGTAAATGTACATAATAATATATGAACATGGTATATCCTAAACTAACATGGTAAGTATATGAAACATAGTAAATATTTCACTATTAATTCTACATGACATTGTAATCATGGCATAGATAGCATGAGAACATGTTATTCTAATCACTTCATACAAAATAAATCATACAAGAATAAAATTAAAGAAAATAAAAGTTAGAATGTCAAACACTATTATGCACATCTCCTCCCTTACCATCTTTTGGAATCGAGATTCAGGGCCATTTATTTATAAAAATAAAATTAAATAAAAAATTTTAGAAATTAAAAAGAAAAGAAAAGAAATGGAAAAATGTTTATTAAAAAAACATGAAAATTCAACATAAAATAACTTATAAAAATAATTAAAAAAATATTATTTCATTGAAAATGATTTGAATGAAAATTATGAATTTTAATAAAATTATTTATGATGTTATTTGTTTGAATATGTTGAAACCTTTAGTTTGTGATATGAGCAACCCATCAAATTAGGCCTCAAAACATAAGTTTTATAGTTTGGATAGATTAAACTCATCCAACACACTATTACTTTTTTATGGTTTAAATAACTATCGTCAAAAATTAAAATGGAAAAGATTAAGAAAAAGGTTTGATTTGAAAGTAAATAAAAATAAAATTTGGTTGCATCAAAGATCACAATTTATTATCATCACAAAACCATATTGAAATATTTCATAAAACTATATTAACACATCACATCTATATTATTTTAAAAAAATTGAAACAAGAAAATAACATTCTTGAAAATTGATAACTTATTTCTAGAACCTCAGAGTTTGAGCCCTGTAAACAATTAATGAAGGGCAAGGTGAGAGATGGGGAGAATCCCCATAAACCCTCTGATGCCTAAGTAAGAGAATGTAGAGAGAGATTTTTTAGAGAGATAAAGAGTGTAATGAGCAAAGGAGTAGAATGGATAAGAATGAGGGATACAAGGACTATTTATAGAGAAAGTGATGCTGAAACCTGAGAGGATTATGAATCCTCATATGTCTAGAACCGGTGCCTTTTGAGGAGTATTTTCTTATATGGAAGCCTACTTAAGTAGGGGCTCTCTTGCAAGTAATCCCTATTTAGGAAAATAAACCCTTAGTATAATTGGAATATGTATATGGGGTATTAAGAGTCCCCCTAAAAGTCTGTGAGGATATTTATGTCTAATGTATCCAAATTTGATAGACTGATTATGAATGATGATGAGTTACATAGAATAGTAATTCCATTACTGAAAGAAAGATTACTCATGATTGCTTCTAATGCTAAAGGGTTGGCTGAGGTGGCTAGCCTCAGTCATAGAAGGTGAGGATGCTCAGTACTGATTCTTTGAGATTGTCGTGTCTAAATATAAGAACATGAAGGTGCCAACTAGATTTATAGATTCTTAGTGTTTATAAAATATCTCGAGGGATTAACCAATGAGTATTATAGAAATGACATAAGGGACCAACTATTACTGGATTTTAATGCTTGGTACTACACAAATGACTCAAGTCTCTAAACCTTAGTACTATTAAAGCAACCTGAGGTGCCATCTTCAATCACTATACTTAGATGCTCGGTACTATTAAAGCAACTTGAGTCTTCAAACCTTAGTACTATTGAAGCGACCTCAAGGTGTTCAGATACTTCAATTAATATCTCATATTAATTTAGTATTAATTAATAATTAAACCCTTACTTGAATTAGATTTCATGATATGCTAGAATCATTACTTAATGTATAAATCCAATTATATTAATCTTAATTAATTGATTTAACACTATAATCAATAACTAGATTAATATTGATGATGATTTGGTGAAATTGTTTTAGGTTTGACTTGCTAAGTTCATGTCTAATTGGCAATGAGAATATAATATCAACACTTATTATTATTTGAAACTCTTTCAATTTTAAATGTGAAAATTCCAATTATCAACATTTAGTTCTTATAAGCTGTGAGTGACCCTAGCATCAATATCACAACTACCCAATTAAAAAGGAATGCATTATTGATTCACATGAAACTTTTGGTCATAATTACTATGCACTAAAGTCCCTTCATTAGAAGAGCCTAGAATGCTAAATCCATAGTCGATGCACACAATGCTAAAACCATGTAAGTTATTGATCCAATGGAGAGCCTAAACCTAAATTTCGTTTGGAAGATTTTTGGGTCTTTAGATTTTAGGTCTCACTTTGCACATTAGACAATAATATATATCACATATATCTATTGCATGGTATCCAATCATATACATATATCATGTTACAACATATATATCTCACACACATACACACATATGTTGATATATATGTTGTAAAATGCTATATATATATATATATATATATATATATATATATACAACATGCAAAAAATGGATGCACAAATAAGGAGTGATCATGGACTTTGCTTAAGCCTATTTTAACTCTTAGAGTAAACTACAAAAAGGCTTAGTTCAAAAAGAATCTTCAAGGTAGGAAACTTCTTGTCACCATCTTTATGGACTTCTCACTTGAACTCTTCAAGCTCTATTTCATAACTCTTATGATTTACATTTAATCCTTGGCATACCAAGGTGAATATTACATCCTAATTTTATGTAATTAATGTCTAATTACATGCCAAATAATAAAATTTGGACATATGACAAACCATAGGATGTAACCTAAGTCCATGATCATTCCTTGTATATATGACAAGCAAACATCAAATAAAATACAACTCTTGGATGTTAGAATCAATTTGCAAAACACAAAAAAAAAGGAAAAAATATGTCATTCATATGCTAACATAGCATAGACATATCCATTTCACAAGGTGTGTCAAGCTGACATGGTTTAGACATAGCCATGTCACAAGGTGTGTCAAGCTGACACAGCTTAGACATGGCTATGTCATACGGTGTGTCGAGCTAACACAACATAGACATGGCCATGTCACAAGCTATGCAACTTTTTGCCTCTCAGAATACAAGCTGACATGGCCATTTCATAAGGCATGCAACATTCTACCACTCAAGAAAAAAGCTGACACGGCCATGTAATAGGGCATGTCACAAGCTATCCAAAACATAAAAACACACCTTTTAAAGCATTTTTACATAACTTAAGCTACAACACTTGCAAGTAACATCAAGTATAATAACAAAATTTATAATTATCAGTCAATTTAGCATGTGTAAAGTGCAAAAATTTACTATGATACCACTTAATGGAATTGGTTATGCTATTAGGAAGTATGGTGAGCACTAACCTTAAGTACAGTAAAATTTCAAAAACTTTACTTGTAAAACCCTTCATCACATAAAGATTTCCATTCCCATAGATCTAATTTGCATTTTACACATAGCTAAATAATACAGTAATATGTATAAGAAACAAGCTAGGAATTCTAAGTTTGAGAAAACTCATAAACTCCTAAGTTTGATGTTGACCATAATAGTTATCTACAAGCTTTGATGTAGTTGGTTCAACTCTTGAATCAAATGCACTAGCCTCCTAAGTGTGAGGCCTCTAGCTTGAAACACCAAGCTTCACCAATCACCTTCTTGCCTTGATTTTTTTAGATGTAAGTAGCCTCTTAAATGACCTACACAAAACTTGCTCTGACTTAATCTCCTTACAAGAGCACTTATGGTTTATTTTATGTAGATGTTGTTTCTTTCTTTTGTGTATCTCTACACTTCTCTAACTTTTTTTAAACCTTTTTAACACTTATTAGGTTATGTATATATATGTTAAAAGAGTAAACCTTATCATATGATAAGTATACAATTTGTCATGATAAGTGTGCAAGTTGTAAAGTGTGTAGAGAATTAATACATCCTATGTATTATTTCTACATACATTCTTTACACATATTAAGGTGATATACACCTTATCATACCCATATTCAAAATTTTACACACAAAAGATAATATGTGCCTAATATGATGAATTTTCCATGGTTAACATTTTACACATAAAAGATAATGTGCCTAACATGACAAATTTGTCCACATCAATTTGTATGGACTTGGGCTTGGTAATTGGGCCAACATTTGGCCTAAGTCCAATCCATCAAACAAATGGGCCTAAATAAGGTTTATGGGCCTTCACAACATCTTGGACTAATCTTTGGTCCAAAACCCTTTTAGGCCTAGGCCCAAATAACTTGGGCGATTAATCCAAGTCTAAATGGAAATAACATATATTATTAATTTAATACTTTAACTAATATCCCATATTAATTTAGTATTAATTAATAATTAAACCCTTACTTGAATTAGATTTCATGATATGCTAGAATCATTGCTTAAAGCATAAATCCAATTCTATTAATCTTAATTAATTGATTAAACACTTTAATTAATAATTAGATTCATATTAATGATGATTTGGTGAAACTCTTTTAGGTGTGACTTACTAGGTTTATGTTTAATTGGTAATGAGAATATAATATCAACACTTGATATTATTTAAAACTCTTTCAAGTCTAAATGTGAAAATTCCAATTATACACACTTAGTTCTTATAAGTTGTGAGTGAGCTAGCATGGATATCATAACTACCCAATTAAAAATGAATGCATGAATTGATTTATCATATAACCAACCCTTTTGATCATAATTACCATTCACTAAAATCCCTTCATTAGAAGATCCCAATATAGCCTAGAGTTAAGGTTTAGTCAAACTCTAATAAATTTATCATATAACCTCATCTCGAGTTCTATTCTTAATAAAACATAACAAATACTTTCTAGCACTGAAACTCTTTCAGAATGTGTTATGTTTGTCCTGGCCAGGAACTTATTCATCAAGAACAAATTTAGATAGCATAGGATCTTTTTCCTAGTTCACTCCAGGCATTGAATCCCATCTTGATCAAACACTCATCCATACATTTAACTGACTAGAGCCACCACATGCTGCATACCCATGTGTAAATAACACAAGTATGTAAGTGATAACAAACCCTAACCACTTAAATGTGGATGACCATGTTGCCTCAGGTCAAAAGACTATATGCATCATTATGACCTAAATTATGATCGTTGACTATAAGTGAATATCCTTGCAATCACAGATCTAATGTCATTGTTCGATCCACCTTTCATATGAGTATTAACAAATCTATTATGATATCTCATATCAAGTCGCATGAGACTCACTACCTTCCACTATTAGTATCATATACTAATCAAGGAAAATAGATAGAGGTGATAGTCTAATTAATATTATCCAAATATTCATTTAGCAACTATGAACATTTTATAGCATATGTACTAAATAAATTTATAGCTCATATTATCAACTATTGATAATAAATTTATTTAACATGATGCTAATGGATAAATATTTAAATAAATAAACACTTTATTTAAATTAATATTATTTATTGCCATTTGGAATTATTTACAATGTTAAAATATATGATTAACCTTTAAGGTATACCACCTATACTAACACTATCAAAGCAACCTGAGGGTGCCAGCTTCAGTCACTAGACTTAAATGCTTAGTTATTGAGTGTGAGATATGCATTATTTTGAGCACTCAAAGTGGTAGGATTAGGTGTCATTTTATTTGCATTTATGTTTCTTCTGTGGAGTTTTTGTTTAGTTTACATGAATGTGTGCATGGTTTGTGTTTATGTTTATTTTAGTATTTTTGTTATTTTTGTTATTATTTTTATACATATAAGTGTCAAAGAATAGTAAAGGAAATATGCATGGGGCTCATGATCATTCTATAAGATTCAAAGGAGCTTGCAATGGGGCATTAAAAGCTAATTATTGCAAATTAAGGAGAAGAAGTTGTGCATGACCATGCGCAAAATACACACGGCCGTGCGACCTACTGTCAGCATATTTGAATTTTAAATTTAATTGTTGATTAAGGGGATTTGATGGAGATTCATAAGGGAACAAATTAAGGGGTTGGAGGTTGGGTGCAACCTCCAAAATAGAATTGAACAATATCAAAATAACAAAAGGGATGATCATTTTGTTATTTTCTAAGTTTTTACAATACATTTTCTTTTTATCATTTTTTGGGACAGAAAAAAGACTTGTGCCAACTTTCTCTTGTGATTTTAATATTTTTTAATTCTATTTTGGTTAATGATAATGTTTTTTTTATATTCTTCATATTTGTCTTTTATAATTAATATAAGTGGCTAGGTTCTTTGTTAGGGTTCTTATCTTAATTCAACCATGTGATTATTGTAATTAAACCTAAGCCATTAATCTTAATCCTTTGGTTGTTGTTGAACTTTATGTCTTCATAGGATTGATCACACTTTGATTGAATTTACACAATGAAACTTGATCGAGAGATAGGTTGCTTTGGATTTAAATAACAACCTATTAGATGCTTTCTTAATTGAGAGACATTTAAGCAATTAATATTGATTAAGGGTTGGTGCTTAAACTAGGTTAAATGAATACTTAGTAAGTGAGAGCTATAAATCTAAGGTGTCAATCTACTTGGTTAATTGTAAGGTTGTCCGAGAGGAAAGCCTATGATTCTTTAGATGCTTCAAATTAGATTAAGGTTAGGTATGGCTTAGGTATTAATTGATCTTAAGAAGTAGTTGAATTAATAATAAGAACCCCAACTCTTTAAATTAATTGTTATTTAATTTATATTTCTTTTGTTTAATTTTAGTTTAATTTAAAATGCCATTTTTCATTATTTAAACAAACAAGCACAATTAGTATTATAGTACTCAATTTGCAATCTTGGTGGGATCGATATTTAATTACTACTTATACGATTCTATATACTTACAAATTATGGATCAAGTTTTTGGCACCTTTGTTGGGGATTACCAGAATTGATATTGTTGAGAATTTTGTGCTATTTGATTTAGACTTTCTTTTAGTGATTGTATGTGTAGTTTTTTAGGGATTTAAGTAGTGCATGCACACAACATATGGTGCAAGCAGACTAGGAGCCTAGTTAATACTACTTGATTTAGAGCTTCAGAAGATAATTTATAGAAGGAGAAGACAAAATAGTAATAGACTGAACAAAGGGGAAGATGTAAGAGATTTACCTCCAGTAGAACAAGGAGCGCAAAATGGCCAAAACGGGCAGAATGGCCAAAGAACTATTAGAGATTTTATGAGTCCTAATGTCCAAGGTGACCAAACTCTGATTGTAAGGCCGACGATAGTAGTAAATAACTTTGAAATAAAATTAACGATAATGTAAAACTCATAATTCAGTAGGTTACCATATGAGGATCCAATTGGACATATGACCTAATTTTTAGAATATTGCTTAACTTTGAAGATGAATGGAGTACAACCTAAAGCAATTTGATTGATCTTCTTTCCATTTTCATTGATGGATAGGGCCAAGAGGTGGTTCATAAGCTTGCCACTTACCTTTATAAACACATGGCAGGAGCTTTATATAGATTTCTTTAACAAGTATTTTCCACCAACTAAAGTACTCAAAATTAGAAATAAAATCAACTATTTTTATTAAAGAGAGGATGAGAACTTATATGAGTGTTAGGACAGATTTAAGGATCTTCAAAGATAGTGTCTACCACAGTTGATTCCTTTATGGGATTTAGCACAATCATTCTACAAAGGAGTCAATCTAGCAGTCAAAGTGAACATAGATGCATCAACTAGAGGGACCATTATGTCAAAGACACCTAAAGATGCTTTGGAGCTTTTTGAAGAAATGGCTAACACCCAAAGCCTATGGTCTAATGAGAGGGCTGTTCTAAAGAGAGGGGGATTAATGGAAGTTGATAGTTTGATAATGCTAAATGTAAAAATGGATGGTTTATCTAAGAGGACAGATAAAATGAGTGTTAATGCAATTTCTAACATGTCTTGTTCGTATGAATTGTGTCAGGGTGGACATCTAATGATTGAATGTCAAATGATGCCAGGATTATTAATTGAGAATTTTAATCATATGAACAACTTCAAGGGATAGCAAAATCAAGTTCATGGAAACACCTATAATCATAGTTAAAGAAATCATCTTAATTTCTCTTAGAGAAATCAAAGAAACAACTAATGTAGGCCACAAGCACCACTAGGTTTTGGAGGGAAAAATGTACAATATTTGTAAACAATAGGGTTTAGTGCATGTCTAAAATTTTAGCAACTGCAGCACTATTTGAGCTCAGGGCTCCAGAGAACACACTAACCATAGTCATAAAACATGGCATGGAGATGAGGAGTTGCCACCCAGGGTAATAATTAGGACAAATTGAAAGTGGTGGTACTCGATTCTTAAAAGAAAGCTAGCACCACAACCAGGAGATTCTAGATATGGAATACTAACTTCTTTCAATCTCGTGTTCATTTAGAATTACTTTACGAATTACTATCTTATCCTCTATTTACATGCAGTTTCATATAAATCCTTATTTAAACAATTAACTCCAGACAAAATAATCATGAAAAAAATGTAAACAATGCATTCATTTAAGTTTATAATCCCTCAGTTAGTCAAATCTACATTGATTGTAATTAAATGAGCTAAATATACATGTTTTAATCTATAAGTGATCTTGAAGACTAATGGGCCTAATTTCTATTCACTTTTTATTAATGATCCTAAGTCTACTTATTTTAATTCTAAAAATGGGCCTAAATTTAAAAATTATGAAGTATTTAAATTAGTGCGCCTAGTTCTACATGTTTTAATTCTAAGGTGATCTTAAATCTACAAGTTATGGAAAAAGCTTTAAGTTAATGGGATAAATCTAAATTAATTAAATTAAACTAAAGTGGATTTATATCTAATTAATTAAATGGGCCTAAGTTATCTCTAAACTAATTTCCAATTAATTATGGGCCTAAAATGCCTGTTAATTAATTAAATCTAATCCTAATTAAATTAGTAAACCTATTAAAAAAAAGGCGAATCTAATTGTTAAACCTAAAAAAACCTAAAATCGTGAGCTTAAGGAAAACACAATAAAACATAATATAAAAATCATAAAAATTAATAAATTACATATGAAAATAAAATAATTAAACAAACAATTAATTAAGATGCATAAATCAAAAGAATAAAAAAAACATGCAAATAATAAACTAAACTATATAATAAATAAACTACATTAATCATGCATTTAATGATATCTAACCCTAATTAACTTATATTTTAACAACCACTGATTAATTTTAATTAAAGCTTTATCAAATAAACCTAATTTACTAATCAATTAATAAAATAAAATCACATAACCACATACATAGGATTCCACTATTCCCACTATTAGGGATATTACAATGATCTACTGAAAATAAAAATAAAAATTAATACAACCTAAAAAACTAAATAAATAAAAATATAAAATAAAACAACAAAAAAATAATAATAAATAATTAAATAAAACCTAGAAACTATATTCAACTATAAATTTCAATCCATGGCATTCTATGGATTTTTATGGATTTTGCTCTCTACAATGAATTCATCATATAACTCCCTCCATAATTACAAAAACAAACACAAAAATAAACAATGATTAGTAATTAAACAAAATAAAATTAAAAATTTCATAAAATTAAAATTAAATGAAACTAAAATAATCAAATAAACTAAATAGAAAAGGGTAGGAGAGGAGATGATTGTATAGATGTAGTATTGATTTGCTCCTCAGAGTGGTATAAATCACCATTGCTTTTTTAAAATAGGTCTTTAATGCTTGATTTTCTCCTCTAAAAAGTCTACTACTTTTCTTCAAAGAATAGTATCTCTCAAGAAAACTTTATGGGAAAGCTGTGTAATAAGAAGGAGAGGTCTAAAAAATTATATTTATTCCTAAAAGTTCCCCCCCCCCTCAGGAGAGTTGAGTTGGGTTTATATAGAAAACCCTAGCTAAAGTCACGTATCCTAATATGACTTCTCCTATTCATAGTGATAAAGTTTTTGTTTAATAAGGACTTTTAATTTCCTGAAAAATTTAGATAAATCCTAGAAATGGGATTTATAACATTATTTGACTAATTAAAATTCAGAAAATAAAATTTTTTATTTACTAAAAATAAAAAATACAGACGAAACACATTTTATTCCAATTGGTATTATATAATTCTGATAGAAATTATATAATTCCGATTAGTTTTATGTATTTTTAATCTTTTTTAACTTTTAATTAGAGAAAGACCCTTGAAAGAATTTAAGCTTTTTAATTAGGTCTTTAAAGAAAACATTACAATTAAGTCCTTAATAACCAATTAAGTTCTTTTAAAAATGCATTTGGGTTTTTGAGGTTTTAAACTTCAACTGTTGAAGATCTATTTATAATATTTTTATCATTGGAGACCTCTGTCTCATCCACACTCCGTCATCCTAAAATTTGGTGCTTATAACATCACCAGCCAATTTCTAGAATGAAAAAGGTTTATCTTCAGGGACTTATTTGGAGAGCAAGTTGGAGAAGTTCATGGATGTGATGACTACAAAAATAAGGTAACAAGATGAGGCTACAAAGAGGTTGGAGGGCAGATTTGAGTAAATGTATCAAGACACACAGTTTATGTTCAAGAATCATTCTTTCTCTATTCATAATTTAGAGGTTCAAATGGGGCAATTGGCAAACTCTTTGTCAATGAGGAATCAAGGTTCATTGCCAAATAATACTAAAAAGAATCCAAAAGAGCAATTGAAGGCTATTACCTTGAGGAGTGGAACATAAATTCAACCCCCAAAAGCAACTATGAATATGAGAAGGAAAAGAAGAAGGACTAAGAACATGAGTGGGTTGAAGTGTAAGTGGAAAAGGAGTAAGAAGTTAAGGATAAAAATAAGGAGAAATCAACACCACTAGTGAAGCCATATAAACCTCCAGTCCCATATCCTTAAAGGTTGAAGAAATAAGAACATGACCAACATTTTGCAAAATTTTTAAAGGGGTTCAAGGCACTTCACATTAACATGCCTCTTATGGAATGTCTTTCTCATATGCCAAAATATGCTAAGTTTTTGAAAGAGCTGCTTTCTAATAAAAAGAAGTTATAGGAGTATGAGACAATCACACTCATAAAGGAGTGCAATACAATTATCTCGAATAAACTTCCTTTGAAAAGGAAGCATCCAAGGAGTCTTACTATTCAATGTTATATTGTAAATTTAAATTTTCAAAGAGCTTTATATGATTTAGGAGCTTTGATTAATCTTATGCCTTCATCTATTTACAGGAAATTAAGGCTAGGAGATGCAAAATCAATAAATATCTGATTACAACTCGTAGATAGGATCGTGAAGGAACCAGAGGGCATAGTGGAAGATGTGCTAGTAAGGGCTGGGAAATTTATTTTTCCATTTGATTTTGTAGTCTTTGACTTTGAAGAGGATGAGGAGGTTCCATTAATCCTTGGTATGCCTTTTCTTTACTCTACAAAAGCAATCATTGATGCTTATGATGGAACTCTCACATTGAGAGTGGGGGATGAAAGTTATAAGTTTAGTGTTTATCAAAGCATAAAATATCACTATAATGAAGATTTTTGTATGAGTGCTAATATTGTTGATGAATGTGTGAATGAAGTCCAATGATAGAGGTTAGAAAAGTTTATGGAAATTAAGAATATTGAGAAGTGTTTTCAGGTACAATCCTACTAGGATGAAGGACACCTCAAACACCAACCCCACATGCCACACATCCAATTACCAAATACTAAACCCACACCACCTTCAACCATAAAACCATTAAAATTAGATTTGAAACCTTTACCCCAATATTTAAGGTACATTTTTCTAGGAGAAGATCAAACACTACCTGTGATTATATCATCTAAACTTAACAAAGATTAAGAGGATTTGTTAATGGACATGCTAAAGAGGACAGAATAAAAGAACTTGGTTGGAAAATTTCTAACATTAGGGGCATAAGTCCTTCATATTGCGTGCACAAAATCCTAATGGAGGAAGGACACAAGCCAATTATTAAAAGGCAGAGGAGGCTTAACCCAAACATGCAAGAAGTTGTGAAGGAAGAAGTAGTTAAGCTTCTTGATGCAGGGATCATCTACCTAATCTTAGATAGTTAATGGGTGAGCCCAATTCAGTATGTACTAAAGCAAGGTGGAATAACCATTATGAAAAATGAGGAAGGAGAGTTAATTCCTATAAGCATTGTAAGTGGATGGGGGGTGTGCATTGATTATAGAAATTTGAATTCATCCATAAGAGAAGATCACTTCCTATTACCTTTTATTGATCAAATGTTGGAGTGGATAGTGGGACATGCTTTTTATTATTTTCTGGATGGGTACTCAAGGTACAATCAGATTGCAATAACTCTAGAAGATCAAGAGAAAACCACTTTTACATGTCCTTATGGCACATTCGCATACAGGAGGATGCCATTTGGATTATGTAATGCTCTTGTGACATTTCAGAGATGTATGATGGCCATTTTTTACATATTTAGTACATCATGGATGTTTTTATGGATGTTTTTTCAGTCTATGGAAACTCATTTGAGGGATGTCTGGACAACTTATAGCAAGTTTTCATATGCTATGAAGAAATAAACTTGGTGTTGAATTAGGAAAAGTGTCATTTCATGGTAGATGAAGGAATTGTTCTAAGACATAAGATTTTAGACCAAGGCATTAAAGTTAATAAAGCAAAGGTAGAGACAATTGAGAAGATGTAATATCCTATAAATGTGAAGGGAGTTACGAGTTTTCTTGGCCATGCAAGCTTTTATAGGCAGTTCATCAAGGATTTTTCAAAAATCTCAAAACCCCTTTGTAAGTTGCTTGAGAAAGATTCACCTTTTGATTTCACTGATGATTATAAATTATCTTTTAACAGGTTAAAGGAAGTCCTTATTTTAGCTCCTATAATGATGGTACTAGATTGGAATCTACCATTTGAATTAATCTGTGATGTAAGTGATCACACAATAGGAGCTGTGCTTGGTCAAAGAAAGGTGAACAAACTACATGTGATCTACTATGCAAGCTAAGCCTTGACTAATACATAGTTGAATTATGCTACTATAGAAAAGGAGATGTTGGCAATCATTTTTGCTTTTTACAAGTTCAGATCCTATCTTCTTGGCTTTAAAGTGGTTATGTACATATATCATGTAGCATTGAAGTATTTAATGAAAAGAAAGATTCTAAGCCAAGGCTTAGTAGATGGGTGCCGCTGTTGTAAGAGTTTGACATTAAGAATAGAGACAAGAAGTGATATGAAAATGTAGTAGCTGATAATCTTTCAAGGTTGGATGTAGAACAAGAGAAAAGGGATAGTCAAGAGCCTATCAAAGAGCTATTTCAAGATGAGATGCTTTTAACCATAGAAAGCATGGGTGCTCCTTGGTTTGCTGACATAGCCAATTTTCTGTCGAGTGGAGAAATGCCAAAATAGTTCACTCCTTAATAAAAGAAGAAGTTAATTTATGCATTAATATGGAATCTTAAAGGTTGAAATATTCGATGTATGAGGCATTGACTTTATGGGGCCATTTCCTTTATCAAAGGGTAATAAGTACATTCTTATTTGTGTTGATAATGTTTCCAAATGGGTAGAAGCTCAAGCATGCTCAATGAATGATGAAAGAGTTGTTTGCACATTCTTAAAGAAATTATTCCCTCGGTTTGGTATGCCTAAAGTAATCATAAGTGGTGAGGGAACACATTTTTGCAATAAAAGTATGGAAACATTATTGGCCAGATATGGGGTGAAGCACAGAGTATCTACACCTTATCACCCTCAAACTAGTGGACAAGTTGAGGTAAGTAAAGAAAATTTTGGAAAGAATAGTGACTAAGTCAAGAAAAGAATGGGCAAGGAAGCTTAACGATGCTTTGTGGGCATATAGAATAGCTTACAAAACACCTATTAGTATGTCTCCTTTTAAGTTAGTGTGAGCAACCACTTCACTTCTTGCTTTTTGGATAGCGGTATGTTTTTATGGGACATTATGTGGGTCTTTTTATTTTCAAGAGATATGGCAACTTTACTGAATAGTGACAAATGATTGGTCTCAGGGGGATGACAACTTTAATAATCATGAATATGAGATATTAAGTCAACTCATAGGTACTTATTTTAGAAATACAGTGCTAGATTGACCCATCATAAGAATACTACATAGATAATTATCATAAGTAATTCTCATCACAACAATATTAGCTTAGTCCTCTGACCTTGAAATCATAATGGATTTCTATATGTCTATTTTGTATTTTGACACAATCTTACATTATTTTTAATTGAATGATAAAATAGGTTGTTATTGGGTATAAAATGAGTTATATGAGGAATGTGAGTAATTGAGAAGGAATTTGTTCCTCATTTAATATGAGTAAGATATCTATGGGCCCCTTAATAAGATAAATTGTGAAAAATGCATGGTCATGCTAAAGTAAATTGATAAAGAGTTATCATTCTTAGTTTACTTGGAATAAATAAATTGTATAATTGAATTCTATAAGGATAAAATAATCTATGCCTTATATTCAATTAAGATATCATGTGACAAAGGGACTAGAATATTCACTAAATATTAGGTTATGCCAGGTTATTGACTTCACATGACTTGGGTAGTCATAATGTCTTACTAGAGGCCACTTATGACTCATAGGCCTAAATAGAGATTTAATGCCCACTGCCAACATCATGTGAACCTATAGGATCACAC
Organism: Mallotus nudiflorus; assembly: GCA_947683625.1. Classification (NCBI taxonomy): domain Eukaryota; kingdom Viridiplantae; phylum Streptophyta; class Magnoliopsida; order Malpighiales; family Euphorbiaceae; genus Mallotus; species Mallotus nudiflorus. The sequence goes on from CANTUR010000141.1 coordinate 1,377,872, forward strand.
ACTTTGAACAAGCCTAAAATGAATATGGGTTTAACAAACCCAAAAAAGCTCTATGGAAATAAATAAATAAAATGATTATTTATTTATTTAAGCTAAAGGTTATCTTAAATAAAAAGGATATTACTTCTGATTTAATTTTAAATAAAATAAGAATAAGAATAAGTGAGAAATTACCAAAAGGTTGTTTGGTAAGTGAAACCCTAATTTAAATGTTTATAAATATATTATATTCTCTAGGGTTTTATACACTCTCATTATTCTACCACCAAATTTGTTTTCTCTTCTTTTAGAAAATAAAAACACATAGCTATTTTGATTCTTGTTTCATGAGAAATCAAGAGAAGCTGCTAGCACACAACTATTCATTTTCAAATCAAGGGCAATTCATGTGGAAACTTATGGAGGACGGATTCTTTTAGAGATGTCTCAATCTGTACTACCAAATTAAAAGCTTGAGGCAGGGTGTCACCGGAGTCAACCTCCTCTCTTCCCTATAGAAATCTTACCCCTTTTACATTTGCGATAAGAAAATGAAAACCCTAGATTTAATTAATTAATTGAATTACTTGGATTCAGGTTCATGTTTATGATTAAAATTTAATTTTTCTACTACGTATGGAATCACAAAACCCAATAAGTATAATTTTTTTAGAATGCAAAATGCATGAGGCAATTTGAAATTTAGGCAATAATGAATGCAACTTTCATACAAACATGGTAGTGATGCATTTTTTTATTCACACAAAATGATGCAATTTGGGATACATGCAAAATGATGCGATTTAGGATTCATGCAATGATATGATTTTCACATGAATGATTCAAACTTGTGAGAGTGATATGCAATCAGGCATATGATGTGCAAGCATATGCATGAAATGCAACGAACACCCTTTTCAAGCATCGTACTTAACATTCTCTTAGCCATGTTAAGGGTTCTAACATCCTTTTGAGTGTTAGGAAGTAATGCCATTATAACTTCCTTCAGTGTCAGGTAAACAAAATCATGCCACTATAACCTTCTCTAGTGTCAGGCAAACAAAATCATGCCATTATAACCTTCTTCAGTGTCGAGTGAAACAAATCATGCCACTATAACCTCCTCCAAGTGTCAGGCAAACAAAATCATGACACTATAACCTCTTCTAGTGTCAAGAGAATAAAATTATGCCATTATAACCTCCTTTGGTGTCAGGTGAATAAAATCATGCCACTATAACCTTCTCATGTGTCAAGCAAAAAAAATCATGCCACTTTAACCTTCTCCGGTGTCAAGTGAAACAAAACCATGCCACTATAACCTCCTTCAGTGCCAGGCAAAACAAATCATGGCACTTTAACATCTTTCAGTGTCAAGCAAATCAAATTATGCCACTATAACCTCCTCTGGGTGTCAGGCGAGCAAAATCATGCCATTATAATCTCTTTCGGTGTTAGGCGAATAAAATTGTGCCACTATAACCTCTTTGGGTGTTAAGCGAAACAAATCATGCCACTATAACCTCTTCCAGTGTTAGGAGAATAAAATTATGCAATTATAACCTCTTCCAATGTTTGGCATATCAAATCATGCCATTATAACCTCTAGGTGTTAGGTGAAACAAAATCATGCCACTATAACCTCCTCTGGGTGTCAGGCGAAACAAAATCATGCCACTATAATCTCCTCTAGTGCTAGGTGAATCAAATCATGCCATTATAACCTCCTCTAGTGTCAGGTAAAATTAATTACAACATGTACTTTTCTTCTTTTTTTTTTCTTTTGGTATCGAATCTGTTGTCATGATTGGAGTTCTTTCTCAATCATGTTTAGTGATGATGACTCTTGGAGTTCTGTAACTGGAAGTCTTGAAAAGGCATGTATGAACATGTAAGGAGCATGCATTTCAATTTTATTTATGAAGTATGTTCAAGGGATTTTATGCATTAGTCATGGTTAGCTGAGTGCTTCTATTCTTACATTCTAATAATTTATTCATCGATCTCAAGAGTCGTATGTATTAGAGTGTTTGAACTATTTTAACTATAATGCAAGTTAATGTTGATCTCAATAATTTAAGAACATGATCCATAACTCGTGGCCAAGACTAATTGTAATGTTAAGTGAAGAGTGAGCTTCCTAAGTGAATTTTTAAAGAGTGTAGTGAGATGAAACTTTATAAAGAATGCAGATAAATAAGATAAATTTTAATTATCAAGAGGCTTTTTAGTAGGAAAGTGATAACTAACTATATATTACTTCTTTTTTTTTCATAGATTTCATTTCTTTAGTATCCCCTACCTTTCCTGTATTACTCAGTATAGATACTACTAAAAGGTCCTTTAGGATACTCATACTCCACTTTTTGGAGCATTGGAGTGCGTAAAGATTTTGATTGCTTTAATTTTCCTACATTTATTTTCTTTTTATGTTCCTTCCTTTTATTATTCCCCGCCTTTCTAGCATTACTCAGTGTTAATATAGTAAGAGGGTTTCTTTTAATAATCTTACTCATTTTCGAGCATTAGAGTATATAAGTATGGTCTCAAGAATATAGGTCCATTTGAAAGATGTCTTGATAATTGTAATTTATCTTGTCCATCAATGTCCTTTATAAGTTTTATCTTTCAATTTCTTCATCCATCTAAGTGGTATGCAAGTAAAGTGCAGAAGGTCCTGACCTAGAGCTATAGATTATGCTTTAAAAAATTATGAAATAAGCATTAAAGGAAGACTACGATAATCAACATTAGTTGACTTAACTATGATATATGCAATTCATGGCATATATGAAGTTTGTAAGAGTGCAAGAAAAGAGTTGTTATTATTATTTTTATTTTTAGTGTATAAGTGCAGATGCAGATGCATGTATTAAAGAGAGAAAGAGGAGGACACTCCTCGTATATAGGTGGTGATAGAGGTGGAATTTGATGTTTTCCATTTTTCTTACTGCTGATATCTCTGCTAACTATTATTGATGGCATCATTGTTATTACATGTTTCATGCTTTAAAACTATGGCCCTTGTCATATCCTTGCGGCTATGGTTATGACTGTGTTTGTAATTATAGCTTTTGTTGTGGGGGTAGTACTTGCAATATCGTATAACTCTTATTATATTGCTTTATGAGCAACTTTCACCTTTACATGCTTAGATTGGCTTTGACTTGCACAATTGCATTAACCTATAAAGAAAATAAAAGAATTGTAGTTAGTATTGGTTATGTCTTCAAATAATGATTCTAAGCTAGGGTACGTTACAACTTCCCCTTTATTGCGTTGTTTTCATCAAATTGATGCTCCCTGCTATTACTTATTGGTGTAGTTGCATTTCCCTTTTTGTTGTACTGCTTTTTTTTTTTTGCTTTGGTGTAGTTGCACTTCCATGCAAAGTAAAAATAACTTTGGTTAGTTTTTTTCTATCTAAAAGATGATTCTCAGTCAGGGTTTATTCTGACTTCCCTTTTAATAGTCTTGCACTTGTTGAAAAATTAAGGATTTTGGCTGCCCTTATTGAGATTTCTATAGCTCTTATTGTGGCATTTGTATTTCTCACTGTAGTGTATGTAGTTCTACCTATGGTGACTATAGGGATAGTTGTATATGTAGCACCTTGCATGTTGTTATATAGTCTCAGGTCTGTCTTCTATAGGTGTGCATGATGTAATGTGGATGAAAATGTTACTAAACAATGATAATGTAGTGATGATGTCATCAATTATCATGTTGATGATGCCATTTTAATGATATGTGAATGTGATATCCTCATGATATTTTCTCTATTTTTCCTCTTCCAGAAAGTGCTAAGTTCTTTTAAAGGAGTGATGATGCACGTAGTATCTTTATAAAGGTGAAACCCACAATAGTGTGCTTTTATATGAGTTTAGTGCATGTCTTATGCTCAAACAGAGGTTTAGTACTTGAGAAATGAGTGTACAAAGTCTCAAAGTGCGTGCATTCCTACCTCAAAGTGTGTGCATGTGACCATGCACTAGAGCTCATGACCATGTATTCTCTTCCCCCTCCTATGCTTATAAAAGCATATTGAGTTTGGGGACATTTTTTGCTCATTCTTCTTAGTCTTTCTTCACTTTTCTTTGATGGTCTTCAGTTGTCGAAGTGCTTTTCTTCTTTGTTTATGCTTCTACAACATGGACTTCCTTAATATTCCTAAGAATCATGGCCTTTGATATTGATGACTTAGATATCGAGATGACTATATGGAGGTTTCTGGAGCTGATGTAAGGACTTCTACTATAAGGGATAGTGCTAGTGCTTCATCTAGGTTTCAGACTCATTGATTATTCAAACTCTTTCTAGAAGGGCTGATCCTTGTAGTTTACAATCTAGAGACTCATGGTCGGGCCATTCATCATTGCCAAATCATTTATTCCTTATCTTTTATTTTCCATTTTCTTTCCAAAGCAACCTTTGATGTCTATATTGCTTTGCTGTCTTGATTGTTCTTGTTCATTGTCTATTTTGATATGACCCTTATTCTAATCCTGTTTAGGATTCTTCAACTCTTGTTGTGATGTTTGCATCTTTGACTATCTAGATTGTGGCAATTGTCATATTTTCTATTAGCTCTTGCTACATTGTTTACTAGCTCTTGCCATATTGCATGTAACTCTAATTGAGGTTGTTGTAGCCTTTATTGTGCATTTATGTTAGCTTGTAATTTTGATTATAGCTTTTATTGCAAATTTCAATTGTCAATAGCCCTTGCTCTATTATTCTAACTAAAGTAGATATAGATCTTACTATCAGCACTTATTGTAGTCATCTGTAGCTCTTGCTTTATAGGCTTAACTGTAGCTCTTATTATGATGTTTCATTTAGTTTCCATATTCCTTACTTCGATGTTCATTTTTTGTTCCTATTGAATAACAAAAGGTAAAATGCTTTAGTATTTATTAATCATGTGAGTGTTTGATAACGTACCTATTATTTGCAGCCTCGTAGGTCCGTCACTACATTGCCTAGCAGTTTTAAGATAGCTAGTCTATGCTGTTAGGGTTTTTCACTGTGTGTGAAGTAGATGGTTGCAAGAAAGGGCTTTGACGGGACTATTGCTATGCTTTCTTATGACTTTTATCCGCCAAGTCAAGTTGCTATGTACACATCAATAAAGCAGTGGATGGACACGATGCATTTGTTCCACTTGCCTATTGGGGAGATGACTATCACTCCTTTAGACTTTGTTACTATCACATGCTTAGGATTTTCTAGAGCACTGGTTCCCTTTCAGTGAGGAGGAATGTTCTACTATAGTGGTGAGGAAACACCTCATTAAGGAGCTACTTAGGGTATTACCCCTATGAAGTTAGGTTGTCCATACCCCACTACTATGCCGAGTTTATTTGTTTTATGCTAATAAAGTATGACTTAGGCCATGTTTCTTCAGAGTAGTTAGCTCAATGTTTTCTGTTCTACTTGTTGAGTGTTATCATCTTCTCAAATTCTTCAAGTATAGGTAGTCTATGATTGTTGCCTGTTCTGAGGGACTTGGACAACTTATCAAGATACCGCTGGGGTACTATGTACTCAGGTCTAGATGCAGCATGCTGAGGTAGCTCAAGGATTTACTGATGCTTATTTGTATTGGATGTGAGTGAGAGCTCTTATGTATGTCCTTTTTCTCTTTGTCTTTTGCTCATTTTATTCTGACTTTCTGAGTTCTGATTTTGTTAGATCTGGGCTTATGAGTTTGGGGTTCTTCCTTGTCCAAATTTCAAGTGTTTCTTGGAGGATGGCTTTCCTCATTATCCCTACTAGATTAAGAAGACTACTGATTTAATTAAGGATTGTGTAGTGGCTCGGGACTACATAGGGAGGTTGTCCCCTAATTAGGTATGTTTGATTCCTACTGTGTTAGTTGTTTCTCTTTTAGAGATTCTTTGTTCATTTTTCCCTTTTAAGTAGATCCTCCTTCACTGGTGGGTGGCAAGGTCACATTGGTCGGCAAAGATGGTGACAACATGGCAACTAATAGAGAGACAAGTGTTATTCCTCGGCCTTACTGGTAGAGTGTGGTATTTGGGTGAGTGAGTCCATCATTGGTAGGATGGTTTGTACACGAGGAGAGTCCCTATTCCTCCTCATAGTGACATGTTTTAGGGTCATAAGCTTAGTGTGAATGAGCTTGCTGTTACCATGATAAGGTATCCTTCTAAGAATAACCTAGAGGGTGCTAGCTCTATTTTTGCTGATGTGTTGTCTCAGTTGATTGATGTTGTGGTGAGTGGCTTTGTTCCCCCACCTCCTCAAGCATATGAGGCTTGTCCTTTAGATTCACAGACCCTCGAGAGTGCTTCTTTTGATCCAGTAAGCTTTTGTTCCTATTTTAGTGCAAACATGTAGCAAACTTTATTAGTAATAAACTGTAATTGACATGAGTTATGAGAGCTTATTTGCAACGACAAGGGTCTCATCAGAAGAGATCTAGATCCCATTTTGAGGAGGATGAGGGCATGTTTCATATTGAGGTGACTGCCCATGCTAGTAGTGTGGCTTCTTTTGGGGACTTGATAGTCCAGCTATCCTTGGCTTTTCTTGGGTTGGATATCCTTAGTGGAGTAGTGCATCTCAATTTTCCTTGCCCTAACTCTCCTCAGTCGAGTGTTATTCCTCCTAATGCTACTCGTTTTCATGCTTTATATTGTGCTTCTTCTTCTGGTTTGTTCATTTGGATTGATGCTTGGTGTTTTTCCTATCTCTGTTACTCAATACTAGTACACCATTGCAAGGAGTTCGTAGCAGCAGTTCTTGGAGTTTATAAGTGATTAGAGGGTATATTTTCTTTATTGTACCTGCATATATTTTATATATGCATAAATGTATGATATGCAATGTTTATGTAATGCAGATTGAGTACTTCCTTGCTAGAAATGAGTGGGAGTGAGAGCATGCAAGTTATCATGATTAGATCAATGAACTAGAAATGTGGCCAACGACTTTTGAGATGGATAAAGAGGTGCCAGGTCTTGATGGTAGAGTTGCTTGCTTCTGATGACGACCATGACTGTTGTAGTTGTTTAGGAGTTAGGTGTAGGTCTTTTATGGTTGCTTTGTCACACTATTTTCCCAAGATCACAGACTCTAGGTGTTGCATTTGATCATCTGTCCCATGCATTGTACTTTTTAGCACTCGACTATGTTTCTATCTATGAATGACGAGTATGCTTATGTAAATGTATGGATGATGATGGTTGTTTATTTCTCATAAGGGCAAGATAATTTCTTATGCATATTCATAATGTATGATGATGGTGGGATCTCACTTATGTATGATGATGGGATTGCCATGCAAAAATGAATAGTATCCACTTATGTTCCTAAAGCATGAATGTGAGATCTATGTTTACATGTAATGCAAATGAGTACGTTATGCGATGTAGATGCAAATTAGTCTTTTGGCTTTAGGGGCTAAGGTAAGAGGCATTTATCTGAAAGGTTAGGTTAAAGCCCCTTAGGGAGAGTTAGGTGATTAATAGTTCTTAGCCAGTGTTACTGGGATCAATAACAAGGAGATCTGCATATTTGAGGGAAAAACTAGAGATCTTTGATAATGATACACTAAGCTAATGGCCACTTAAGAGGTTTGGAGTTTCCTTTTGAATGAGAGTGTGGTGGTTCTGAAAGGTAGATTGCATTAGATAAGATTGGGTTGATAATTAGTTTAGGCTTTCTTTGAAAAGAAGGTTATTTTGTAGGCTTTGGTTTTGGATGGCTTTAAGAAGGCATGTGTCTTAGTAGGAAAAATGAGTCTTTTAGGGTTTTTAAATGACCATTAGTAGTGGTTGATAGATCTTGTGAGTTTCAATATGCCTTAGAGAGCATCAAGATTTAGTGAGGCTAAAGTACACCCACTATGTTGAGTTACTAAGCATCTTAAACCCATGTGTAATACTTTCGAGTCTTCTAGGTTTGAACTGGCATGTGGTCGACACCTTTATTACCCCTTTATGAGAATTGACTTATACCAAAACCGTGCTAGGCAGGATGCAAGTTTGGCTGGTTGTCTATTTATAATCCAGTGATGAATAGGAGAGTGAGTTATAGCAAGTATTCATTCCAGCATATGCCTCATATTCTTATTAGTCCTCTTTTGCCTATGTGGTTTTCATGCACCTACCTAGACCTTTTTTTTTATAAGGCTATGGTGCGAATTGAACACTTGCAATTTTAATGAAGTTTAAAAGATGATCAATAGATTATAGGCTAATGACAAACAAAGAACTTAGCATTCCAACAAGATGTTTGATAAACCATATAAATAGCTAACACTAGCCAACTAACAAAAGTAAGAGTTCACTGTTCTAATTTAGTTATTGCATCTAAAAGGGGCTCGTTGGTCTTCTTCATTTTAGCTACTTTAGTGTAGCTTGCTCATGTCATTTGGAGAGGATAGGTTTCCATGATTCCTTTTCGCTCTGCCCTCATTTGATAATTAGATGTAGGGTTCTAAAAGGTTGGTAGGATTTGTGAGGTAGGTGCCTTATCACTTCCTTAGGATTCATGTGAACCAAAAGAGATAATGTTTGGCTTTGAGTGTGGTTATAGTGCGGTTGAATGATTGGCAGTGATTTATTTTTTATATAAGGTGTGTCTCGATGTTTGGGTGAAGGGTTGGTTTTGTCATTAAGTATTTTATAAGAATCTTTAATTTTTTTAGAGTCAATGAGGTCTTGGATTGTGTTTTTGAGAGTTTTACAAGTGTCAGTGGTATAGCCAGGCATTTAATAGAAGTGATAGTAAAGGCTTAGGTGGATTTGAGGGGGTGGTAGTTTTGGCAGCAATTTTGGTTCTTAAAGCTGCAGGAGGTCCTTTTGTCAGAGCCTTTGGAATATCTTGGAGAGGGGTTGATTGAACTCTGCATATTTTCTATGGGTTGAACAAAGGTTAACTGTAGGTGGTTCTAGGAATTTTGGATGTAATAGATCACATCTCATTTTTGGATGTTTGGTTTCATCTGGCTGAGAACCGAAGGGTGGCTTGAGCATGAAAAGTTGGTTGAAGCCTTTGGTTATGGTATTAATGTTTTCCTTTAATAGAACTTTAAGCTGAGTGATCTTATAAGCCAGTTCTTGGATCTTCATTATTGATTCAGACTCATCGATGCTTGCAGTCCTAAATGAGGATTCTTGCTGGTAAAACTCACAATCATCTTCAATATCTTTAGGTATGCTCAAGACTTTCTTTCTTTTGTCCAGCTTAGAATTAGGAGTGCTAGGTGCCCCCTAATCATTAAGAGCACTATTAAAGAGGATTATCTTTTCCTTGGAGTATAGGGGAGTATGGGTTGATTGAGGATGTTCTTAATTTTAGCCTGAAGAATGGCCTTGATCTCATCTCAAAGGATGTCGGTTAAGCCACAATCAGCCATAAGTTTCTTTTTATGCTCTTTGAGTTGGTCATTAAGGCTTTGATTTCCCAATTGCTCGGCATTTTGAATTCTAATTATTGTTGTCTCTCCCTTTTGGGTTGCTTTTACGGTTTTAAGGCTGTAGAAATCATGAGATTAGGGTGATTATTATAAAATGCATGTATGCACAATTAAGATGTATGATATGGTATGATTGTTATGAAATGCATGTATGTAATGTTATGCAAAGGGATATAGGATTAATGTAAAGGATGAAGATGTAATGGATGCATGTTATGCTATGCATGGGACCTTATTAGAAGTGCATATAGTGCACTTGCTCTTTGTACATGAGGTGGAAACATAGCAAAATATTAGTAAATTAAACAAGGTGAGCTAAAATAAATGATCATGAATGCTCATCATGTTATAAGTTGAAGAAGTGTTTATTGTGTGTGCATATTGCGCAAAGGAATAAGATGAGAATATATTTGTTATATGTTCGTGCAAAGATGCAAGATGAAAACAAAACGAATATGGTTAGTATATGCGTGTTGTGTACATGTGATGAAAAGAAATTTAAGAAAAATGGTTAGTGTTTCTTGTACATTTATTAATGTTAGATAAGTAAATGATGAGTGATGCATGGTATATGCCTACAAAAGAGAAGGGTGAGCATGTATGCATGGAGTAGATGTAAAACCTATGATGGAAGATGATTATTCTTGCAAAAAATAGTGGTTAGTATGTGCTATCTATATGTATGTTGTGTATGCATGATTAAAGCTAGTTAGTTTTTCCTACACAGTGAATAAACCAATCACAAGCAAGTTCTCACTTCCAACCTTATTTCTCCATGAGGCCATTCAATCTCTTTCCTAGGTGGGTTTTGAACTTATAGTCATAAGGAGACTATGGTTCCGCTCTCGAAACTAGGCTATTTCAATTTATGTTGGTCAGAACCAAAGGGTAAACTGAGGAATGATACTTAAATGTGCTTGAGATAATCACCTGATGTCAATGTGAGGGTTAATTATTGGGCTTCAAATGATGTCCAGAGCCCACATATGCCCATATGCATAGGACCAAGGTCAATCAAAAGGAGTTCGAGTTCTTTCCCCTATATTAATATTCGATATATTTATCAGGAGTCATGAAAGTATCATTTAATAGTTTATAGTTTGATTTTGCCTATATAAAGGTCCATAATCTAGTTTGGTTCCTAACCCATTCGTTTGATCTGATAAGGATAAATGGATGACATCTCATAGGTTCTGTCATTGAGGGATGTCATTATTTGTTAATTTGAATGCACTATTCAAGCTAAGGTACATGATTCATATCATTCCTCATGCTTCGGGCTCACATAAAGTAAATGAGAATCACGTGGTCCTGACCATAAATATTTATGAAAACTGACATTACGATGTCATTTGATGATAGACACTAGGTGGGTCATGTCATTTATGAATATCAAGTCAAACGGACAATGTTAGGACAAGGATAGCATACATAGCTTGGTTGAATCCTAGTGGATGTTGCTATTGCTTTATCTATATGAGCTGAGTTAGGGTGAAATGCTAAGGGTTCCTTTAACAAGAATGACCCCATATGACTAGGTTTATGGACTCCGGTCAGTAAGTCTAGCATTCTTTTGATAACTCGGTTGCTCCCCCTGAGGACTCAGGTTACAAACTCTGGTTAGATGCGTTCGGTGAATGCATGAGTAAAGACCAAAGGTGATAATACTATATCTTCATCACCTCGTGACTCGAGTGGATTCATGGTGACAATGTCATTTAGTATTATTGAGGATTTTAGGGACAAGTGGTGCACATGTGATGTGTAGTGCAAATGCAGTGGTTAGGGGTTATATACGATTGAGTATTGCATAATGAGGAATAGTCATTTTTTAGTTGATCTCTTTTACTTAGAAGTCACCAATGGAGTCACCACTGTGAGCAACCTCTCTTCTTCTTGCTTTTTGGATAGCAATATGTTTTCGTGGGACATTATGTGGGTCTTTATGTTTCTAAGGGACATGGTAACTTTATCGAATAGGGACAAATGATTCGTCTCAGGGGGATAAGACGCTTTTGATTTTATGGAGTCACCACCCGATTTTTAGAAAATTAGGAAAACAAAGGGACAACATCAAGTCACTTAGTGAGTATTATCCCTATTAGAGATTTTTGGGTTTTAGGGATCCATCTGCTTTTGACTATTTCTCATTATACAATATTTGATGTATAGCTACCACAACACCCTAGTTTCATTAATGACAGTTTGTATAGCATTCACACAGTACATTAAATAGTGGCAGATAGTAAAGCTAGAAATATTATTACATCACTTTGCCTAGTAAAATATGTATGAAAAGGGAAAGATTACTGAAAAGTAAATCTAATATGATTGATCTACAAGAGTAACATGACCATTCACACAACTTGCTCAATTTCATGAATGATAAGATGATCATGCTTGCAATGATTATTTATACTATAATGATGTATGACAATAACAATAAAGGATGCATGAGGTCATCATTGGACCAAGAGAATGATGACTCTATTATGGGATATGAACTTTTCACACTATTGGAATTTACGATGTGATTTCATGATTTTGGAAATAGAGGATGCAGAATAATGATATGAAATGAGCATAATAAGGCATATATTATTCACATAGCATACAAGATTGCCAATCTCATCACATAAGCACAATAGTATTCCTAAATTTTGGCAACAGTAAAATAAAATGCAATGCGATAAAATAAACATGCTAAAATAATTGTGTGGTCCTCAAACTTGACTGAGCTTAAGTGGGGTTTGAAGCTTTAGTTTTCAGAGATTATTAAGCTTTCCTCATCAAGAGGTTTAAAATAATAGTAGAATAATACTAGATTATATAAATTTAAAGCATGTTTTGATAAAGATGAGGCTTGGTTTGGTGGAAAAGGGATCTAACAACCTAACAAAAAGACTGTGGGAGAGCAAAAATTATCTGGAAAGGGGTTTCCAACACCTTTGATCAAACTAATTTTTTTGAGTGTGTGTGTGTTTCCATTTGCTCCCTCGTAAAATGGGGTGTGAAAGGGTCTATCTTTAGGGAAAATTGGGTAGAATAGGGTGGTGTGGATGAGGTCGCACGTACCCTTCGATGCTTCACATACACTTCCTAGGTTTTGCGCACGCTGTTATAAGGTTGGTTCCTTAGGTTTTTGGGCCTTTTAGATGAGTTTAGCACATGACACCTAGGGGCACTTCTGAGCGATATGCACTAATACTCAGGTTATGTTGGACCATTTTGAGACTACTTCCTACGGTTTTGGAGCCTTTTGGACATGTTTCTAAAATCTATTTTATCAAAATCAATTTCCCTTTTTTCATGAAGCTGGGTCTCGATCTAACGAAATGTGTATTGGCCTAACGAGCTAAGTATTCTAAGAGGAGTTTTCTCAAAATAAAACTCTCATTATTCCAATAATTTTTATTTCACAAGTTCAAAGCACAACTTAATTGCTTGATGATCAATTTTGCACACTGGTGGGGTCAGTTAGGTTTTTAAGGTTGCACACATCAAAGGTGTTATGAACGAGCAAACTATAGTCATCTCAGGGATTCATTTCATCATTGAACCTTTTTAGGAATAGTCAAATTTGAGGTATGACAATTGGTTTATGTTAAAGCATGTCATCTTCCTATTGAACTTGAGCACAAGGCCTATTAGGCGGTAAAAGCTTTGAATTTTGATTTTCATAAGGCAACTGAGAAGAGATTATTATAGATGAGTGAGATTAAAGAGGTTGCTTATAAAAATTCAAGGATTTACAAAAAACACACAAAGAAGTGGCACAATGCAAGAGTTAGAGTAAAAAGATTCAAAGAAGGAAAACAAGTGTTGCTTTTCAATTCAAGGCTCAAATTATTTCTTGGAAAGTTAAAGAGTAGATGGTTAGGACCATTTTTAGCAATTCACTCATACCCTTATGGAGCTATGGAATTGCGCAACAGAAGAGGAGAAACATTCAAAGTGAATGGTCAAAGACTAAAGTTGTACCATAGAGGCACATTTGAGGATTTCCATCAAGTTGCATATTTGAAGAAATCAACTAAGTGAACAATATGGCAGTCTAGCTTATGGACCCTTAAAAGAGCACTTCTTAGTGGTTGAACCAAGATTATTTTTATTATTGTTTTGTTTTAATCATTTTTTTATATTTTTTGTAAATTTAGTTTAGTTTTGATGTTTGTTTCCCTTATGATATTAGGAAATGAAGGAAAGGAGGAGCTCAAGAAGCAGTTTTGCAAGTTTAATTTATGTGGACTATTGAGTGTGACGTGCAAGTTATAATAGTGATGCATTGCTTAACTATGTTATTGTACGCTTTATGTAGCGAATTTTTATCAAAATGCATATTCAAGTCACATGGCCATATGTTTTTTTTGCACATGGCCATGCGCCTTATGACATGCAGGGCACATGACCATGCACTCCAATGCACAAAATCGTGCATCTTGCATCGTCGAATTTATTGTTGAGCAGGTCACACGAGCCACATGACCTGTCCTACTTTTTCAGATGTAAAATCTTATTTTATAAGAAAATTTACCATTTACTAGAATTCCACACTTCCGAAAGACCTAAGACTTCTAACCTTAACCAACTTTCCCACTTCCTAAACCCTAGACAACCTAACCCTTCCTACTTCCCATAAACTTTACCTAACTCCCATATATAAACATACACTTCTTATTCGCATTCACTACCCTTCATTGTCTTTATTCTTTATACCATCTTCCATTACCCCATATTTTCTCTACACTTCATCTTCCTCATATCAAAACGGAAAGAGACTAAAGGAGAAAGAGTATTGCTAAGAATTTCGCTCCTCCACCAAAGAGAATAAGGCTTGGTGGAAGCTCTAATAATCCGGGTGGTGCTAGCGAAGAAAGGATGGTAAAACCCTTCCTTAATCAAATTCAATTTAGGCATGATGGGCATAGGAATAAGTTTAAGCAATTAATGGGTAGAAAGATTGTGCCTAATATGTATGTGAGTGCTACCTCTTTGACTGAAATTGGGTTGATAGATGAGGTTAATTTGAATGTCAATAGAATGGGATGGAATGAATTTGTCTTGACAAAAAATCCCTCTTATGCTCCACCCACTTATGAGTTTGACTCTTTATTTAGTTTTAATGAACACACTCTCATGCTCACTTTTTGATTAGGGAATGAAGATCACACCTTAGGATTGTTTGCACTTAATGATGTTTTACATTTTCCCAAGAAATAAGATGTTAATGTTACATAAGACATGAAAGAGTTTTGGAGAGAAATAACCAGGGAAAGAGGTGCTTTCTATGAGGCTAGGTTAGTGAAAGAATCTCGAATTTGATTGTCTCCATTGAAATATTTACATAGGCTCATGGCATAGTCCTTGTTTCCTAGGAAAGAAGGGGTATGCATGGTCGCCACTATAGAGCTTAACATTTTGTATTACATGCTCAATGATATAAAGCTCGATATGTGCCATACTTTAGCTGGGAAATTGATAGATGTTGCTTTAAAAGTGACTGGGGCTATCAAAGTGGGAGGACTAGTAACTGCCATAGCAAAATACCTAGGCTTTGACACTGAAAATATGTCATTTGAGAAGGTTAAGGGTCATTATTTTATTGACACTAGCATAATGGAGGCAATGAACTTGGTTCAAGTTTATCATACAGGGAGAGCCTTCCTTATCCAATCCACACCTCTGAAAGCACAAAAAGGGGGGGAGGAGGAGGAGGAAGACCAAGATGCGACTCTAAATAATGTCATGGTAAGGTTGGAAAATTTAGAGCTGCAAGTTGGAGTCACAGACTTAAATGTGGGAGAGCTGAATGCCGATGTTGGAAGAATGGGACTCATTTCATGGAAAATGAATAGCATATTAAGCATGCTTAATTATAACCTTAATGCCTATTTCAGCTCGTAGAATTTTGTTCCACCTCCATTCCCTCATGATGAAGAAATGGAAGAAGAAGAATCCTTATTTAAGTGTGAAGGCAAAGAGTGAAGCCTTTGTTTTCAATGTTATTTAGTTCTAGCTTGAACAATGTTTATTTAATGTTTGTTTTAAGTTGTTTTTAGTTTTATGTTTTGTGGAACAATGTGTTCTTAAGTTATGTTTTGTTATGTTTGGTTAAAGTGTTATAGTTTTTTTTATTTAAGTTGTTTGGAGATTTTTATTTTATTGATGTAATTGTTTTTATTTCAAATTAATTTCTCTCTTATACTATTGATTGCATATATAATGCTTGTCCTATGCCTTATGTCAAGAATAGGTTACGACGAGATAAGAAAAAAGCATCAGTGTAGGTTTATCAAAGCACAAAAGAGTGATTTCTATAATTAGGTCACACGGCCATGCACCTTACGATGCTAGAATTCTACATTACCAGGTTACATGCCCGTGCAACCTTATGAAGCTTTCTTTGCCATTTATTCTAAAAAAGAAGTAAGAGATTCTGCTCCTTAGTCAAAAGAAATTTTACTAAGCTAAAATCTTTTGATAATGAGGTACTTTTGAACATGGGGATTAAGGGAACCATACATTTTTTTACAATAAATTGGGGTGGTCTAAATTGGCTGCAACCCAATATGATGTATTCTTTGAGCTAACTATAAAATTTTACACTAAATTTAAGATTCTTGATGTAAATCAAAGGGTCTTTTCTTATAGGTTCTTTGGGAAAGAGTACTATTTTAATTATGAAATCATGTATGATATCTTTGGTTTTCTTGAAGGAGGTGTTTGTTAACCTCCATTGGATTATAATATGAGTAGTTTTTACGATGAAATCACTGAAGGTGATAGAGTTAGTAAGGGTCAAGTAATGACTAGTGGTTTGATTCACGATTACTCATATTTAATTTTTCATAAATTCATGACACACATAATTTTTAGAAGAAAAGATAGCACTAGGGTTTTAATTGATGAGTTATTTGTGTTATGGTGCTTAAAAACTAACACAAAATTCTATAGCACATACTTTTTTTTGTGTTCTATGTGGCATGTTGCGCAGGTTAGGAAAGCATTATTGTCAATGAGGCATATTTTCACCGGTTTGAAATTATATTTTGCTCCAATCAAATTTTCCAAACACTAATTAGACTATTAGAAGCTGAATCCCTAGATGAAGACTACCTTGTTCGTGCTAAAATCATCATAGAGTTTAATGAGTTTCATGATGTCACTTTAAAGAGATGTTATTTGTTACAACAAGCGGTAATGCAACATAGGTAAAGTCCCTTTGCCTCCTAACTTAATGGAGGAAGAAATTAATGAAAGTGAGAGTTAAGTAAAGAAGAGAGGGAACACCAAAGAATGGAGTGAAGGAATCATGAAGAAGATTAAAGAGCTAATGGACATCTTTAATAATAGGATTAGGAACATGATTATGGATTTTTCTAATGATATGGAAAAATTTGAGAGGTGTTGTGAATCAAGGGCTATAAGGTTGCAAGCTCAAATTGAT
Organism: Mallotus nudiflorus; assembly: GCA_947683625.1. Classification (NCBI taxonomy): domain Eukaryota; kingdom Viridiplantae; phylum Streptophyta; class Magnoliopsida; order Malpighiales; family Euphorbiaceae; genus Mallotus; species Mallotus nudiflorus. The sequence goes on from CANTUR010000141.1 coordinate 1,394,746, forward strand.
GAAATCTTTCGCATACTCCATTAAAGAAAAAGTCTAAGATGATTAATGAGGCAGTAAAAGTCGTTGTTGTCACTCCTTTGACTTCTCCACCAAGTGCATCGTAATGAAGGAAGTACATTATTCTTTAGTTTTTATTTGTTTTATTTTATTTTCATGTTTGTATGTTTATTTTACTTTAAGAGTCATGCATGTCTGGTTTAATTTTTGTGTTGTTCATGCATTACTCTCACACTTGAATTTTTACAACATATTCACATATAGAACCTTGCTTATTAGTCTTAGTTTTCTTAAAGAAATGCTTTAATCTTCTTTTAATGATTTTTTTAGACTTTTAATGAACTTAATGCTTACTTTTATATTGAATAAATGAATTTAAATGGTTGATGTTTGAGAAAAATGTTTTTAAGTAGGAATTTGAGTCTAACCTTAGTATGGTTAAATTCTTACGTATTTTGGTTTACTTTCTTCTAAAAAAAGCAATGAGATGGAGCATAAAATGCACTCGTTAGGAGCTAAATTTGAAAAGAATATCTTTAAATGTTCCTTCTACTCTAATGCTCTTTTTTAAAGTAAGAGTATCCAAAGGACCCTTTTTAGAGGTATCCACATTGAGTAGTGGGGGAAAGGTGGGGGATACTGAGATTAGGAAGACTTTGAATGAAGAAAAGTCTTTAACCTTATATGTGCTGAATTTTTAACTCCCTAAGTGTTAGAATGATTCCTACTTGCTTTCATTTTTCTTATGTGTTAATTATTTGCTTTCATTATTTCAATAGAAAAGTATGTTGTTCACATAGTAACAATGCATTCTTGACCTTTGGTTATTATTTTAATTTTAAGTTTTTAAGCTTTTTATTAAAGGAAGGTTAAATTAGTTAGTCAAGTTAAAGCTAGTTAATGAGCATGATTCTTTAAATGAATATACGTATTCGAGCATTGATTAAGGATAAGTAAACATTCAAGTGTAGGGGAGTTTAATGAGTGTGAGAAATGCATTATTTTGAGCACTCTATGTGTTAGGATTAGGTGTCATTTTAGTTGCATTTATGTTTCTTTTATGGAGTTTTTGTTCAGTTTGCATAAATGTGTGCATGGTTTGTGTTATGTTTATTTTTAGTATTTTTTTGTTATTTTTTATTATTTTTGTGCATATAGGTGTTAAGGAACAATAAATGAAAGATGCATAGAGCTTATTATCATTCTAGAAAAGTCAAAGGAGCTTGCAATGGGGCTTTAAAAGTTCATTGGAGTAAATTAAGGATAAGAAGTTAATTATTAATTGTGGGGGATTTGATGGAGATTCATAAGGAAACAAATTAGCAGCTGGAGGCTAAGGTTTTATGTTGGGTGCAGCCTCTAGAAAAAGGATGATCATTTTGTTATTATTCTGAGTTTTTAAATTATATTTTCTTTTTATCATTTTTTAGGAGAGAAAAAAGACTTGGGCTTGTTCATATTAGTTTTAGAGATTAAGCAAAAAGATTGAAGAACAATAGACCTGCTATTCCAAGGGGTTTCTCTTGTGATTTTGATATTTTTCAATTATATTTTGATAAATGACAATGTTTATTTTCTTTTATTTTTCATATTTGTATTTTATAATTAACATGAGTGGCTAGGTTCATTGTTAAGGTTCTTATTTCATTTCAACCATTTGATTATTGCACCATGTGATTATTGCAATTAAACTGATGCCATGAATCTTAATCCTTTAATTGTTATTGAACTTTATGTCTTTATAGGATTGATCACCCTTTGATTGAATTTACACAATGAAACTTGATCGAGAGATTGGTTGCTTTAGATTTAAATAATAACTTATTAGATGCTTTCTTAGTTAAGAGACATTTAAGCAATTAATATTGATTAAGGGTTAGTGCTAAAACTAGGTTAAATGAATACTTAGTAAGTGAGAGCTATAAATCTAATTTGTTAGTCTACTTGTTTAATTGTAGGGTTGTTCGAGAGGAAAGCCTATGATTCTTTAAATACTTCAAATTGGATTAAGGTTAGGTATGGCTTAGGTATTAATTGATCTTAAGAAATGGTTGAATTAATAATAAGAACCCTAGCTCTCTAAATTGATTATTATTTAAGTTAGATTTCTTTTGTTTAATTTTAGTTTAATTTAAAATGCCCTTTTTCATTGTTTACACAAACAAGCATAATTAGTATTATAGTACTTAATTTGCAATCTCTATGGGATTAATATTTAATTACTACTTGTACAATTTCATATACTTATGGATTACGCATCATCAGTACTATCAAAGTGACCAGAGTCTCTAAACCTTAGTACTATCAAAGCAGCATGGGGGTGCCAACTTCAGTCACTAGTCTTATATGCGCAATACTATCAAAGTGACCCGCGTCTTAGAACCTTAGTACTATCAAAGTGACATGAGGGTGCTAGCTTCAATCACTGGACTTAAATGCTTGATACTATCAAAGTGACATGAGTCTTCGAACCTCAGTACTATTGAAGTGACCAGAGGGTGCCAGCTTCAGCCACTAGACTTAGATGCTTGGTGCTATCAAAGTGACTCAAGTCTCTAGACCTTAGTACTATCAAAGTGACCTGAGGGTGCCAGCTTCAATCGTTAGACTTAGATGCTTGGTACTATTGAAGTGAATCAAGTCATGCATAAGTGGATAATGTCTTAGATGAATCCTCTGAGTATTCTGAATACTTGAGTTAAGGACTAATGCGCTAAGTCATTGCACTTTCCCGAAGATATCCAAAAGTGGATGGAGATGGATAAGGATGGGATGGGTGTTATTGTAGTTCCTCAAACTTTAAAGGTAATTCTTTAATTTTATGTTTTGTATTTTCTTCATTTATGTTGGATTTTGACCCTTGTCCTTATCAGCTGGCTCAGGGACTGTTGCTCATGAAAGATAATTACTACTTTCTTAAGAGTAAGAACAATTTAAAGGAAGAGAATATGGGCACTATTAAAACTGAGTATGAGGGGAAACTGAAGAAAGCAGTAGAGACACTTGAGCTCTACTTGACAAAATATGTTAAGGCCCAGTCTTTAGCCAAGGTGAGCAAAAAGAGGGTCCACGAGCTTGAGCATTCATAGGCTCAACTCATAGAGCAGATTGACTAGTAGGATATTGAGCTTTGAGCTCTAAAGAAAGAGCTAGCCAAAGTAAAGAAATCCTAAGGTGATAATGTAAATAATTATCAAAAAATAATGAAGGGATTTCGTAAGGCCTATAAATCCAAGTGTCAAAGAATGCTACTTGCTCAGCACTTGGAATTGGATTTCTCTAAACTTGAGAAGATAATCCCTAATGATATGGTGAGGCTCACTACTAAAGATAATGCTACCAAAAAATCCACTTCCATATATCCTAAGGTTTCTTGCAAGAAAGTTACCCCTTAAACTTCTAAAGCTACTCTCCCTCTTTAAGTCCAAGCTTCTGGAATGAAAACCCTTCTTTTATTAACAAGTTGGTGCCTCCTGAGGATGAGGTTGACTTGTAAAATACCTAATGAAAATTTTTCTTTTCTTTTTCTTTATATAAACAATATTTTGAATAGTGAATGAACTTCCTTTTTTCTTAAAATTTGCTATATCCTGAGTACATTTACTTTTATTGATAGTATTTTTTGAGACTATTTGAGTTCCAATATTAAGGCAACTCTTTTCCTTGTTCATCTCTTATTCTATATGCCCCCTTAGTCATCTTCTCAATGACCTGATAAGGGCCTTCCTAGTTAAGTATGAGCTTTCCTATTATAGAGTTGCCTTTGCTAACATTAGCCCTTATAAGCACCTAATCTTTGACCTTCAACTATCTTGGCCGGACATGCTTATTGTGGTACTAATTAATATTCTGCCTTTGAGCTTCTACCATAATAGCTACTTATTCCCTTTTTTCTCATAGATTAAGGCATATTTGACCATTGATGTTGTTAATTTCCAGATCTAGATCCTCCATTACTTGGTAGCTTGATGATTCAATCTCTACTAGTATGATAGTGTCCATCCCATATGTCAATCTAAAAGGCATTTCTCCTATGGAAATATTGGGCATTGTTCTATACTCCCAAATGACATTATTCTCATCTAATCTCTTATTCAGTCCTTGCATAATGATCTTGTTAGTGACCTTTGTCTGGCCAGTTATCTATAAATGATCTACCGATGTGAATCTGAGCTTTATGTTGAGGTTTGAATAGAACCTTCCAAATTTTTCATTGTTAAATTATTTTCCATTGTCTGTTATCTAAGTATAGGGTATGTCAAACCTGTAGATGAATTATTTCCATAAAAAGTGTTGAATTTGAGCTTCTATTATAGTTAGGATAACATCCACCTCTACCCACTTGGTGAAGTAGTTTATGGATATAATTAAGAAATTCTTTTGAGAGGTTAAGACTAGAAATGTACCTAGGATAATTGTAAAGGGCGATGGACTTATGATTGGATGCTGAGTATTGGAAGGCTTGTGATTAAGGAGGGCAAACTACCGGCACTTGTAACATTCTTAGATGAGCTTTTGAGCATATTTGGCCATGGAAGGCCAATAGTAACCTTATAGTAATGTCTTTCTAACTAATGAATTATGGGATTTATGTGCTCTATAGATTCCTTCATGGATTTCCTAGAGTATGTAGTTTCCTTCCTCTGGTAAAACACATTTAGACTATGGATGTGATAAGGATCTCCTATATAATTCTCCATTATGCATGGAGTAATGTGCAGCTTTTGTCCTCAACTTTTGAGCTTTCAGCTTTTCTTACGGGAGTATGCCATGCTTGAGATATTAAATGATCATCTTCATCCATTCTACTACTTTTTGGATGTCCATGATTTATGTTTCTTCAGTGCTTGGCTTAAAAAGTTCCTCAATTAGTTTAAGCTCCTTGAATGTCTAATTATCTTTTGTTGCTAACTTAGATAGTAAATCTATTTTTGAATTTTCACTTTTAGGAATTTATATAATTTCCCACTGTCCCCCTTCCTACTCGAGCTTCTTTAAGAGCTGTCTAGCCTTTTTTACATACTTAATGATGCTTGGTTCCTTAATATGATATGCTCCTTTAACTTGGTTGACGACCAGTTATGAATCAGAATATGGTTTGAGATGCCCAGTTCTAACTTCCATAGCCAATTTCAATCCTGTGATGAGTGCTTCACACTCAGTTGCATTATTGGTGGCATTCAATTTTATAGACACTGCATACTTGATTGTTACTTTGCTCAGCCCGTTGATGATAATTCCAACTCCAGATCCTCATATTGCTGAAGCACCATCAATGTATAACCTCCATTATAAATATAAAGAAAGAACAGAGTCTTCTACTATTATCTCTTGTATGGAGTTTTCCAAAGCTTAGGCCTTGTTCTATTGTTGACGTTCATAGCTAATGTCAAATTCTCTGAGTAGCACTGACCATTAAACTAATCATCCAAAAGTTTCAAGTCTTTGTAAAATTTTCCTTAATGGAAAGTTAGATCTTACAATGTTTGATTGAGCTTAAAAATAATGTTAGAATTTTTGAGATGTGTACAATGGCCATAACTAATTTATCCTTTTGGATACAGAACTTTTGAACCCCTGAGTATTTTACTAATGTAGTATAGTGGATTTTGCTAGCTTCCTTCCTCTCTCACTAACACTTATGCAATTGATTCCTGGCCAACTAAAAGATATAAATACAAGGCCTCTCTAGGAATTGGTCTGCTGAGCAATGGTGGTGAAAAGAAGAATTTTTTTATGTCTTCAAAGGTAGTCTGGCATTCCTTATTCCACACGAACTTCTTTAAATTTTAGGGCTTATAATAGTAGTAGAAACCTTTTGGTTGAGTAAGAGATAAAGTGCCTTAATACTATTATTCTACCATTCAATTTTTTAGAGTTTTTTTTAATGATGTTGGAGCTTTCATGTTGAGGATGGCCTCCATCTCTTTTGGATTAGCATCAATTCCCATATGGGATATCATGAAACCTAAGAATTTGCTAGCTTTTCCCCTAAAGACACATTTATCTGGATTCAGCTTAATTTGGTACTAGTCTAGTATGTAGAGAATTTACTCAAGATCTTCAACATGCTGATCTGCATGTTAACTCTTAATGATAATGTCATCCATATATACTTCCACATTCTTCTCAATCTAATCTTAGAACACATGGTTCATCAGTCTTTAGTAAGTTACTCTTACATTTTTTAACCCAAAAAGCATCATCATTTTGTAATAGTAAAGGCCTCCATGGGTGATGAATGATGTTTTCTCTAGACCTCCCTTCTTCATTGGAATCTGGTAGTAATCTTGAGCACCAACAAAGCTATACAGGTTATGAAAAGTAGTTGTGTTTACCAATTGATCAATTATTGGTAATGGATAGTTGTCTTTTGGACATGTTTTGTTAAGATTAGTGTAATCAATGCACATTATGTACTTTCCATTTGAATTTTTAACCAACACCATATAGATACCAAATTTATATGTGTAACTTCTCTGAAGAATCTAACATCTAATAATTTCTTAGTCTCCTCAGCAATCACCTTCTGCCTTTTGTACACAAAGTTCCTCTTTTTCAAAACTATATGTTTTACTCTGAGGTTGATGTTTAGGCTATATGATGCAATCTGAGGATCCACTCCAAAAATATCAAATGTCGTAGAAGAAAATATGCTTGAGTGTTTAATGAGAACCTCGCCTGTTCCTTTTTTGAATTTGCCATCCAACTCATTGCCAATTCTAACTATCTTTCCTTCTGCTACTTGCAAAGTCTAGATTTGATCAACTGGCACCTTATTTTTCTATTTCTAAGGATTCTAGAGGGAATTTTTCTATTTGAGGTTTGATAGCCAGCTAATAATACTATTTTGCCATAGTGTGATCTCTATGGATTGTTATCACCTAGTTTTGTAAAGGAATCTTCATGGTCAGATGCCTGATGCTTGTAATTGCATCAATCTCATATAGGATTGGCCAGCCTATGATTCTATTGTATATGAGAGGGAGGTCTATGACATTGAATAAAGATTTGGTGGTTTTTATATCACCAGTATCTCAATTGCTAAATTCCACTGTAAAATTTTGTAATGGGATTATGAATGGCCTTGAAATTAGTGACAGAGCCTCCCATTGCCTTGTAAGCATTCTAAAAGAGTGCATTGATGGCACTTCCATCATTAATCAATAATATTTTTACTAAATAATTGTTGATGAAAGTACTTACCACCAGGGCATTATTATGCAGGTGTTGGACATGTCTTCCATCTTTTGAGCTAAATGTGATGGTCTATCCCTTTGTAGAAATGAGGTTTCCCTCCTTCTGAGTTCTCTTTAGTCTTCTTTCCATTGATGTTTATCCTCTAACTATTATATTAATGACTCCAACTACCTCGTTCTTAGCTTTTTTTTTTTTCCTATCACTATCCTAGTCCTTTAATTCACGATTCCTTTTGATGATGTCTATGAACCTTCAAAGTTTCCCATTTTGTATCAACTTCTCTATATCACTCTTTAATTCTCAAAATGCATCAGTCTCATGCAAATAGTCCTAGTGATATTAATAATAGAACCTTTTGTCTTGCATGGCCCTTCTAGTAGGACTTAACAATCTAGATGGTGGTATGCCTACTCTGTTTTGTCTAATGCACATGAGTATTTATGATCTTGGGGCATTCAAAGGCTTAGGCCTTTCAATTTCTCTTTTAAACCCTTCTACTAGGTTTATGAAGTTTGGTAATTGAACTTAAGGATTTCTAAACTTGGATCTTTCATCTTTTTTGAAGGGTACCTTATCATCATCTTAGCAGATTCTTCTATCTTCATATATTTTTATTAATTTTACTGCCATGGACATTACTTTAGCAAAGGTGTCAGGGTCCTTAGTCATGATTTTATCTTTAAGCTTCCCTAGTTAGGTTTTGTTCTTTAATTCTTTCATGGCCACTTTATCATTCAAGTTCTTAATTTTCATAGCAACTTTATTGAACCTATCAAAGTAGCTTCTTAATAATTTTATGGCTTTTTGTTTACACATCTAGAGATCATTTATGTTCTTAGCCGGATGAACATTAATGATAAACCGAGTCTAGAACTTCTCTACCAATTCCTCAAAGGATGAGACAGAATTTTCAGGGAGTCGGTGAAACCACTTCTGATTATTCTTAGTAATTGTGCCAGGAAAGACTTGGCACATGATACCATCATTCATATTCTTAAGCATCATCCTAGTCATGAATGATGATATATGGTTGATCAAATATCCAGTACCATCAAACTAGTCCAATTGGGGCATCTTGAATTTGGATGGAATCTCTGTTTTGACTATTTTGCTCACAAAAGCTATTGTTCCATCCAAGACACACTTGTCCTCCTCTCTAGGCTTGATACAAGTCTTATGGATTAGTTTTTCAACCTTTTGAGCTATCTTTAAGTCTTCTAAAGTAGGGATACTTTTGTTGGATTCTCCTTTTGGATTTTTATGGCCTTTTTTATTTCCCCTAGGCATTTTATAAGCTACAATTGATGGTATTAGTGCATTATTCTATGGATTGGTCATTTGAGGATTGTTGTCTTTAATGAAGGCATTCAGGTGCTACTGCATCAGTATAATATGGGCTTGGATATTGTTAATCATCACTTCTTTGTTGGATGGGAGTAGGTTGAGTGTCTAGGTTACTGTGTTTAGGTTTAGTGTGTTTATGTCAAAAGTTCCTGATAGGCTTGGGAAAGGTATGGAAGGTACAGGTTTGCTAATGTGCTGCAGAGGAGCATAATAAGGGAATTTTATGTTTGGAGTTGACCATCCTTGAGCAAGGCTGCGTGGAGTATATGCCCTAAAGGGAGCCTGTAAAAAGGTCCAATATGCTAAAGAGGTGCTGATGGATTAATTGGAGGAATGGAAGTAGATGGATTGATGGGCAGGATGAGGGTTGTTAGATCGACTGGTGGGATAGGAGCTGGTAGATTGGTATGAGTAATAAGAGTTATGCTTAGTGGTGGACTGGAAGCCATAATGCTAATACTTTGCTCAATAGATAACAATAGCTTAGACTCAAGAGTTTCCCATATACAACACCATTTAATAGCTTATTTTTGAAACCTTTGAGTTTGAGCCCTATAAACAATCAATGAAGGGTAGGGTGAGAGGTGAGGAGAATCCCAACAATCCTTCTCATCCCTAAGTAAGAGAATGTAGAGAGATACTTTTTAGAGAGATACAGAGAGCAATTATCAAAAAATTAGAATGAATATAAATGAAGGATACATGGAATATTTAAAGAGAAAGTGATGCTCAAACCTTCAAGGATTAGGAATCCTCATATGTTTATGACTTATACATGAACTACTTAAGTCATACCTCAATTTTGACTATCCCTAAAAAGGTCCAATGATGAAATGAACCTCTGAGATGATTAAAGTTTGCTTATTCATAACACCTCTGAAGTGTGGAACCTTAAAAAACGTAATCAACCCCACTAGTGTGCAAAATCGATCATCGAGCCATTAAGTTATGCTCCACCCTTACAAAATATGAATTATCAAAACAATGAGAAGGTTATTATGAGAATTCCCTTCTTAGAACACTCAGCTTGTTGGACTGTTGTTCATTTTGTTAGACCAGGACCGAACTTTGTGAAAAAATGGAAATCAATTTTGACAAAATAGACTTTGGAAACACGTACAGAGGACTCAAAGACCTTTGGAATAGTCCAACATAACCCAAGATTTAGTGTGTGTTGCTTAGAAGTGCGAAGAAAGCTATAAAAACCCCAAGGTGTCACACACTAAAATCAAAGCCAAACCAGACAAAACAGACTTTAGAAACACATTCAAAAGGCTTTAAAACCTTTAGAAGTGGTCCCAAAATAGTCCAAAACAACTCAAGGATTAGCGTCTATTGCTTAAAAGTGCACGTAAACATCCCTAGGTGTCACATACTAAAATTAAGGGCAAATTTGACAAAATTGACTTCAGAAATGCATTAGAAAGGCCCAAAAACCCTAGGAACCAACCTTAGAAAAGCCTATGTAAGCTCTGAATGGAGTGCATAATTGTGAAAGTGTGCGTAATCGTGTGTGAGTGCATGTGGCCACTCACCAAACGCGCAGTCATGCACACTTCACGTGGTTAAGTGCTCTGTCCTAGGGATATACACATGACCACTCCCACACCCCCTTATTCCACACATTTTTCACTATAAATAGGCACCTCCACACTCCATTTTGAGGGGGGAGCAAGGAAAAAAACACACATTCAAGAAATCTGTCTGATCAACGGCACTGGGTTTCCCCTTTCTAAATAATTTTTGCTCATTTCATATCATCATTCTACATCCTCTAGTTCCAGAACATGAAATCACATTATGAATATCAATAATATGAAAATTTCATATCTTAGAATAGAGTCATAATGTTTTTGGTCCAGTGATGATGTCATGTATCCTTTACATTATCATCATAGTATAAATAATCATTACGAACATAGATGATCATCTAAATTTTGTTGATTCTTTCAAGTGATTGAGTGTCCATTTCTTATCCTATTGTTCATATGATTGAGCAAGCTATGTGAATGGTCGTATTTTCCTTACAAATCCATAATATCTAAATTAGATTTTTTTTTCTACAATCTCTTTTTCCTTCTATATATATTTTATTAAGAAAGCCATGTAATAATAATATCCACTATCTAATGAATTATGTGAATGCTATACAAACTATCATTACCAAAACTAGGGTGTTGCAATAGCTATGCATTGAACATCGTATAATGAGAAATAGTTGAAAAGTATATTTGGTCCCCTAAACTTGGAAATCTATAATGGTGGCAATACTTGATAAGTGACTCAAAATTATCCTTTTCTTTTCTCAATTTTCTAAAAATCAAGTGGCAGCTCCATAAAATAAAAAAAAAGTGTATCATTCCTCCCGAGACCAATCATTTATCCCTATTTAGTAAAGTTGCCATGTCCCTCAGAAATAAAAGACCTTTACGAAACCAATTCATCTTGAAACCAAAAAACAAGATACGCAAAAAAAAAGGTCGCTCAAAGTGGTGAATCCACCTGGGACTTCTAAGTAAGAGATATAAACTCAAAAATGACTATTTCTCATTATGCAATGCTTAATCATATAGAGCCCCTCACCACTGCATTTGCACTACACATTACAAGTGCACTATTTATTCCTAATAGCCTCAATAATACTAAATGACATCACCACCATGATTCCACTCGAGTCATAGGGCGACAAAGATATGGTATTATCACCTTTAGTCTTTACTCATGCATTCGCTAGACTCATCTAACCAGGTTTGTAACTCAAGTCCTAAAGACGGGCGACCAAGTTATCAAGAGAATGCTAGACTCACTAACCGGAGTCCGTAACCCTAGCCATATGGGGGCATTCTGGCTAAAGGAACCGTTAGCCTTTAACCCTGGCTTAGCTCATGTAGATAAACCAGCAGCAACATCAACTAGGATTCCACCAAGTTGTGCATGCTATCCCTATCCTAATGTTGTTAGTCAAACCTGATATTCATAAAATGACATGACTCTCCTAGTGTTTATAATCAAATGACATTGTAATGTCAATTTTCATAGAATGTTCATGCTTAGAACCATGTGATTCTCATCTACTTCATGCGAGCCTGAAGCATGGGGAATGATAAGAATCATGTACCTAAGCTTAAATACTCTGTATAAACTAACAAATAACAATATCCCTTGATGACAAAACTTATGAGACATCATCCATTTATCCTTATGAGATCAAATGAATGGGTTAGGAATCTAACTAGATTGTGGAACTTTATGTCAATAAAATCAAATTATAAACTATTGAATGATACTTTCATGACTCCCGATAAATATATCGATTATCAATATGGGGGTAAGAACTCAAGCTCCCTCTGATTGACCTTGGTCTTATGCATATGGGCATATACAGGCTTTGGACATCATTTAAAGCCTGATAATTAACCTTGACATCGACATCATGTAGTTGCCTCAAGTATATTTAGTAATGTTCCTCAGTTTACCCTTTGGTTTTTATTAACATAAATCAAAACAACTTAGTTCTGAGAGCGAAACTATAGTCCCCCAATGATTAAAGGTTCAAAATCTACCTAATAAAGGGACTAAATAACCTCGTAGAGAAATAAGGTTAGAAGCGAGAACTTACTTATGATTGGTTTATTCACTGTGCAGGAAAAACTAACTAGCTTTAATCATGCATACATAATATACATGTAAATAAGCACATGCTAACCACTATTTCTTGTAGGAATAATCATCTTTCATCATAGGATTTTGCATCCACTTCATGCATACATGCTCACCCCTTTCTTTTGTAGGCACACGTCATGCATCATCCATTTAGCTAACCTTAATAAATGTATAGGAATCTTACACCCAACATGAGTAATCATGAAGCAGAATATTCTCGTCTAAATAATGGAAAACTAAGAGCTAGGATCCAAGATCTGCTTGAAGATGGCATCATGGTAAAAAATCCTTAAACCCAAACTACCATCACTAGACATGTCCTTTATAACCTTGATAAGGTTGACTGGAAGAGCTTATAGCCATATAGAATGCTATGCATTAAGACAATCCAATATGTGTACCTTAATCATGAACTCTTGAATGCTGTTGTGTCATTCTGGGACCCTTAAGAGCATGTATTCTGATTTAACACAACAGAGCTATGCCCATTATATAAGGAATTCAATGCCATATTAGGGTGAACCCCTACCAAGACTGAAGAAGCAATCTTCACCAACCAAGACATCAAATACAAGAGACTTAGAGTTGCTTTTTTTGATCTAAGCACTTAAAAGTTTGATGAACTAGTCACTGAGTGCAAATGATTGATTCCCATACAAGTCCTAGCTACTTACACCACCAAGAAGAGTGGTACCTTAATCTAGGCATGCCTCCTTGCATGTTACTTCTTTATGCAATATTTCACCCTCTTGAACAATGGGCTAGGAGATTACAGGATACTCTAGATCATTAAAGGAATAGAATGCAGAATGACTCCCTTCCCACTGATTATAGCATATATCATTCAAGGTTTAGATGAGCTCAAAAATGGGAAGAGTCTGAACTTTACTAGGAGCCGCTTACTACTTTAAATATGGTTATAAGAAAAGCTAAGCCTTCTCAATAAAACTACAAGTAATTGGATGAGATACCAACCCAAGAATTACCTAGAGAGAAACTACAAGGATGTTCATAGACACTCAGCCCATATCATAACCCAAGAATGGGTTGAATGCATGGACAATATGCCAAAATACCAAGTGAGATAGATCTGTCCATGGTGGAAGCTCGAAATATGACTCTTTGCACATATGTCAACTGCGTGCCAATCTCAGGATTTAAGTCATGCACCCACTACTATCCAGTACTAGTGAAAAGAAAGTTTAATGAAAAATAACACGTACCTTTTGAGATTGCAAATTTATCTGGTGGCAGGATACAACAAACATTTATGGATTAATTCAAAATGACATAAGGGTAGAGAATCATCCATCATTATACTGCCAATAGTGGGGGCAGTGTTACTAATGAAACGTATAAATAGTGGGTGATCCAAAGACAGAACCATTTATCAAGCAATTGATCTAGAGAAAGTTTTTCTTCTTTAATTCCTACACTTTTTTTATGATGTAATGAACTATAAAGTTAATGCAATGAAATCAGATTTGCTTACTTGTTTGATGTTTTTCCTCATGGTAATGTGCATTGCATTGATCAAAACATTAGCATATTTGACATTCATTCCATATGCACTAAATCATTTAACATTGACATGAAATCTAAAACATGTATTCTGCATATTCAAAAGATGTTACCCTTGAAAAAAGGAGAGAAACTGAAAAATATTAATAAAATATTCAAACTATTTGCCTAGACGTATGATGATATGCTTGGTACTGACAGAGACATTGCTCAATACTTCTTTCCTACTAAAAATGGGTGCAAACTAGTAAAACAGAAATTGAGAAGACCTATACCAAAATGGGCCCAACTAGTGAAAGAAGACATCAAGAAGCATAGGAAGGCAGAATTCCTAGAGGTAGTAGACTATCCATAATGGTTAGTAAATGTGGTGCTAGTACTAAAGAAAGATAGAAGGGTTAGAATCTGCATCGACTATAGAGATCTGAACAAGGCCTGCCTAAAAGATGATTTCCTACTACCACATATAGATATATTGGTTGATAGTGCTGCCATATATGCAATGTACTCCTTCATGGATGGATTCTATATGTACAATCAGATCCTAATGGCCATTATCAACAAAGCAAAGACAACTGTCATAATGGAATGGGGTACTTATTACTATAAAGTAATGCCCTTCAAACTAAAGAATGTGATGGCCACTTACTAGAGAATGGAAACTGCAAAGTTCTATAACATAATACACAAAGAAGTAGAGGTGAACATCGATGACTTGATGGTTAAGTCCAAAACTAGGGAAGAACACCCATTAGACCTCAAGAAATTCCTCAAAAGAGTTAAAAAGTACAGTCCCAGGCTTAATCCAAAAAAATGCATATTAATTCAAAATGATATAAGGTTAGAGAATCATTTATCATTTTACTGCCAGTAGTGGGGACAATGTTACTGATGAAACGTATATACAGTGGGTGATCCAAAGACAGAACCATTTATCAAGCAATTGATCCAGAGAAAGTTTTTCTTCCTTAATTCGTGCACTTTTTTTATTATAATGAACTATAAAGTTAATGCAATGAAATCAGATTTGCTTACTTGATTGATGTCTTTCCTTATGGTAATGTGCATTGCATTAATCAAAACATTAGCATATTTGACATTCATTCCATATGCACTGAATCATTTAACATTGGCATGAAATCTGAACCACGTATTCTATATATTTTAAAAGATGTTACCCTTGAAGAAAGGAGAGAAATTGAAAAAAATATTAATAAAATATTCAAAAATATTTGCCTGGACATATGATGATATGCTTAGTACTGACAGAGACATTGCTCAATACTTCTTTCTTACTAAAGATGGGTGCAAATCATTAAAGTAGAAATTGAGAAGACTTATACCAAAATGGGCCTACCTAGTGAAAGAAGACATCAAGAAGCATAGGAAGGCAAAAGTCCTAGAGGTAGTAGACTATCCATATTGGTTAGCAAATGTGGTGACAGTACCGAAGAAAGGCAGAAGGGTTAGAATCTGTATCGACTAAAGAGATATGAACAAGGCCTGCCATAAAGATGATTTCCTACTACCACATTAGATATATTGGTTGACAGTGCTGCTACATGTGCAATGTACTCCTTTATGGATGGATTCTCTGTGTACAATTAGATCCTAATAACCATTATCAACAAAGCAAAGAAAACTTTCATAATGGAATGAGGTACTTATTACTACAAAGTAATGCCCTTCAAACTAAAGAACGCGGGGGCAACTTACTAGAGAATGGAAATTGCAAAGTTCCATGACATGATACACAAAGAAGTAGAGGTGTATGTTGATGACTTAAGGTCAAGTCAAAAACTAGGGAAGAACATCTATTAAACCTTAAGAAATTCCTTAAAAGAGTCAGAATGTACAGTCTCAGGCTTAATCCAAAGAAATGCGTATTCAGGGTCACTCTAGGAAAGACGCTAGGGTATGTTATAGGTCAGAATGGGATTGAAATGGATCTAGTAAAAGCAAAAGAGGTTAGAGAGATGTTAGTGCTAAGAACAGAGAAAGAAATCAGAGGGTTTCTAGGAAAACTATAGTTCATCAGGATATTCATTGCCAAGTTAATAGTGTTGTGTGAACTAATCTTTAAGCTACTAAAAAA
This sequence comes from Mallotus nudiflorus, assembly GCA_947683625.1. Taxonomy (NCBI): domain Eukaryota; kingdom Viridiplantae; phylum Streptophyta; class Magnoliopsida; order Malpighiales; family Euphorbiaceae; genus Mallotus; species Mallotus nudiflorus. Next base: position 1,410,566 of record CANTUR010000141.1, read on the forward strand.
AGTCAACCAGTTGAATAGAATGAATGGTGTCAATTAACATTCGACAAAGATCAAGAACTACCTAGACAACCTACCAGTTCTAAGACCACTTAAACCAGGGATACCTTTAACCCTATATCTGGCCATCGAAGGAAATGCAATTAGTGCAATGTTAGCCCAAGAAGGAGAAATGAAGCAGAACATGCAGTCTACTACTTAAGCAAGAAGATGGTGAGTATAAGGAGAAGTATAGCCAAGTCGAACATATATACTTGGCAATGGTATGGGCAATAAAGAAACTCAAACATTACTTTTAGTCCTATAAAATTTAGGTTGTATCTAAAAAAGACCCAATGAAGTACCTTTATAAAGCTCCCCTTTTAGTGGGAAAACTTGTAAGTGGCTCGTGCTGCTAATAGAATTTGATGTGTAGTCTCTAATTGAGAAGGCTATAAAATAAAAAGCAGTGGCTAAATTTCTAGCTCTCAACCCCATTCCAAAATTAAAAGAAATCCAACTAGACTTCCCATATGACCTTAGTTTAGCCATCAAAATCCAAGGATGGCACATGTACTTTGATGGAGTGGTCGATCATTTTGGTGCAGGAGTCAGTGTCATATTACAATCCCTAGAAGGTGAAGTAGTACTAATGGCCAAAAAGCTTGAATTTAGAGTCACAAACAGAATATGAGGCATGCACACTCAAAATAAAAACATTAATATCCCTAGATGTTATAGAAGTTAAAATCTTCGAAGATTCCATATAGTAATCAACCATGCCATAGAAGAGTGGGAATTGAAATAGTAATAGCTAAGGCCTTACCTGGACCACCTGAGGCTACTTATCATGTCCTTCTAAAAATATAGATTCATTCATCTCCCCATGAATCACAATCATATGGCAAATACACTTACTTCCCTAGCATCAATGTAGGAAGGACATCCAAAATGCCCAAAATAAAACAATCAAAATAATAATAAATAAATAAAATAATAAAAAAACCTTAGAAACTATATTTGGCTACAAAATTCAATCCATGGCATTCCATGGATTAAGTTCTCTAAGTGGACTCATCATGTAACCCTCTCCATAATCACCAAAAAAAAAAAGATAATGATTATTGAATAAAATAACAATAAAAATTAAATAATTTTAAAATTTAAAGGCACCAAAATAATAAAAAAGAAATAGAATAAAGTAGGAGAGGAGATGGTATGGATACAGTTTAGATTTGCCCCTTAGATTAGTAAAAATCACCATTGCTTATTAAATAGATCTTTAATATTTGTTGTTCTCCTCTCAAAAGCCTATTGCTCCTTGCTCAAAAATAAATAAATCATAGGAAGATATTATTTTTTTGGAACACTGCATAAGAAACAAAAAGGAAAGCCTAAAAAAGTCCAGGAAAAGAGAGTGGTCCCCCTTATGAGAGTTTGAGCTGGGTTTATATAGAAAACCCTAGCTAAAAGACATATCCTATTATAACTTTCTCTTCACAGTGATAGATTTTTTATTTTAAAAGGACTTTTTAATTTCTTGAAAATTTAGATAAATCCCAAAAAAGGGGGTTTATAATATTATTTAACCAATCAAAATTCAGAAAAAAAAATTATTTACTGTAAAAATTAACGAAACATGTCTAATTCTGATTGGGATTATATAATTATGAATTATGTAATTTTGATTGGAATTACATAATCCTGATCAATTTTATGTAATTCCGATCATAATTATAGAATTCTGATTTCTTTTTTAACTTTTAATTATAAAAAGACCCCTAAAAGAATTTAAAATTTTCAATTTGGTCCTTAAAGAAAACATCATAATTAAGTCCTTAAAAAATAATTTAACTCTTTTGAAAATGCATTTAGGCTTTTGAGGTTTCAAACTTTAAATGTTAAAGATCTATTTATATTATTTTCATCATTGAAGTCCTCTGTCACATCCATACTCAACTATCCTGAAATTGGGTGCTTACAGGTTCATCTTAGTGGCAATGGATTACTTCACAAAGTGGGTCAAAGCAAAATAATTTACAAGGTTAAGAGCCAAGCAAGTGGCCAAATTCATCAAAAGAAATATGTTCTGCCAATATGGGATCCCCCATTACATCATCTTTAACAATGACATCCAATTCCAAGGGGAAGTTAAAGAGCTGCTAAGGAGTTATAAGGCGGAACATCATAAATCTTCTCTTTACCGATCATAAGCAAATAGGGCTGTTGAAGTTGCAAATAAGAACATTAAGAAGATTTTATTAAAAATGACTCAGACTTACTGAGATCGAGTAAATAGATTACCATATGCCTTATGGGGGCACCGAACAACATTCATGACTTTAATCGAAGCAACTACTTTCTCTCTAGTATATGAATAAGAAGTAGTGCTTCTAGTTGAAATAGAAATCAAGTTTCTTCAGGTAACGATCAGATCTGAACTACCATAAGTATAATGGGCTCAACAAAGGCATAATAATTTCACCCTCTTGGACAGTTGAAGGCTTAAAGCTCTATACTACATATAGTTGTATTCAACAAGAAAGTGAAACACAAGAGTGTGAAAGTAGGAGAATAGGTGTTAAAATAAATGAGGTAAAATGTTCCAGACCAAAGAGGGAAATTCATACTGAACTAGGAAGGCCCATACTTAGTCAAACATGTCTTATCAAAAAAGTAGTCAAGCGAATGGATTCTAATGGCAATGAATTCTTTAAACCTGTTAATACAGACTGCTTGAAAAAGTACTACATCTAAGGCATGAAAAAAAATTTGCTGAGTTAAAAACCTAAAAACTATAGCTCAAGCAAAGTTAGGGACCTCCCACTAATTTGAAAACCTTGCATGGGAAACCTAGGCAAAAGTTAGGGAAAGAGAGAAAATACCTAACTAGAAAACTTGAGAAGGCTAATTAAAGACAAGGGTAACCTCGAGTTCAAAATTTGTATGAATGCACCCGTGCTTTTCTTAAATGACTTCAGTGAAATGAGAATGATTGCTAATTTATGAAAAATATCTTTAAGAAATGCAACACATTTTATCATCATGAATTGCTTCAAGCATGCTTTGCATTTTCTTTCATTACATGACCACAGTTCTTAACTCTCTCTTTGAGATCAGCCACTACCATTAAAGGCTAAAAAAAAAGCCCAGCTAGGTGTGAAGAGCTCCAAGAGGAGACACACTAAGCAAAAAAAAGGAAGAAAAAGAAAACCCAATTAAGTGTGAAAAGCTCTAAAAGGAGATGCCTTAGGCAAAAAAGGAAAAAATAAAAGAGGCAGGCAAGAGCGATGGCAAACATCATTAATGTTACACAAAAAAAGCATATACAACCATCATCATACAAGTATCATACAACACATGCATGACAAACGCCTAGATATAATACCCATAGTCCAAAACCTTAGAAAAATAATACAACAAAGCAAACCATAGGCCAAAAGTCCTACACCTAGCTCATAAAATAACTACATTAGTTGTGGCTGCCATCAGAAGCAAGCACCAATCCTGCTCAAGCACCTCCCTTATCCGATCCGAGGCTCATCGTTCATTGCAAAGGATGATAGTCATGACTCCAGCTCAATAATACAATCATGACAAGTTGTGTGCTCCTGCTCCCATTCATGGCTAGCATGATGGTGTTCAGCTTGCATATCATACATGCATACATAAAACATGTGCATAAAATAAATAGGTACAATAAAGAAGGCATACCCTATAAGTGGTCGCAAACTCCAAAAAGCACTATTGCGCACTCCTTACAATAGCATACCAATACTAACTAGAGGAAACAGGAATCTACAAGAGCAAGTAAATAATTCAATCACCACTCGCCAAATAAATGAAAAAAATGCAAAATAAGTGAAATAAAACATAAAAATGAGTAGCGTTAGGAGGAGAAACAATCGATTGAGGAAACCCAGGGCAAGGCAAATCAAATGCACTACTCCACCCAAGATATCCATCCCATGCAAAGATAAGGATGGTTGAACTGTCAAGTCCCTGAGAATAGTACTACCAGAGGCTACACCACTAGCATGGGTAGTCGCCTTAGTACAAAACGTCCCCTCGTTCTCCTCAAAATTCGACCTAGATCTCTTCTGATGAGATCCTCATTGTTGCAGATAAGCTCTTATAACTCATGTCAATTATAGTTTATTACTGATAAAGTTTGTTACATGCTTGCACAAAATAGGAATAAAAGCCTACCAAATTAAAGGAAGTAACTCTCGATGATCCACATGATAGCCCATCTACATGAGGAGGTAGAGGTTGAGGAAAAGTGCCACCGGCCGCAGCATCAATTAGTTGAGGGATCAACACATCAGCATAACGCAAGCCCGCACTCTTTAAGAGGCTATTAATGGAGCATCCCATCATGGCAGCAGCAAGCTCATTGCCACTAAGCTCATAGCCCCTAAACATGTCACCAACATGAGGAATAGGGACTCTCCTCTTAAATGGACCATCCCACCAATGATGGACTCGCTCGCCTAAATACCACACTTTGCCAATAAGGCCGAAGAGCAACTCTCATCTCTTTATCAGCTACCATGCAGTCACTATCTCTGCCATCCAATATGACCTTGCCACCCACAAGTGAAGGAAGATTTTCTCAAAAGCCAAGAATGAACAAAAATCTCTAAAAGAGAAATAACCAACACAGTAAGAGTCAGACATACTTGATTAGGGGACAGCTTGCACATGTAGTCCCAAGCCACTCCACAATCCTTAATCAAATTAGTAGTCTTCCTGATCCAACAAGAATAACAAGGAAAGTTATCCTCTAAGAAATGCTCGACAGTCAGACGAGGGAGAACCCTGAACTTGTAAGCTTAGATCTATCAGAACCAGGAACTTAGAACTAACAAACTAATGATAAAGAGCAAAAATAATAGACATAAGAACTCCTATTCATATATAGCATGAACAAGCATCCGCAGATCCTTGAGCCACCTCAACAGGCTGCATTAAGACCCGAGTATATGTTGGCAAAAGTGGCAATACCCTAGCAATACCTTGACAAGCCATCCAAATCCCTCAGAACAAGCAATAATTACAATCTACCCGTACCCAAAGGGTTCAAGAAGATGATAGCACTCAACAAGTAGAACAAAAAGTAGTGAGTCAACTACTCTATCGAAACAAGATTGTTATCATACATCATCCACACGAAAGAAAAAAAATCAATGTAATGAGTGAGGTATGGGCAACTAGACTTTATAGGAGTGGCCACCTTAAGCAACTCCATGGTAAAGTGCCTCCTCACCACCATAGAAGAGCACTCCTCCTCACTAAAGGGAATGGGCTCTCGAGAAAAGCTCAAGCCCGTTATAGCACCAAAGTCCAAAGGAGTGATGGTTATCTCCTTAATAGGTAGATGGAAAGTATGTGTTGTGTCCATCTATGACTCTATCAGTGTATATATAGCAATCTGACTCAACATATATGAGTCAAAAGATAAAGCGACAATAACCCCCTCAAAGCCCTTTCTAGTAATCATTTGCTTCACGCATAATAAAAGACCCTGATAATACATGTTGACCCCTATTGAAACTACCAGGTAGCACAGTAACAAACCTACGAGGCTATAAATGATAGGTACATTATCAAACACTCACATAATTAATAAATACTTACACATCTTTTCTTTTTATTATTTAACAAGAATAATAACAAAATCCAAGAAGAAAAGCATCATGGTAAGCACCAGCAAAAAAATCACAATAATAAAATAAAGCAAGAGCTATCAACTATCAACATTCACAATAAAGCTATGACTTAACAAATAGTTACAGCAAGTACAACAGAGCTATAGAGCAATAGCTACAATAACCTCATACAATAAAATAAAAAATAAGACAACTAATTAAAAAAGGCAAAGAAGGACTTGGGGACGATGATGAGTCCAAGCATGAGTCTCTAGATTGTAAACCATAGGAATAGGATCTTCTCAAGAAAGCCTAGATAGCCAAGGACCTTGAGCACTAAATGGACCATCAATACTAGTCCCCATAGTGGAAGTCCTAGCTCCAATGACCTCTATGAAGTTACCCTCCTCATCCAAAAAGATATCCTCTAAACCCTCTAAAATGTCAGGGAACTCCATCTTATGCAAAAAAATGAAAATACAAAAGCAAAAAAAGAGCAAAAAGTGCCCAAAACATGAAAAGGGTTAAAAAGAGTTGGAGAAAACTTAAAAAAGTCTAGAAGAAGCCTCCCCATACATCTAGAACATGCATTTAAATAAGCATAAAGAGGGGAACGCATGTGGCCACATGCCAAGCACATGACCACGCTCTTAACGCGCAACCATGTGCACTTTTCCCCTTTACGCACTCCTGTGTGGTTTTATGTGCACTCTAAGACTTTGCACACTCATTTCTCTAGTCATAAACCTCCATTTAAGCATAAGACATGCACTGAACTCATATAAAAGTACATTAATAAGGACTATATTTGTCTAAAGACACTGCGTGCAGCCCCACCACTTCAAAAAACTCAACACCTCCCAAAAGAAAAAAAATAAGGAAGAACCATTGAAAGGATACCTTACTCAAAATCATCAAAATAACATTTGCAACATAACAAGTAATGACATCATCATTATTGTATCTTCACTACATCATCACTGCATCATCACTACATCATCACCACATCATCACCGACCAAGACTAACAGATAAGGACACATTACATTAATCACAAATGATCACAACAATCTATTCACTTAACACTTGAGGAGTTTATAGTGGCATAATTATATTCACCTAACACCTGAAGAGGTTATAGTGGCGTGATTCTATTCGCCTGACACCTGAAGAGGTTATAATGGCATGATTCTATTCGCCTGACACCTGAAGAGGTTATAATGGCATGATTCTATTTACCTGACACATGAAGAGTTTATAGTGGCATGATTCTATTTGCCTAACACCTGAAGAGGTTATAGTGGAATGATTCTATTTGCCTAACACCTAAAGAGGTTATAGTGGCATGATTTTGTTTGCCTAACACCTAAAATAGTTATAGTAACAATATCCCAACAATCGAATCATAATAATGCAGCACTCGAGTAAGTACCTCTCTCTTTAGAAAATGATTTTTTGAATTTTTGCATTTGCTTCAAGTGTATTGACACTAGCACTAGGTGGCTATACAATACACGTAAAGCAGGGGGCAATTTTCATACCTCAAATTTGACTATCCCTAAAAAGGTCCAATGAAGAAATAAACCTTCGAGATGATCAGAGTCTGCTTATTCGTAACACCTCTGAAGTGTGCAACCTTAGAAAGCATAACCGACCCCACTAGTGTGCAAAATTAATTATTGAGCCATTAAGTTATACTCTGACCTTACAAAATATGAATTATTGAAATAATAAGAATAATTCCCTTCTCAAAACACTCAACTTGTTGGACCAGTGTTCGTTTCATTAGACCGGGACCTAACTTCATGAAAAATAAAAAACAATTTTAAAAAAATAAACTTCATAAACACATCCAAAGGACTCTAAAACCTTTATAAGTGGTCCCAGAATAGTCCAACACAACCTGAGAATCAGCATGCATCACTTAAAAGTGCGCGTAATGCCATAAACACCTATAGGTGTCACGCACTAAAATTAAAGCCAAACCAGACAAAATAGACTTTGGAAACACGTCCGAAAGACTCCAAAACCTATGGAAGTGGTCCTGAATAGTCCAAAACAACTCTAGGATTAGCGTGTATCACTCATAAGTGCACGTAAACACCCCTAAGTGTCACGCACTAAAATTGAGGTTGAATTCAATAAAACTAACTTCAAAAATGCATCAATAAGGCCCTAAAACCCTAGGAAAAAATCTTAAAAAAGCCCATAAAAGCCCCAAATGGGGTGTGTAATTCACGAAAGTGAGCTTACTTGGGCATAAGTGTGCTTGGCCATGTGCCAATGCATGACCACATGCTAAGCATGCACTACATGGTCACACACTCTATCCTAGGGATGCACGCATGACCATGCCTATACCCCCCTATTCCACACATTTTTCAATATAAATAGAAACCTCCACACCCCATTTTGAGGGGGGAGCAAGGGAAAACACACACACACTCAAGAAATTTATCTGATTGAAGGTACTGGAAACCCCTTTCCAGATAGCTTTTGCTCTCCCACTATCTTTTTCTTAGGAGATTATACCTCTTTTCCACCAAACCAAGCCTCATCTTTGTCAAATCATGCTTCAAAGGTATACAAATTATAATCATTCTATTGTCATTTTGAACCTCTCAACAAGGAAAGCTTGATAATCCCCTAAAGCTAAAGCTTTAAAACCCATATAAGCTTAGTTGAGTATGAGGACCATAAAATCATTTTTGCATGTTTATTTTATCACATTGCATTTTATTTTATTGTCGCCAGCATTTGGCAATACTGTTGTGCTTGCATGATGAGACTAGTAATTTTACATGCTATATGAATAATCTATACTTTATTATGCTCATTTCATATCATCATTCTACATCCTCTAGTTTCGAAACATGAAATCACATCATAAATATCAATAATATGAAAAGTTCATATCCTGGAATAGAGTCATTATATTTTTGATCCAGTGATGACATCATGCATCCCCTATATTATCATCATAGCATAAATAATCATTGCGAACATACACGATTTGTCCCTATTTGGTAAAGTTGTCATGTCCCTCAGAAACAAAAGACCCTTACGGAACCAATTTGTCTTGAAACTAAAAAATAAGAGACGTAAAAAAAAAGGTCGCTCACAGGACTCTCTTCCTATTTGGATTAGGCATTCTTCTCTTGCAAGTAATCCCTATTTAGGAAAATAAACTCTTAGTATAATAGAAATATATATATGGGGTATCAAAAATGAAAACGAAAATCAAGATTATTATGAAAAGAAATTAAAATTTAAGATGAAATAAATTGAAATATAATTTTAAGAGAAAAGTATATTATCAAGTTGTACAAATCTGAATTAAAAATTAATATTTCAGATATAAAAAGAATTAAAATAAGGGTATAAAAGAAAAGAGGTAGAATTATGTTTAAAACGAGGTTTTTACAAAATAAATAAAAAGGACTTGAAATAAAAAAATATGTAAAAATAAAATGAAGAGATGATAAATATAAAAGAAATTAAAAAAAATTTTTAATGTGAAAACTTCTAAAATTACAAATTCATCATCAAAATAGTTATTAAAAATAAGGAAAACCCAAGAGTTAGAAAGGTTATTATGAGAAAAAAAAAAAGCATGACTATGAATGTCAACATTAAACAACAAAATACATATCATGAAAAATAAGAAATATATACAAATGTTGCGATCGAAATTTAAGCATCAATATTGAAAAATAATATGAAACTTGAAAAATAAGAACTATATATATAAAGGGTATAAAAAATGAGGTTTTTACAAAATAAATAAAAAGGACTTGAAATTAAAAAAAATACGTAAAAATAAAATGAAGAGATGATAAATATAAAAAAATTAAAAAATATTTTTAACGTAAAAACTTTTAAAATTACAAATTCATTATCAAAATAGTTATTAAAAATAAGGAAAAACCAAGGGTTAGAAAGGTTATTATGAGAATAAAAAGGCATGACAATGAATATCAACACTAAACAACAAATATATATCATGAAAAATAAGAAAAATATACAAACGTTGTGATAAAAAGTCAAGCATCAATATTGAAAAATAATATGAAACTTGAAGAATAAGAAAAAGAAAAGCATGGAAGAAAATTAATAGATGAGATCTGAATTAAGATCTAGACAATGACATAAATAAGATACATGAAAAGTAAATGGTTAGCAAAAAAAAAAAAAAGCATAAAAGTTGCATAAGAATGTAAATAAGAACTTTGAAAACAAGACAGTGAATATTTATATATAACATATACATTTTGATATGAATATATGATATAAGATATAACATACATGTATATAGCAGTATATAATATTGATATAATATGCATATATATGATATATTAATATGTATATACGATATAAGATATAATAGCACTATTATGTACTATATATCTTGATGAATATGAGAAACATAAATAATGAGCAGTAAAATAAAAGTGATTGAAATGCAAATGACATGAAAAATAAATGTTAGATGTTTGTAGGAGTTAGTAAGAGTTAATAGAGTTAGCAATGTTTGTAGGAGTTAGTAAGAGTTAATAGAGTTAGCAGCGTTAGTAGAGTAAGCTTGAAAGATTTAGAACTTTTAGAATTAATATAAGATATATAGAAGACACGAGAGATAATTCTAATGCAAATGCATGATTGATATAAGTAAAAATAAATTTAGGGTGCACACAAATGCATGCATATGATGCATGATACAATTTGAGATGCATGCAAGATGAAGCAAAATCCAGGGTACATGCTAGAATGATAGTGATACAAGCTGAAGTATATGTAAAATGCACCTAAGAATCTAAGAATAAGGCACACACATGGTAGTGATATGCAATCAAGAAAATAAAATACAAACAAGCATGTGAGAATGGGTGAAGTGCATTGACTAAAAAAAGGTTAGTAATCTTTAGGTTCAAGAATCAAATGACTAGCAAAACACATAATTAGCGCATAATCAAGTAACACAACAACAAAAAAGTTAAAAAAGTAATTATATCAACATAAAAAATCAATTAAAATCCAAGACAAAAAAAAAGAACATAAGAGTTGAAAATCAATCAAGAAATAAACACATAATCACAAATACAAATGAAAATAGAAATTAAACATCTTGATCTTAATTATCAACCAAAAGCATTAAATAAAATGCAAAAGTAAAGTAAATCAAGAAAGTATTGAAAAAAATAGTTGAAAATTAAAAATAAATCATTTGAAAATAAAATAAAAAAGTAACTAGAATCTAATCTCCTAGGTCCATTGAATCTCATTTACGTTATGTATGCACTTCTTTGAACACGTAAGAGCTTCACGGATTGCCTTTAGAATCATTTTAGAGCAAGAAAAAGGACTAAATGATTTTGGGGCCTATATGCCCTATTTTCTCTATGGGAAGGGCCAGCTAACCAAGTGAGCAAGATCTACACTCATAGGTGGATAGTCGGCCAACTGTTCATTAACCCAAATAGGCCATCCACCTTAAGACAGCACAAAATTGACTCTTTTGATGAAAAATTGAATGATTTAAACCCCAAACTTGAAACCAAAGACATAATAAAATAAAAAAGGTGTGTTTAAAAGTGTTTACCCTTAGAAATTAAGTAGAGACTCACTAAGAACAAAGATTGAATTTAGAAATTGAGATTGGCTTGATTTGAAAGAAGTAGAGTTTAGTTGTTTGTTTAATGATAATTTGAGAAGGGTTTTTTAGTGGAATTTTATGCTGGATTTTAGGGAGATTTTCAGGAATAGGGAAGTGGTTTTTGGGTTGAGAACAGTGAATGACTATTGAGAGAGGTAGAATTTTGGCTTCTTTTTTTTTATTTTCTTTTAACTCTTAGAATAGGGAGTGATCATAGACCTTTCCTAAAGTTTATTCTAACTATTGTAACTAACATCAAGTATAATCACAACATTTACAATTATCAACACATTTAGCATGTAAATAATGTGATTTAGGCTCTAATACCACTTGAAAGGATGATTTCATACACCAAATTTTGAGCAAAAGTATGGCGTAAATACGAATACGGTTATAGTCAATTTCAAAATTTTTTTCCTAGTATGCAACCTTTGCATAAGGCGAGAATCCTAAATAACCCAAAATCACAGTACATATTATTTACATAACTAAATGCATGCATGCATGCATAAATGGATAATATTTAACAAAGATTCAGAAATAACCAAACATATAACATATTAATAGACCTACATCTAAGAGTTTAGTAACTCTTACAAACTTGAAATATTGGTAGCACACTTGACAAGATTTAAGCTAAAATAGGTGTGTCTATAACCTCCAAACTCCCCGAGTGTGAAGCCTCTAGCTCAAAACACATAAGAAGCACCATAATGACTTCAAGCATTGATGGATTTTTACCCACAAGCTCATTTTTTAATGATAATAAAACTTGTTAGACCTCCTTCTAGGCTTGAACAATGTATAACATTTTACCTCTAATGGATGGATGAATGTAGCCTTCCTATTGTACAACTCTTACACAACATAAACTCTATGGATGATAACTATGGGCTAATGTATAAAACACAACTCTTATGTTTCACTCACACACTCACTACACTTAAAAAAGAAAGAAAGAAAAAAGAAGAAGACTCAACTCTTAAGAACTCCTTGTTTCTCTTTAGTAATTAAGTGTCTATAGTTAAATGTCAAGTAAAGAACTTCCACTGACTTAGTATATATTTAAAAGGCTAATTTGCATGTGTAGAGATCTTACATTCACTTAGGCTTGAGTGAAATATAAGCTATCTCATGCATGTAGAGATTGTCCACTTACTTTTTCACTTTAAGTGTAAAATAAGCAACCTCATGCATGGTGCATGCTTATGACACCTTGCAATATTGTCCTTTATACAATTACATCACATGGAAAAATGTGCCTAGGTGGCTACCATATAAGCATGAACATCACATGCTCTTGCTTTTATGGCACATCCTTTAATAAATGGACTTTAATTAGTTTGGCTCATTTAACTTATATATAGGCCTATCTTTACAACATCCGTTAATGAGACATGTAGACTTTATTTAACACTTAAATAAGGCTAATTTCTCTAATACACATTAATATCAAAGCTCATCCATCATCCATTAACCTATATCTATATGGTCCATCTCATGGCCTTATCTAAATAAGTATTGGTAGCCAAAAATCAATTTGGTTCTCAAACTTAATATCACATATTAAATTAAGTTCAAATTAATATCTAAATATACAATTAATAGTCCTAACCTTTTAATTAGATTTTTGGATATGCTAGATCCCCATATAAGTGCAAATCCAATTTAATTAATTTAATTAATTAAGTAAACACTTTAATTAATAATTATCATTATTAGTGCAACTCTTATGTGTTTGACTTACTAGATTTAAGCCCAAATGGCAATAGAAAATAATATTAATTCTTAATATTATAAGAAACACTTTCCAAGAAAAATGTGAAAATTTCAATTAATCACATTTAGTTCACATAAGTCTTAAGTGAGCCCTAGTATAGATATTACGACTATCCAATTGGAAATGAATATTATCCACAAATTCACAATAAATATAAAAAATAATTAATGTGCACTCAATATCCCTTCATTATAAGATCTTGATATTAACTAGAGTCATGGTTAAGCCAAACTCTAATTACCTTAATCAAATAGCCTCATCTTAAGTTCAATTCTTAATAAAACATGACTTCTATTAAAAACTCCTTTCCAGCTTTGAAACTCCTTTCAAGTAATTCAAGTATTGCCTAGCCTAGTAGTACTTATTCATCAAGAACAACTTAGATAGTATAGGATCTTATCTTAGTTCTGATGTGATCCTAGTTCCAAAGAGGAAGATTTCAAGATTTGTTCATGCTAATAAGGCAACTTTCATTCAAGAAAAGATCAATTCGCATAAATTCATATTTTGTATAGCATACTTTAGTATTTTGGCCATAACTCACTCTAAAAAACTCGAATTGAGATTATTCAAGAGGTTGTTGAAAGATAATAAAAAGATCTACAATTTTGATAAAGATATCTAGAGTTAATTTGGTCTTATACCTGAGTTAAAATTATGAATGATTATCAGATCATGAACAAAATTGGGCAGACTAAATATACATCAGTAAATGGGCCATATCTCACTCAATATAGATCCAAATTAAGAAATTTAAAATGTTGCTAAAATATAACAATAAGAGGCTTCAACTTTTATGTTTTGAGATTGAGTTAATTCGGCCATCATCATATTGAAAAGTGTGCTACAACGTGCTGCATAGGTAAATCTAAATTTAAGTAGGCTTATATTTTCTTATTTAAGTAGAATTATATTTTCTTATTTAAGAAGGATTTTGTTTTCTTGTTTAGTTAGGATATTAATTAGATTTTATTTAGGGTTTTTTTAAGCCTATATAAAGGCCTTATTTTATATAACCTAGAGGGTATGCAATCATGGATAATTAATAAAATTTAGAGAGGATTCTTTTTGGTTACTTGGTGGTTAACCATGAGACAACCTTTATGACTTATCAATCTATCTTTTAGACAGTAGATTGTGGCATCTTCTTAATAGCCTTTTTTTCTTATTTGTTATTGTTCAAAAGGTTAAAGTTTTGATATAGCTTTGGTTGTTTAGACTAACTAAACATGAGGTGGAGGTTTCTTATGTCTGAATTGGAACTTGATTTGAACTTTCCTTGAAAGCATGGGTTTAGGTTCATGTTAAACGGGTTCTTAGAGTAGGTCATCTAGTGGGTTCGCATCAAGTTCACTCTAGGTAATGACTTCTATCTTGGTCAATCATTCATCCCTACACGTGGCTAACAAAAGTATATAAGCAGTAAAAAAATCTAGCTAACCATATGTGGATGACCATGTTGCCTTAAGTTAAATGACCATTTGCACCATTATATCCAAGATAGTGATTATTGACAAAGGTGAATTTCCATGAAATCACACATCTTACATTATAGTTTGATCTACCCATCACATGAATATCTACATGTATATTCTGATATCTCATATCAACTAGCATAAGAATCACTTCTGCCTACTATCGATACCACACACTTGTTAAGGAAAATAGATTAAGGTGATAGTCAATGGTTTAATACTTCCTATATATTAATCTAATGACTATGAACATTTAATAGCCTATATACTAAATGAATTTGTTACTTATATAATAAACTCTTAATAATAAACTCATTTAACATAATGTTAAAGGGTGAATACTCAAATAAATAAAAATTTCATTTAAAGGAATATTCTATAGTTATAAGGGTCAAACTATAATTTCATTTTATATTACAAGAGTGGCACTAGGGCACATCTACTAATAATAATAAAATAAGAATCATAATTCTTATTTAACTAGCACATCCAAAGAGAGTGTTGTTAGTATCTTCACTTTAGCTATTCAGGATCATATTTAGTTGTCATTACTTGGTTGCTATTCATCTTCCTAAAAGATGAGTTTCTATTATTTCTCTTCATCGTTCACCTATATACTAGTATGGTGTAGAGCTCTAAGGGATGGGTAATGATTATAGAGCATATGCTTCCTCAAATATGGTAAACACCCTTTAATTACCATCTAAATCTATAGATCCTCACTTAGTTCCTATTTGATCTAGGATGCTTTGGCTCTCCACCCTACCTAGTACTCCGAGTATGATTCATCTGGTTTTTGCTTGGTCAATTCCAAGTCTCTCCCTGTGATGTCTAACTAGTTTGTAATTGCTTGATAAATTTTTAAGAAAGCAATAACTACTTATCCTTTATCTTATTTTCCATGTCAAAGAACCAACCTTGAGGGCTTTTATCTAAATCAGTGAAGAAGAAGCAAACTATCTAAGACTTAATAAGTTTGGTAGAGGCCATAAAAGTAGAATGTTACCTCAGATGCATCCTAGGATCCCTATTCCTATTAAACTTGGTGAAGTTAGACAGTTTAAAGTCATCAAGCAAAGGTTCATCCTTGAGCAAAGAAATGTAAGTAGAGCCTTAAGTATAGGTAGTAATATTGTCATTAATTAAAAACTCAAGCTAAACAACTTTGTGAGCTAACTCTTTGATATTCTTTGATGATTTACACCTGGTTAGACTTATTACACCTGGTTAACTTATGAAATCAATTTGGTGCTCAATGCCTCTTTTAGGTGGCAAACCATTTAGAATTTCTTCTGGAAATAAATCTTTATAAACCTGCAAAAGATCAACAACAACACTAGGCAAACCATTGGTTATTTCATTAGAAATATGCAAAATCTCCTTGTACATAAGTACAAGCATGTGTTGCCTCAAAAGCATAGCTTCCTTCACATCACTCATTTTTGCATAAACACTCATTTTTCTTTCATTTGATCCTTCCTTGTTTTCTCTCACCATGTGTTTCCCATTTTGGTCAAGAGAATTGGAATTTTTAGGTTCACTCATCTCACCTTTTTCTTTACTCTCAAAGGTTTCCCTTCCCAAAGAATTTCCCAATGAAGAACCCATTTCTTCATATTGTTGCTTGATGCGCATTTGGTCTTCAAAAATCTGTTTTGGGGTTAATGGTCCAAGGTTAAACCTTTTTCCATCCATAGTCAAAGTATACATATTTTTGAATCCATCATGATTAGCCCTTCTATCATATTGCCAAGGTCTCCCCAACAACATATGTCCGGCCAACATTGGTAACACATCACACAACACCTCATCCTTATATCTACCAATTTGAAAAGAAATTAGAACTTGCTTATTTACCTTTACAACTCCACTTTCATTAAGCCATTGCAACTTGTATGGTCTTGGGTGCTTGGTAGTAGGCAACTTCAATTTCTCCACTAGCAAAGTACTTGCTACATTAGTACAACTTCCACTATCCACAATCATGTTGCACAACTTGTTAGAAATCAAACAATGAGTATGAAACAAATTTTCCCTTTGCTCCCTATGGACATCATGTTTATTTTGCAAACTCAATGTTCTTTGAACAACAAGATTATCTCCCTTAGCACATTCAACATCACTACAATCTTCTAAAGAAGGCATATCATCATCACTATCCCCCTCACTCTCTGATTCAATATCACCATCCCTTAGAATCATAGCTTTCTTATTTGGACATTCCCTAGCAATGTGCCCATGACCCAAACACTTAAAACATTTGATTCCCCTAGTTTGGGCTGGTTGATTCTCACCCTTTCCCTTATTACCCAAGTCAATTTTAGGTTTAGTTTCTTCCACTTTTGACTTGTTAAAAGGTTTATTATCCTTTTTCCCCCAAGAAGTTTTCCAAGAAGAAGAAGAACCCACATTTGGTTTAGAATCATACCTCTTTCCTTTCAATTGCCTTTCCACTTTCATGGCCAAATTCACCATATCTTCAATCTCCACGTAATGTTGCAAATCAACAACATCAGCAATGTTTTTGTTTAGCCCTCTCAAAAACCTTGCCATGGTAGCTTCACGATCTTCTACCACATTTGCTCTAATCATAGCCTTCTCCATTTCTTTGTGATACTCCTCAACACTCATGGATCCTTGAATTAGAGTTTGTAACCTTTGATGAAGCTCTCTATAGTAGTGGCTTGGAACAAACCTCTTTCTCATGATTTGCTGCATTTCCCTCCAAGACTCCACGGGTCTTTCTTCATATCTACGTCTTTCCTTGCAAAATTGATCCCACCAAACAATTGCATAATCACTAAACTCAACAGCGGCAAGTTTTACCTTTTTCTCCTCCGAATAATTTTGACATTCGAAGATGAGTTCCACTTTCCTCTCCCATTCAAGGTACACATCTGGATCATTTCTTCCTTGGAATGAAGGAATCTTCATTTTGATGCTTCCAAGGTTGCGATCAACATCATCTTTAGGACGTCCTCTCCTAGCTTGTCTCCTAGGATTGATTTGTTGTCCCACCAAGGTGACTTGATCATCATCCAATTCATCCTCTCCTTCATAGTCCTCTTGGTCAATTGGTGGACGTCTCCTTTCTTTAGGCTCTCCTTGTAATTGGTTAAGGATGCCATCATGCCTCTCCAATTTCTCATTGACTCCCGCCATCATGTTAAACATTCTTTCGAATTGTTGTTGCATAGCTTGAATCACATGATCATTTGTAGAAGAAGAACTTGTGTCTTTTGACATGATTGTAAAACCTAAAATTTTAACAAAAGAAAATAGAAAGAAATAATCTCACAACACTCCCTCGCGTGTTTCACTCAAAATTGATGTATACCACTCATGTTTACACTCAATTTTGGCTTTTTCTCTAATGATCTCACACTCTTGCCTTTTACCTCTCAAATTTGCCTTTTGATTTCTTAGATTAACTAAGTTTCTCAATCAAACAAAATTCAAGAATGTAGTAATCAATGATAAAAAATAAGGTAGGCTAACAAGAAAATAATAAGGTAGGCTTAAAGAAAAGAACAATTTGTAACAAATAGGCTAATAGAAATGAAAAAAAACAAAGATAGATTATCAAAGAACACAAAGAGACAGAATTATAAAGATAGATCTCAATGGAATATGAAGAGTCAATTTTTTTTTAATGTAAACTGAGATCTAATATAGGAATATCAAAGATAACATATACTTTTTTTTTTTGGACGAATTTTTTTTTTTTTTTTGATATCTGCAAACAAAATCTTGAGATAAGAAGAATAAAGATAAAAAAAATAACAAGAATAATAGATAGCAAGAAAGGTGCAAAATATAAGATGAACACAAGATATTGAGAACTAAAAGATAGTTTTGGATACGCAAACCTCAATCTTGAGCCAATGCTCTGATACCACTTATGATGGGAATTGTAGGTTTCATCAATTAACTCCCCAATAGCAAGATTACTATGATAAGTTGAATTAGAAGAAAACTAGAAATTACCAATTTAATCCACAAATTTGGATCGTTCAAAGATTGAAGTAAGAAGATAGATGCTACTTAACCCCTTTACCAACAAGGATAAAGATACTAAGATAGACTTTGAATTTCCTCTTATGCCACAAACAAGAAAGTTTGATAAATAAAAAGAAAACAAAGATTTAGATTTTGACACCACAAGCTAGAATAAAGCTTGATAAGTCACAAAGTTTATGCAAGAAATTAAAGATAAAATTCCTCACAATAAAACTCAAACAAAGTTATAATTCATATATCAAATTCATTCATGCTACAAAAGAAAGCAAAGGACTTGTTTATATAGAGTACAAGTCCATGCTCACACTACTAGAATAGACTCACACACATAGGATTACTTTTACTCTTAAATGGCCTTAATAACCATTAACCACATTAATAGCCATTACTTATTATTGATTACCCCATTAACTTTAGTAACCACTACCCATAATAATAGCCATTACTTAGTATTAATTACCCTATTAACTTGTATATGGTGGCTACATGTAACCCTAATTGTTATTAACACAAAAACAAGTTAAATATTATTCCTTGGGCCTCCATGGATGCCTTATTGGGCTGAAATTCTTGGGCTTTCCAAATGTCCTTAATTAAACCCAATATGGCTTCTTGAAGCTTCTTGGACTTGGACCTCATGATTGGGCCTTCTTGTACCATTAATGGATCTTGGATCTCTTTAGGCTTTGAACTTGGATTCACATCAGAAAGTGTGCTGACTTAGTTAGCCTATCAGTAATCACCTAAATAGCATCATAGCCTCCTGTAGTCTGAGGTAATCCAGTCACAAAGTCCATAACTATCATGTCCCATTTCCATTCGAGAATTGGCATAGGTTGTAACAATCTTGAAGGTCTTTGATGTTCAAGCTTCACTTGCTAACAAGTCAGGCATCTAGATACAAACTCTGCAATGTCCTTCTTTATTCCATTCCACCAATATGTATCTTTCAAGTCATGATATATCTTGGTAGAACCTAGATGGATACTATAAGCAGAAAAATGTGCCTCTTCTATAATTTCCTTCCTCAAGTCATCAACATCCGGTACACAAATCCTCGTACCCAAATGCAACACACCTTCTCTATCAATCATAAAATCTCTTAATTGCCCTTGTTGCACTTCATATGCAATCCTCTACAACTACGAGTCTCTATTTTGAGCTACCTTAACTCCATCCAAGTATACTAATCGTACCTTAAATTGAGCTAAAAGGCACTTTTTAGTAACTTTCAACTGCAACCCTTGATCAATCAATTCATGCATCTCCTTGATAATGGGCCTCCTATCTAAGCTGATGTGGGCAAGACTGCCCGCTGACTTCTTACTCAAGGCATCGACAATAACATTCGCCCTACCTAGATGGTACAAAATGGAACAACCATAGTCCTTAAGGAGTTCCATCCATCTTCTCTGCCTCAAGTTCAAGTCCCTTTGTTGGAAGATATGCTTTAAGCACTTATGATCAGTGTAAATCTCATAAGTAACCCCATATAAGTAATGCCTCCATATCTTCAAAGTAAACACAACAGTTGCCATCTCCAGGTCATGAATAGGATAGTTTTGCTCGTGTTTCTTTAGCTGCCTAGAAGCATAAGCAATTACTTGGCCATTTTTCATCAACACATAGCCTAATCCTACTCTGGAAGCACCACAATACACCGTATACCCTTTATTTCCAGAGGGCAAAGTCAGAATTGGAGCTAACGTCAATAAATCCTTCAATAACTGGAAGTGCTCTTCGCATCTGTCTATCCACACAAACTTAGCACTCTTCTGGGTCAACCTTATCAAAGGTGCGGTAATTTTGGAGAAGTCCTTCACAAATCTCCTGTAGTAGCCTACTAGACCTAGGAAATTCCGTACTTCTTTGACTGTAGTCGGCCTCGGCCATTCTGTAATAGCTTATATCTTCTTGGGGTCAACTTGTATGCCATCCTTAGAAACCACGTGGCCTAAATATGCCACTTGACTTAACTAAAACTCACACTTTGAAAACTTGGCATACAATATGTGCTCCTTTAAAGTCTAAAGCACCCTTCTCAAATGCATAACATGCTCAGCTTCACTCTTGGAATAAACCAAGATGTCATCAATGAAGACTATTACAAACTGATCTAAGTAAGGCCTGAACACCGGATTCATTAAGTCCATAAAGACTACTGGAGCATTAGTCAACCCAAAGGACATTACTAAGAACTCATAGTGGCCATATCTCATCCAAAATGTTGTCTTGGGCTCATCACCACTTCTGATCCTCAACTGGTGATACCTAGACCTTAAGTCTATCTTGGAGAAGCATGTAGCACCCTGAAGCAAATTGAACAAGTCATCAATCCTTGGAAGTAGATACTTGATCTTGATGGTGACCTTGTTCAACTGCCTGTAATCAATACAGAGTCGAAGGCTACTAGCCTTCTTCTTCACAAACAACACTAGAGCACCCTAAAGCGATGTACTAGGCCTTATGAAACCCTTATTGAGCAACTCCTGTAACTGCTCCTTCAGCTCCTATAATTCAGCTAGTGCCATTCTATAGGGTGGCATAGAAATAGGATCTGTACCAAGTATAACATCGATACAGAACTCTATCTCCCTATCTGGTGGTAATCTCAATAATTCTTCAGGGAAGAAATCCAGAAATTCATGCACCACTAGCACTTGTTCAATTACCCCTCTTTTTGTCTCAACATCTCTTACTACTGCCAAGTAGCCTTGACAACCCCTTCTAAGCATCTTCCGGGCTGTAATGGCAAAAATGAGATTGCGAGGCATGAAGCTCTTTTCACCTTTAAAACAGAACTCTTCTTCATTCGGGATTCTAAACACCACTTCTTTTTTCCAATAATTCACAGAAGCATAATATCTCAATAACCAATCCATACCAAGATGATATCAAATTCCAACACATCAAACAACACCAAATCTATCAATAATTCTTTACCTTCAACTAATAATGGACAAGAAGGAAAGAAAATATATGTCTCCAACTCATCATTAAGAGAAGTTGATACAGATAGAGGAAAGGACAACCTAGAAGGCTACCACTCGATTCTCAAAGCAAACATAGGGGATATGAAAGAATGCAAAGCGCCAGGGCCAAACAATACTTTAGCATCACAAGAACAAACTGAGAGAATACCTGCGACTACTGCATTAGAGGACTGAGCATCTTGTGGTGTCAGAGTGAAAACTCATGCTTGGCCATGACCTGCCTATTGAGATGTCGAAGGTTGCATAAAACCATAACCACTAGGTCTACCAACTGAACCTCGGCCCTGCTGGCCCATAAACTGTGGCGGTCTTTACTATGGCTGTACTGGTGCTCTATACTACTGTGGCATCAGATAGAAAGGCTGAGCCACTAATGAAGATGAACCCTAAGCTTATTATGGCTGATATCTAGAGTGAGGACAAGCTTTGGCAAGATGACCAACCTGCCCACATCTAAAGCAACCACCCGATAATAGATGACATGGGCCTTGATGAAATTGGCCACAACTAGCACATGCACTAGCTCTAGAACCAGAACTACTCTATCCAGAGCACTGCCCACTGCTACTACTGCTAATTCTAGTATCGAATCTATGACCTCTGCCACTTCTTCTGGTCGTGGCACAACCATGTCAACCCACTCTGTGTGTTCTGGACCTTCTACCACTATGATGTGAACTACCCTCAGCCTGTTAACTTGTGCTACCAATCTAAAATACTGGTTGCTGGTATGCAAGAGCTACACCATATCCAGTACCACCAACCATGTAAGGATCTATCATGGCACCATCATAGATATGATGCCTCTCAATCAGACAGGCCTCTTCTATCACACTCTCCAGGGTGCGGTCCTCAGTACACATACCAATAAAAGCTGGCCCCAAACCAGTAACATACAACTCGACTGCTTTATAGGGATCTCTCCTTATATCCTCTGCGTGTCGAGACAACCTATTAAACTCCCTGATGTAGTCTTCAATAGACCTATCCCCTCTAATGATATGAAGCAACTTCCATCTGTAGGCATCCTTGGTGGCTGAAGGATGGAAAAATCTTAAAAAAATGGTCCTTAAACTTTAGCTAAGTGAACTCATGCATAAACAGCTGAATCGATTGTATAAACCAGTCTTAGGCTGCCGCTTGGACTGACAGCTCAACAATAATGATCTGCTGGTAGTTTGTATGTCCTATCCTGGTACGTGCCTCAATAACATTAATGAAGTCTAACCAGTACCATCAAAAGAAACTCTACCAATCCGAGAGTAGAGAAGTGCTGCATCAGTGTCTGAAATCTCCTGATTCCTCTGCTATAACATCTACTACACTAAAGGCATTGCTTGATTCAAAGCTATAAGATCCTGATTAATTCTTGCTAGACCAGCTACAAAAGTCATGGGGTATACAGTTAGAGCTTCAGGCTCTACTGGCGGCTGATCATGAACCTCAGTTGCAGCTGCCCTAACTCTACCTCTACCTCTACCCCTACGACGAGGAGCATGAGGAAGAGCCTCATCATGTACAAACTACTCATCAAGCTCAAATGTCACATCTGTAGTAGGGTCTGTTCGCACACGTCTCATTATGAAAAAGATAGAGAAAATTGAATTCAAAATAAGACAAGAGTATTTAACACATACGCGAAATTTAGAAACAATGATATCATAAAGACCATTATCAACCTAATGTACTACAGTAGTTACATGGAAAGACAGACATAGACAATTAATCGAACCATGCTCTGATACCTAACTTTATCATGACCCGAACCCAAGTCATGTGACCGACACTAGGGAATGGGAAAGCATAAAGCTACCAAATCCTGTAGTAAGCCTTAAAAGAAAAACACAAAAAAATTTTAAACTTTGAAACCTTAAAATAAATAATTAAATCATAATGCACCTTATCAAAATGATTTTTCTCAATATAATTTAAACCATAATATCATAGTGCGTAAATTAAATAAACATCAGTTATACAAATAATGTCTCAGTACACAATATTATAAGTACATGATACTCCCAAATAAACTATTCAATTAAACAGTTTTCTCTACTATAGTACATAAAAATAAATACAACATAACTAAGTAGACTTACGCAGAATAGTCGGTGATGACACTACACGGTGAAGAGAAGTAGGCCTAACAGAAAAGTCTCAAACTCCTGAAAAAAAATAAATTGAGAGGAGTCAGACCTCATTGAGTAAGTTAATAAAAGAGCTGTATGGTTTGAAAACCTTTTTGAAAACCGTATGAATATAGTGAAAATAATTTACAACGTATATGTATATATATATATATCTTTTGAAAAATCTCGGTAGAACCCTAAACCCAATTCTAAATGGCCAATTGGGCCCGCTTAATCCAAATGGACTGCTGGTCCCCGAGAACAAAGGCATCAACCGAGGCACTAAGCCGCAGTCATCCACTTAATCCAAGCACCTGGCACTGGCGGTCCCCGAGAGCTAAGGCATCTACCGAGCCACCAATCCTAGTCCATTATAAACTTTCCATGTCACTGGCGGTCCCCGAGAGTAGAGGCTTCCACCGAGGCACCCGTCCCAGTTTATAACCACAAGTCGGTGAAACCCACCAGGTAGCCCATTCTACCAAAATTTCTCAAAACTAGTTTTGAAATAAATAAATAAATAAAATTCTCAATAGCAGCATTTACTTCCAATCGATAATGTAAATAATACTAAAAATATGAGTGCACGTAATTTTAAAGAAAACACACACATAGATCAGTTTATTAACTTAAAAGATGAGCGACATAGCTGACAACTGCGCGTTTGCCTCAAACCAGAAGCTCCCGCTCTGATACTCTCTAAAAAAATAAGATATTTATTTTTAAAATCATACTTATGGAATAAGAAGAGAAATTAATAAAATTACGAGACTCTAGAATGACTCAGAAAAAACTGAATAAGACTCGATAGATTGGAATACCCTAATTTATGCTAGGAAATTACGTAAGATGTCACGTTTTATAAGAAAATCTACTAAAATTTTGACAGAGTCTCCCCTGTAAAATAGACATCTCTCTACCGTAGGTAGAGCCATTCCTGCACAGAAAAACGCACTCAACCATACTCGGATTGGCTCTCCAATACTGCATTTAGCCCGATCAAGTTCATAACTCAACCAAACAACACAACTTAATTCTAATTAATAAAGTTCACATTTAATTGCTTAAATAGTTTAATTATATAATAAAATTAGTTTAAAACCATTTTATTACCAAAATAATAAATAATATATTATTTGAAAATAATTTCGAAAGTTAGTATTTATTAGTTAAAAATAGTAAATAATTGTAAAAATCATTTTAATTCCTCAAATAATATTAAAACCAACTAAAATATATTATTTAGCTATCATTAGCACAATATCCTATTATTACTCAAAAATTCCAAAAAAAGTATATAAATGCATTAAAATTATTTTCTCAACATATACATTATTAATATTAACTAAAACACATATTTAGACCAATATTCCAACAAAATCCAACTCTAACTTAATTATTCAATTTTGACATAAACTATAAAAATTCATAAAAATTATATAATATTCTCAAAAATTAATTTCTCAACACTAAAATTAATAACAATATATAATATCACTAAATTAACCAATTTTATAATTTAATAAATTAATTTACAAAAATTAATAAAATATTCAAAAATTCACAAAAATCAAAATAAATTCCAAAAATCATACAAAAATTCATAGAGATAGATTAAGCTACTAGGAATCACATTTGTAAAGGGAGTTTGCAAGATTCAAGTTAGATCAAGCTAAAAAAAATTTGAAACCCTATAACTCCATAAACAAAAATCAACAAAAAACTCAATCAAATAGAGATTAAAGTTTAAACTAAGCTTGGATTAGTGCTCACCAGTGCAAGAGGAAGAAAAAGACACCAGAATCAAAGAAAATGGTAACCGGAAGTAATGGAGGCACAGTGATAGGTAGAGAATGAGACGGTGCAAGGATGACATGAAGAAGGAGGCTGTGTTTTTAAGCTTGACTCCCATTTTTTTTTTCTTTTTTTCTTTTTTTTTTTTTGCATGTATGTATATGTTTATGTGTGTGCATGTGTTGTTTTGTTTGTATATGTATATATTTTAATAATAAACTATATAATATAATATAATAATAATACTTTACTATAAATCAATCTCAACCACTCAATATACTCATATATATATATATATATATATATTCACACATATAATAATAAATACACACACATGCAAATTAAACTCACATAATATAACACTTAATAATAATGATAATTCTAATAAAATAAATAATAGAATTTGATGAAACAATAATAGAATTAACAATGCTCTAAATTAAATATTATTAAAATAGTTCTATTCAAAATAATAAGTCTCGAAATAAATATTTACGTAGAAATTATAATCAAATATAAAATAATAAATATTAACCACAAAATAATAAAATACTCAAATATAACTTTTGAATTTATTAATACTGCATATCTCACTTTAAAATAAATTAATTTAAAAACTTAGGTTATTACATTAAACTCAATCAAATTTGAATTTGATAAATTTTTAAAAATATTTCTCTAAATTGGCCTATTTTATAATAGATATTTGCACAGTGAACAAATTTTTATCAGTAATTTTAATTGTTATAATAAAAATAAATAATTTAGGAAAAAATCTAATAATTTTTTTTTGATTTCATTTTAAATTAATTATATTTATACAAAAAAAATATTAATTAAAATATGCTATTCTTTAAATATTTATTGTAAAATAGCCTAATTGAAAGAAATATTTTTTAAAATTGTCTATTTGAAATACAATTGATTTTAAAAGTTATTTAAAATGTAATACAAATTATAATATTGACAAAATTAATTGCGTTTATCCAAGTATAAAAATATTTATTCATTTAAAATATATTAATAAATTTATATTTGCAAATAATTTAAAATGCTTAGTTAATTTTATTTATCATTGTAAATAAAATAATAATTTATAAAAATATATTTTTAAATTTTAAATTTTCTTGAAATTATTTTAGTGAGTTATGTAGTTATTATAAAAGTTAAATAATAGAATAAGTCATAAATTAATTAATTAATTAAAAAATGAAAAATGAAAATTTTTTCATAGTTTTAAGATTGAAATATAAATAAAAAGTTTGATTTTGAGGATTGGGTAATGGAAAGTTGATTTAACTAGGGATATAACTAATAAAAATATTTTTAAAATTTATAAAATTTGATTATAAAAAATTGTTTATAGGTATTAATTGAAAAAATATATAACTTATAAAACTTATTACTCTATATATATATATATATATATTAGCAAAATATTTCATCAATTTTATTGATTAGTTAAAATAATTTTTCTGTCAATTAATTATTAAAATTAATTTTCTAATCTATAAATTTAACTGTAAAAATTATTTTAAAATAAAATATAACATACTCTAATTTAAAAAATTATTAAAAATATATCCACGTAGAAATAAAATTGGAAATAATGTCTATTCGAGGAAGTGGTAGGCAGCTTCATGATAACTCTTCCTTCCTTCTATGCATGGCAATCGTGGGTTAACTCGAGCTTGAAAGGTCACAATTAGACGATAAATCGATGAAAGAACTAAGTCTTCCTTCCGTGTTTTAGAGAATTAGCATTGGGCTGAAAGAAATAAAGAAAGAAAGAAAGAAAGAAAGAAAGTTCTCTCATATATTTCTAAAAGAAACCAGAAACGGGATTACTGTTAGTTGAAACGTCTGTGTCGAATGAAGCCTACATATTTCCTTCCTTCTCTCATGACGAAAACCTCTATCCTTTCCCAATTGTATTACAACCTAATGTGTGAGAAAAGGTCAGAATCAGACAATCATTTGTGCACAAAGATCTCACTAATAAATATTTAAATGAAAAAGTTGCAAAGCCGCGTAGTAGCCAGCCGAAAGCTGTGACAGTGATGTAAAGAGAAAGAAAGGAAGGTGAAATGCCGCGGCAACAACACCACTATACAGTGCTTTATCCAACGATAAAATTAGGAGTAATTCTGCAACTGACCCAACAATGGAGAGTTGTTCGGCTGCCAGTTCTGAAGAAATTTGCAGCAATTCTTCTCCTTCTTCTTCGTCTTCATCGCCATCTTCTGGGGGTTTGGGAAGCAGTAATGGTGATGGTGTTGATAGTAGTAGTGGTGGTAGCAATTCAAGGATATATATAGCAGTGTCTAATTTGATATATGCTCCACTGAGTACTCTTTTGGAATATTCAGGTATTCTTGGAGGAGGAGAAAGAGGACGCGCTTCCACTTCTGAAGAAAGGGAGCGACTGATTCTTCCTCCTCCTTCTCCGCCTTCTAGGGGATCAAACAGAGGTGATCATAATTTTCAGGACGTTACTATTAGGATAATTGGTGGTGCTGAATCCAATTCTGACCCACTTGTCAATGCTTCGTCATCATCTTTATCAGATGATCCACCACCTAGTGGAACTCTCATTTCCCAAGGCCAAACCCCAAATTCTGATGAGGCTGCGGCCGGGATCACCGGCGATCCTTCTTCCTCTTCTTCTTATCAAAGATATGATATTCAGAACTTTGCTAGGTGGATTGAACAATTTCTTCCATTTTCTTTGCTGCTTTTGCTTGTTTTCATTCGCCAACATTTACAAGGTAATCTTGATCTTTTTCCCCTGATTCTTGAATTGTAAGTTTTGAATATCTTGTTTTATTCAAAATTTTAGTTCTTGGTAAAATTTTGAAAGTGCTCGACTTTGTTTCCAATTGCCTAGCTATTAAAATTTGTGTTCACTTTTTGTTTTTTTTTTTTGTTTCAGGGTTTTGTGTGGCATTGTGGATTGCTGCAGTTTTGTTCAAATCAAATGATGTGCTAACGAAGCAAACAGCTCTAAAGGTGTTGTGTTACTTGCATTATAAACAAAACCAAACAGAACTTATATCTGATATTAAATTTCTTAGAATCTGGAATACATGTGTTGATTTCTTCAGGGTGAGAGAAAGAAGTCTGCTCTTGTAGCTGTGACTATAGTGTTCATGCTTCATGTGGCATCGTTTATTGGTGGTGTAAAAGTGATGACCTTCTGTACCCTTTAGCTTTGCTTCCTCCCACCAAACTACCTCCTTTCTGGCATGCTGTGTTCATCATTGTGGTGAATGGTAAATACCTTGTAAAATCTTGTTAATGCTATATTATGCCAATGAAAAATTATTCATGTACACATATGGTAATGACTGCCTCAAAGTTCTAGATTTCATCTGATAGATACACTTCCGCAAAATTGATAATCTCTGCATTGTTGTTATCCCAAGGAGATTTAGCAACTTTTTGTTGAATTTTTATTGAGTTAATGAAGACTCAATTGTTTTTCTTGTTCTTATTACTTGACAAAAGATTAGAGTTATACATCTAGATTTTCACAAATGTGTGCGCTCTTCTGAGCTTAGTTTCCTTCCATGAATTGACTGAAATTGTGAACACCTTATGGAAGAATATGGCATGCTGGACACATGGACCTTATCTTGATGACAATGATCATCATATTCTTTCTGAAAATAGTCTGGGAATTAGGATAAGTTTAATGCAGTATTGATGACATTTTACCATGGTTCTTTTAATATATAATATGAATTAAATACTATGTTTCTCAATTTCCTAATGATTTCTTTCAATATGGGGGAAGGGGGGAAATTATAGAAACCTTTGGGGCTGTCCAATTTGCCAGAGGACATTCCATGAATCGAAAACTGTTTAAAAAATGTGTTTAACAATGAAAAGGTAAGAACTGTTTTCTTGTAACACCTTTTCTTTTTTTCAGATTCTTGAAAAAATTAACCATTTTTTTGCTGCAGTCTTATAAGTTTTCAGGAGGGAAAGCATGTTTCACTTCAGTTTTTAAAAGTTCATGAAAAGGTTTCTGTTTTGAATTGGAATAAACATTGTCATTTTTTAATGGAAAAAACTGTACTGAGATAACTGAGATGAGAATTAGAGAACAGAAATGGTATATTTTCTTCTTAAAGTAAGCACATCTAAGCATGCATCACACCACCTTGATGTACTGATATGGCATAAATGTTCGCAGTAACAGTATCCTATTTCAGATGCTATGGTGCGGCAGGTAGCAATGGCTTTCAAATGTATACTTTTGATGTTTTACAAGAATAGTAGAGGGCAGAATTACCGTAAGCAGGTTGCTTGAGCTACAAAGTTCAAATGTATACTTTTCATATGTTATGCCCCAGACTACGGACTATTTTTCTTTCTTCAGGGCCAAATGCTAACTCTTGTGGAGTATTTTTTGTTGCTGTACCGTGCCCTGTTGCCAGCACCTGTCTGGTATAGGTTCTTTTTAAACAAAGAATATGGAAGCTTATTTTCTTCATTAATTACTGGGTTGTATTTAACTTTCAAGCTTATATCAGTTTTGAGGAAGGTATGGTTGTTTGCAGAAAAGAAAATGCCATCTCTCTTGATTATTAGCTGGTTCTTTTCCATTTTCATTGACTTCAGCCTCAAAGGGTTCACCAACATGTATGTGTAGGTTCAACTATTCTTTACAGCATTAAGGGCTTTTTCACGTAGAGAAATGCACTATGGTTCATATGCCACATCTGAACAGGTGAGTGGCCTCGTTCAAGCAATATAATCTTATCCTCTCTTTTTCCCGTGGCCATAATATAACCCTTTACTGGTCTGGGACTTCCAGACTGGAAGTCATACCCTCCGCCAAAAGGGTGGACAAGAAAGTATCATCTTGTGATGCGAATCAACTAACTTCTTCCGTGAATATATGTTTTTATGTTGAACTTGAGTTATCCAAATTGTGGTGGGGTTACAAATACCTCTTTAGGCTTCGGACTATGGCATAGGTCTGCACCTCTATGCTGAGGTGGAATTTGGTAAACTTTTCAATACAGGTGGCATTCTTTTTAAACTTCCAATTCAGACAAAATCTCTTGACCTGCAAATCTTCAGGTGTAGCCAGCACAGACTAGAAACATATTTTTAAAAGGATTTAGGCGATATAAAAAGTCGACACTGTGAAGCGCCTGGTGCTCTCCGTGTGTCTGGTTCCTCATTAGTTAGTTTTCAGTAATATACAATGAATTTCTTTCTTGGTATTGTTTTTTCTCTGCATATGATTCTTGGCAAATTTGAAAGCTGTTGGCAATGGTTGTAGGTCGATGCAGCAGGTGATCTCTGTGCTATTTGTCAGGAGAAGATGCATGCGCCAATTTTGTTGAGCTGTAAACACGTATTCTGTGAAGATTGTGTATCAGAATGGTAATTTCCTCCGCCTTCAGTCTACATATTTACAAGGATATGATAAAATTCTGTATGTATGCAGGTCTGTGTGCACCCATTTTTAATCATTGTCTGTTCTGCAAGATATTAAATTTGAGTATAACCCTTACCAGTAACCAAGTCATAATTTCATATGGATATATTATTAACACAGAACTATCAATTGTTAGACCTTTTTCTTATCAATGAGATTCTATACATGGCCTAACAGTTTTTGTCATTTTAATTTTTCAGTCATTGGTGTTCACATGATTTTCGTCAGTGACAGCTAATTTCTCTCTTGATTTCTCTAAAAAGTTACAAAATCTGAAACCTGAACTTACACAAGCAAAATTTTACCAGCTGAAAATGCAGGTTTAGTACTCTGCTGTCAAAGAAAATTAGATTGACAAGTAGTAGAGCAATGTGCATCCTGAATCTCGTAGTCTTCGATGATTTTATACTTGTTTGTTGCCTTAGTATTTGTTGGGTGCTATGTATCTCCGAATTTGGTTTTATGTCTTTCCTTTCGGCTTAAAAAAAAAAAAAAGAAATTAATGTATGCCTTTTTTGACGTTTCAGGTTTGAGAGAGAAAGAACATGCCCATTGTGCAGAGCATTGGTGAAACCAGCAGATATCAGATCATACAGTGATGGTTCAACTAGTTTGTATTTCCAGTTATTCTAGGTTTGCTACTTGCTCAGAACTCTGAAGCACTTGCACTTTTGCCGTTTAGGGTCTGTTCATATGTTTTCATCATTAAATATAAGTGTGTGTAATGTTCAGTCAAGTTTGTAATCTATAATACGAGGTTGATAGGTCCCTTTGCCAATTCATTGTATTCGTATTGCTAATACTGCTGTGTATCATGTCCGGAAAGTTGTAGCTGTTTGCTATACAAACTGAGCTCTGATTTTAGAGTTCTATAGGCTTTAATAGGCAACATAACCTTTCTTCACAATTTGTTCAGAAATATGGGTGAAGACAGTTGGAAGTTAGAAGTAGAACGGGGTAGTGCCGCTGGAATGAAGCTGAAATGCAGCAGCGCAGAAGTAGAGAAAAAGTAGGAAGCTGATTAGTAGAGGGAAGATGAGTAATGGGCAAATAATGTTATTTGTTTTCCACTATAAATACTACAAAGTTACTTTTATTCCAAGATATTGTATTCACATTTCATTAACACAATTCTCAACATTTTAGTTCACTTTCTGATCATTTGCAATGATAAATGAGTTTAATGTCTTTGGCATGCATGCATTAATTAGTTAAAGGTTATGCAAAAAAAAAAAAAAAAAAATTTAAAAAGCAAAGTAATAATATTTTTTGGCAAGCTTGGTGGGACAAGTATTTTGTTATGTCAAGAATTCAAAATGTTTTAGGAAACAAATGATCAAAACTTCAAAACCTATACATATCTTCTTCTTCATGTCTCCTTCGTGGGTTGGATATTGGAATTAGCCATGGGCAATTAGACTTTGATGGATCTTAGCGCAACTTGAAAATTAGGGACACTTTTTTAAAAAATATTAATTAAAATACTCCAAATTTTTATTTATTACCAAAATAACATTTTATTTACAGATGTGTCCCAAATTTTTCTTACAAGTTTAAAAGTATATAAAAGAAAGACATAGGAAAAAAGTTTTTTTAACATAAAACAAACGAAAATAACTATTTAAAGGTTATTTCCTTATGGAATAAGACAAGCTAAAATTTGCCATAAGGTTGTGAACTCCTAAAGTCCAGAGATCATAGGGTTCTCTCTAATGAGCCCTTTAACTGCAATTCAACATAGGTTGGAAGGGCAAAAAATCACATAAGCATCCTTCACCTTCCTTCAATCCTGCGGCTAATCATAGACTCGTAACTCGGATTCCCAATGCAGGGACGTAACAGGATGAGGTTACATCAACAGTAAAACATACATATTCCATGAAGGTGCGTCAATTTTCCTTGAATGTTATGGATGAACTTATTGGACACGAAAGTGAAAAAGATTGATATTAAATATCAGATTCATTTTTCACAGAATAAATAACACTAACTAACCAAATGAGACACAAAGTAGCCAGCTCAATCATTAGTATCCTAAAATCTTAGAAAAACAACATGTTTTAGATTATTATTCCTCAAATATGCAATTTTGGTATTGCATTTTACAGTTAATGCTATGTGTCCCTTGTAAATAAAACATTACTCTGATCCGTCTATTAACCTTTTACAGGAAATTAGGCACAAAAATTTGCATCCGTTGAAAAGCATTAGCGTCCAAAATTTATAATTTGTGTATCACGCAAACGCAACACTATCAAAATCCAATTAAGAGAATGCAACCTACACTTCTCTCCTTTTTATTATTTTCTTTTTGGGTGTCTGTCTTTCAGCGTTTCTAGATCACAGAAGGGTATGGTACTGATCTGAACATACCAGAAGACTACGAGCTAAAGGGGATCCACATATCAACATAAAACCTCAACGACTTAGCAAGCAACTTCTTCCAGAAAAATTCATTGAAACAACATAAAACACAACTAGATCAAGAACTAGAAAAAAAAAAAAAAAAAAAAGGAAATAGAAATAGAAATGAAATCATCAATCAAGCATTTAATGACTAACAAGATTAGGGAAAGAAGATGGAGAGATGAGAGGCAAAACAGGGGTGAAGAGCAGACAACTACTCGGCGGAGTGCTCTCCATCGAGCGAAGCAGAAGAGAGCAACGTTTTTTTTTTTCGCATTTTTTAGTTAACGTAAAAGGGTGCAATGGTGTAATTATCTTTCAATGTTTTTCCATTATGGGTGCACCATAGTACTTTAGAAAAAATTTAGGTATTTTAGTTGTTAACTTAATCTTCTCCCCTAACCATTAATTTCGAAGAACTCAAGGGGCATTTCTCAATGTAGCCAAATGAAATTGGTGATTCAAATCGCTTTCAAAATGCCAAATTTATTTAAGATTATAAAAATTATCATTGAAAATATTATTGATTAAAATTATTTTGAAGCATTTATTCTTAAAAAAATATAGAGTGCAAACGTTTTTATTCTTCGAAAAATTATCATAGCATAAACTTTACTTAAAAATTATTATAATGTAGAAATAAAAATAAATAATATATACTTTAAAGTAAAATTTTTCACTATAAATTAATTTTTAAGAGTAAAAGTGTATACTCTCTAAAAGGAACTTGGGTGGAACAATATGTTCAGAATTTTCAGTTACATCAAAGCAGACAAAGATACCTGTTTATTGTAGAAATTACAAAGTCCAAGATTCCAGGTAATGAAGAGATTTCTTATCAGAATCAAGGGAGAAGGCAAACTTCTAACTTGGAAACACTAGTGAATGAGTATGCAATTACTCCTTTCAAATTTCTTGAAATGACCAACTATATAATAATTTGTAATCATCTAGTATTTTAAATAAAATAATATTATTTTGAGATATGCAGTATTAATAATTTTAAATTTTATTTATATATTATTATCGTTAATTGCTAATAATATTTACGTATTTTATTCTGAGAAATTATTTACGTAAAAATAATTTATTTTACGTGGGGTTATTATTATTATTATTGTTGTTGTTGTTGTTATTATTAAATTTGATGGAGTGTATTTTAGTAATTTCATAAATTAAAAAAAGGGTCAAGCAGTAAAATTTTATGGTCAACTCTTCTCCCTCTCTCTTTTTTTTTTTTTCTTCTTCTTCTTCCTCTCTCTCGGTCACCACCATCACAGACCACATGAGCCTCCCCACTTGCAATCACTGACCGCTGCCACTTCCCTCTCCCTCCAACTGTCATCTACTGCCCTCAGTACGCTGGGAAGCTGCCTGGATTGCTGGAAACGTAGAGAAGCCGAAAGTGGAAGCTTCCTCTTGCCGGTGAGCTTCCGGCCACCCCAACTCGTCAGACTGGACTCTTTCGAAAGCTTTTTATCCGGTGAGTCCATTTTCTAAGCTCTATTTGAGCTCAAAACCTCTAGATTTTTAAATATCTTCAATTGTTAGTTTATGTGTTTTAGGGTTTTTGAATTTTTGAACTTGATTTAGGTTAATTAATGAAAACTTGCTTCACAAATGTTGTTTGTTGTAACTCAAGCTTCTCAAATATATTTTTTGTGAATTTTTTTGAATTAATTTGAAATTTGGTTAATTTTTTATTATTTTAATATTAAATATTGAATTTTTGATAATTATGTTAATTAATTTTTTTATTGAAAATTTAGTTGAATTTGTGTTTGTAATGTGAGTTAATAATTTTAGAATATTTAAAATGATTTTTGGTGAATTTATATAATTTTTAGGAATATAAATTATATTATGTATATTTTGTATTATTGAGTTAATTGTATAATTTTGTGAAAATTATAGTTAAATATTGTGTTTTAAATGAATTTAGAATTATTTAGGGTATTAAAATGATTTTTATAAATTATTTACTATTTTTAACTAATTAATACTAATTTTTGAAAATTATATTCAAATAATATATTATTTACTATTTTGGTGATTAAATGGATTTTTAATTAATTTTAATATATATTTAAGCTATATGAATATATAAAAGTGAATTTTTACTATTTTATATTGAATTATTGAAAATTTGGATTTTTATTAATATTATATTATTATTTGGGATTTTTATTTAATAATTGTGAAAATAATTGTATTTAGTGTTTTAATGTTTAAATATATTATATTTTGGTATTTTGAGGATATTTATGGAATTTATTGATTTTTAGTATATTTATTATTTTATTTGTATTTTTAGTGATTTGTGAACCTCGGTTGAGAATTGTGTAGTTCGGGATCCCAACCCGAGGTGTTGAGTTATTTGTGTTAGAAGTATATTTTTCTTGCAGGATCAACTCTACTTTTTAGTAGAGAGATGTCTGTTTTACAGAGGAAGTTCTACCGAATTTTTGATTGAATTCTCATAAAACGTGATATCGGGTCGATTTTGAATTTTTACATTTGTCTGAGTTTTTGTATTCCTAGATCGAGTCTCTTTTAGAAGTATAAGTTAGATTTATTATGATTGTTACTATTATTTATTTTCTACTTGCGTCGATACCGAGACCTATTGGACCAGGCCCGTTGAGCCAATCTCGAGGAGTGTAGAATTGTGAGTTATTATTTTATATATATATTGCATATAAAATGCATGATATTGAGTATTCATGTTTTTAATATGTATTTATACATGAATTTTTTTATTAAATGTTTAGTATATGTTAGGTATATTTTCATTATATTTTTGGTATATTTCAACATATATGCTTGTTATATTTTCAATATACACTTAGAATATTTTTGGTATATTCATAGTTTATATTCAGTATATTTATGGTTGATTTTGGATTTATGTAGCATATATATATACTTGAAATATTCTTAGTATATTTTCAGTATATTTCTGTTATATACATGGTTTATTTCGTTGTTATAAATGTTAATATGTTTAATTATGCATTATTTATTTCCCATATCTATATTCAATATTTTTATTTGAAGGATGTCAATATAACGTGCTACCTAGTAGGCAACACTAGGACCGTGTACGTACCGATGCGATAGATTTTAGGGATGAGTTATTAAATCACTTGAGGTGACATTTATTTGATTGATTCTTCTAAGATTGATCTGATTAAATAGTGTGATTGCTAGAGCTTGGTTGACTTAGTGTCTCAAGGCCAATCACATTGATAGTGAGACTACTGGAGCTCGGTTGACTTAATGTCTCGGGGCCAGTCTACTGTCCAAAATGGAATAAGAGAATTAACTTGGAATTAAGTGAGCCTATATGGCTATAGAGATGTTTTTTTATTTAGGTTGCGTATAATTGGGGTTTTATTTGATCCTTCACCCAAATAAATGTTTTTCAGCAATTATTATACATAAAAGTGATTTCAGCATTTGTGTGAAATGTCTGTATATATTTATTATATATACTGATGACATTAGAAGGTGCATGTATATATAATATAATAATTCACTCAGTGAGGTCTGACTCACCTCAGTTGTTTATTTTTAGAGGAGATTCTTCTTCCTCAAACCTTAGTAGTAGGCCCATACGCCAGACTTCTTTAGCCTAACTAGTTTATATAAATTACTTACCTAAACTGTATTATATTCTAGAAAACTGCAATAGTAGTAGAACTTTGTGTCTGTAGAATGTTGTTCTCATATCAGAGACCTTTCTCTGAATATTAGATGCAAATATTTTATTTTATGATATGACATAAGTATTTATTTTTATATTGATTTAAGATTATTAATTCTAGTGTATTTTTATTTATTTGTTGCATGTTTTTTTTTAAGGCTTGCTATAGGTTCCAGATTCGAAAGAATTCATGTTCCCTGTCATCCGTCATGACTCCCGGTTTGGGTCGTGACACAATTCACCAAACCACATGTCTTAATTAGTTAAAAAACATTATCTCAAGCATCCATAGCCTACCAAGATTATATAGAACCAAACTAGTCCTTAATATCAACTATATCAAATAAAGCTATCTTTCCAGAAGAACCTAGCCTTGTTACCAATTCCATGATAGATCAAACTTCACTTGAGACAAAATAATTTGATTCATGACCCCTTAACGCAAAAATTAGATCCTCTTGTCATAAAAGAAATAATCATACAATATGATCAAAATCAAACTACCAAAAACACATTGTTAATCATGAAAGAAGGCCTAACGTGAACAATCGGTCTAGTTGGTGCAGCTTAAGAATAAGGAATTATATTAGAATGACACTATTGCAAGACATGAGTCCAGGATTGAGCGCTTACTTAAGAAGTAGAGGCATTAGAGAGAGGTACCATCTATAAGAGATGGGTCCGAATGAAATCCATATACCGGCTCTTGATCCGCATGGTGTGATCCATAACTAATGAACCAGTGATAGCCTAGGCAAGATCGTCACCCTCCAACTCATGTGTCTAGAGCATGCTATTGGGAGGAGACTTGGGTATGTTCCTAGCCTTAGCGCCCTAGCTCAAATTGAGGATCCACTCACCAAGGTACCAACCTCGACAGCTTAGCCCACACAAAAGGACCCTCCTCTAGGACAGCAGTATGGAGTAGGTCATCTCCACATTCCACCTATCTTTACGACCATAAAAGTCATTCTGAATCTGCAAAAATACCAAAAGGTAAGCAATTTAAATTTGTGAAAATTACTAACATAGTTAATCGATTGTTTTAAGTATTGCATCCTGTGTCAATGAGTTCAATTGCAGTCAATGGATATAAACTCGAGTCAGGTTCTTCTTTAGGACACGGTTAGCACCCTATCTCTGAATGGCCGGAAGCTCGTCCGCTACATGAGTCACCCTAATGAGCAACTCTAACTCCATCACCCAGACCTACAAAAGAAGTAGCATTAATAAAATGTTTAGTAAATAGTAATAGAAATGAATCAGTTAAGAAATAGGATTAAGCTTACCAAAAAAGCATGCCAAAAGGCATAAAATCTCTTCACTCCACACACTAGATCATTCATGCTCTTGTACAAATAAGCTAAGGCACAGCTGCCCCAATCAGAGGAGGCCACTAGATCCAAATCTCATAAGGGTGGTAGGAATATCAGGTTAATTGAATTGGTTGTGCCAGTGAAGAGAGTGGTGTTGAGCATATAGAGCAAGAAAGCCCGCACCACTTGATCCACCTAGCGTGGAGTGACCTTCTCTGCGATCCTGTCCTAGGTGTAGAAGCTCCGAATTGAATCAAGTTTAATGGTGTGCAATCCTTTCATGCCTTAGACCATACCAAGAAGACACTCAATGAAAGTGGTATTCTCAAGAGTCAGCTAATGCAAACTAGCATCAAGAGGGATAAGATCCCCATCACATGCTATCCCAATGATGGCCACAAAGGAAATGGGATCCAAAGTGAGCTCTTTAAAAGGAAGGTGAAAGGTATAAATCATCTCGAACCAACACTCCATCAAAGCATAGAGTGGTTGATAGTCATCCAACCCTGCTCCGCAGGCAGTGCAACGATAAAATTATCAAACATGGTCTCCTGGAGCTAGTCCTTTTAGCCTTCATCAGGTCATTAAAGAAGACATAGACCCCATGGAAGTTTCCCATGCCCTTAAAAGTCTGAGTGTCAACTTACAAGAAATTAGGGAATTTGAAATAAATTACAATCAAATTTATATTGTTTATCTAAAGAAAAAAAAAATTTAAACAGAAAAGTAGTTAGTTGCCCTACCACAGAGGCGTATCGCCTTAACAATGAGGTGATCACTGATGTGAAAGAGGCAATCACCATTTCCTGCTCAGAGGCAAATTGCCTCATCGTAGAGGCAAACACCTATATGCAATGAAGAATAGCGGGAAAATTTTCAAATTTTGATTAATTTCATAAAATTTGATCATAATTTGCCCTATTTTTAGTCGTAGATGAAAAACTATTACAAATAAGTGTTAACTCAGTATAAATTGCAAGGAAAAAAAGAGGATTCAGACACTAACATCTTTAGTCACGAGGAAGCAAATGTGGGTTTTCAAATCCACTAAAAGAGGAATCTGGTTTCCCCAAATCAAAATGAAGTTACGAGGCACGTTAGGAGGAGGCGGAATACGATCCCACCTGGGCATAGGAGGAGTCCTCTCATTGTCCATTTTCAAAAAAGTGTGAGCGTGGGAAAGAGAAGAAAAAGAAAAAGAAAAGAGAAGGAGGAAGGAAAAGAGGAAAGGAGGGGGGGGAGATGAGATCCTTTTATAGGTAAAAAAAAAGAAGACATGGAAATTAGGAATTGAAGAGAGATTAATCAATGATGATGACAAGTGAAGATGATGAAAATGACGTATAATGATAACAAATGAATTTTTTGTTTCAAACAAACCTGAAGCGGTTAAAAAATTAAGGATTTTGATTCTGGATGAAGTACCAGTAATAACACTTAGTTTGGCTAGCCAATGCATCAGGGACAAATAACGCATTCGGTTTGATCAACTCGCATCTAGGGACAAGCTATGGATTTTCTCTAATTGAAGCATCAGTACAGAGGTGACTGACAAGGAAATGAATTCCTAGAGTCTACAATGAAAAAAGACTGATTGAGCAATGAATTCCTGAAGTCTGCAGTTTACCAAGTGACTGATCAAGCTAGGAAAACCCATGAATCACATTTCAGATAAGTGACTAATCAGGCCAGGAAAACCTATGAATCACATTTACTGAGTGGAAGGAGGGCTAGGAAAACCCAAGTGTCATGCTAAAGCTATAATGAGTGGCTGATCAGGCTAGGGAAACTTAAGGATCACGACCATATTTCTAGTCGAAGCACTCACCTCTCTAGCGAAACTCAGAGTCCAAGTATGCTACCTATTTACTTTTGCTTTTATTTGCATTGTGCATGTGATTTTCTTGAAAAACTTCTTTGCATGTGTTTGATTTTTCAAAAAACTATAGACACCCGATCTGATCGACTCATGATTTTGGAATGAACTACAGGTGCTCGATTTGATCGGCTCGCATCAAAGCCTAATGATAAGAATGAGAAACTTGAATAAAATTATGAATCTTGAATCTTTGATTAGAAATGGACTTGAGATCCCAGGGACCTAAAAACCTAACCTAAATCATCCAAACCTAACCCAAAAGTGTCTAAACAGGCCTAAGTTTGCCTTAGCCCACTTGGCCTAATGTAGAGTAAGGCTAAAGAGGCACCACCTCTGTGAAAAGAAGCGATCGCTCTATGATAATCACCACAGAGGTGATGGCCTTATCGCAGTGGTGCTGTCTCTATGGCATACCACTTACAGTTGTAGCCATGGTGGCCAAGTAGGATGGGCCCCACACCCTCTAGACCTAATTTTTGCATGAGGAAGAGATTTTGGGGGGAAGAAAAAGACTATTGAGGCTCATGATGGTCTAGGAAACTGGGGGCATGGGTAATATTTAAGATAAAAATGGAAAAAAGAGAGAGAAGAAAAGGGGGAGGTTACCAACATTGAAGAAAGGACTAGCATTAATAAGATTTAGCAAAAAAAAAGGGAAAAGAGGGGGAGAGGCTTTGAAACCTGGGGGGACGTTCTTAAGAAGAAGAGAAGGAGTTCAAGTCTAAGAGTCCATTTCCTTGAGAATAAAGAGGTGAAAGAAGCTTTTTCTCAAGTGTAGCTCATATCCAAGTAGAGTTAAACATCTAAAGCAATCTCTGAGGGTCAACTACTTTGTTAAAGCTCATACGTAAGTAAATCCTACTTATCTCCTTAGCACCTTGATATTAGACTTGCATATGACTTATTTTGTTTATTTATTTAGTGTATATTTTGAGTTTATACCACTTGTAATGCTATGTTATTAATATGATCTACTAGGGTGTTGAATGTAGCTGTAAAATAGCAAGTTTCTAATTGTTTGCTTGCATGCCATTTGCTTAGAATAAAAGTTTAATCATTTTGAGAGTTGGGTTGCTTATTGATTAGGTGATGCCTTTGTGAAGGGACATCGCCTCTTTGCCATGAGGCAATCAGAGGCGATCACCACTTAGACATGGTGACCATGCCTTTATTTTAAGATTTTTGTAATATGTATGCTTGATTTTGATTCCCTGGCATATTTAGGTTCTTATACTTCATTTATTTGCTTATGAATGGCTCTACCATGTATTCTATGTTAATTTATTTAATTCTTAACCTCTATTTGCATGAACTTATTTTGTAAATTGGTTTGAATGCTTTCTTTTAAGAGATTTTTCATATTTTAAGACTAATCTTTTGGCATTATAGAATCCTTAAGACTGATCTCCTTGAATTGTTAAGGATTTATCCCTTAATTAGTTCTTGAGAGGTTTTCATAGGTCTAGGAAATAGTTTAGTCTTAGTTTATCTTTAGTATATTTTTAGTATATTTTTGGTTTATTATACTTTTATTTATGTAAAAATATTGTAATCCTTAATCCTTTCCCCCTTTGAATTCCAATGTATTATTTTGATGAGCTTCGGGACTTTAAGTCATGAAATTGAGTTAATATGTAAACTTGGACTTAAGTGTAAAATTGAATAATTGATTAAGGGAAATTCTAAATTAAATGTAAATAAAGGAATAACCGGATAATTAAAGGTAATAAAATACAAAACACAAACGGAGGTTGATCGTAAGGTCGAGTGGGTATTCAAAATCCCATACCTAGTTTTCGAATCCATTATCTAATGACAGCTTCTGGGAACCTCCATACGATCTAGTTATTGTACAATATATCCCGACTTTTATCTAGGTGGCGACTCCATCTCCATTTAGGTTTTAAAGACCTAACATGTATTTCTTAATAGGCCTTGAGCCCATACAGTGCCATGGTCACCAACACTTAGGTGCACGCTAAACCTCTCCACCTACAGTGGTGACTCCACTGGGGATAGAGAAGCTTATTCCTATGTTTTATAATTTGTCATCTTTATTTATTTCTTCATTCCTTTTGCATTCACTACACTTCTTGAACATAATGAGCACTTTAAGTCCTCAATCAACTCGATGATAGTCATTATTTTACTACCTACTTTTCACTCAATCCTGGTGGTAGAGTATTTGATTATTGTCACTCACGACACATACCAATTCGAGTTGTTTGACTTTTGAGTGGGGAGACGTATATGGACGTATATTGTTATAGGAGCTGAAGCCTAATATCTAAGACTCAAGCCCATGTAATGGCCTAGTAATTTTCCTTTGGAATTCTCCTAAATATATGTGTATTTTGCCATATAATGGATCCTTGAAATAAAATCCTAAGCCCATTAACAAATGACCAAGGTAAAATGGGCCCTCATGCCCAATTCAGGTTTGTTATAAAAATAAACTATGTCAAGATGGGCCTTTCATGCCTATTTATAACCCATTTCAAATGGGCCTTGACAAAGTAAGCTTATAATGCTAGGGACCTTGCCCTATTAAAGATGGACTTGGGCTTTATTAAAAGGACCCATTACTTATTTGAATTATTTTGAGGGATATCTTATATACATTAGTTTTATTATCCCCCGTTGATAATTAAAACCCAGACAAAAAATCCTAGGATGAGAAACTCACTAATGAACATGCGTGTGGAAGAAATAAGGGTGGAGGTTATCAGTTTTAAGGTTTCGTGTTTTTTTAGTGATGTGTGTAAATTAAGTGTGTTTATGTTTTTTCTTGAACATTTATTTTCCTTGTTCCTTGCTTTAAATAATAAAATGCACTTGCATATCCTGAATATGTGTCATGCATATTTCTAACATATAGCCTTGCAATTATAGATCCTTTGAGCTTATTTGCTTGGATTCGCTCCACCTCTGGTCGACTAATTAGACATCCTAAAATAGAAATGGTAGGGAATTTTGATCTTGAGGCATTCAAGGCATAATTGAAGGAGGAGGTGTTTATTGAAACCTAGTCTATGATTAAGGAAATGATGGGAGAGATAACAAAGCTCATTAGAGAAAATCAGCTGACACTGCCACCTAATGCATAACCAACCAATCCCATTGACCTTAATGAGGAAATCTTGGTAAGAGAAAGGGAAGAAGATTATGTGAATGTATTAGCTAACCCACCAAACTACAAGGGTGTGAATTTGATTGAGGACATGGAACAAACTAAGTGGGCTAAGAACATGAGCAAGGCAATGAGTCAAATGCAAATGATAATAAAGGAGAAAGGCTTGGATGCCCTTTTGGACTACACTGATTTAAGTCTAGAAAGGGAAGATGATCCACTACCATGAACTTTAAATTCCCCAATATGAAGAAGTTTTTAGGGGCTGAGGATCCCCATTTGCATATGAAATAATATGTGACCTATATGAAAGCCACTGAACTTACTACGGCCCAGATAGTCAAATAGTTCCCTATGTTATTAGAGGGTGCACCAATTTGCTAGTACTACACCTTAGAACCATACGTTCAGTCTGATTTGAAGGAGTTGTGTGTGGCTTTTATGAAGTAATATGGCCTCAATGTGTAACTGGAGGTGTCTTTGAAAGATCTGCAGAATACTAAGCAAAGGTTCAATAAGTCCTTTACTGAGTACCTGACCCGGTGGAGAGGGAAGTTAGCTCAAATGAAGCAAAGACCTACCGAATCAAACTACTTAGTAATAGTGATAGAAGGATGTGTTCTAGCATTGTCTAAAAAGTTGAAAGACCTTGGGATCTGAAATTTTAAAGAACTACATAGGTTTGGAGTCTATAAAGAATCAGATTTGGCCCAAGAAAAAAGATTCTTTGGTAGGAGGTCTAGGGGCAGAAATGAAGCTGGTTGAAGTAGTAATGTACAGATAAATGCTATTAGATAGCCAAGTAGCAATACGCAAGCTAGTGCTTTCTGACGACCTCGACAATTATCTAACCTCAGGAGGCCTATGTCAAAGGTCCTTGAGAAGCTAATTGAAAAGAAACTTTTGTGATCCTTACCCCAGAGATCACCCATACCAAATGCCAACCCTAAACTTTATTGTAAATTCCATTAAAACATTGACCATTACACTGAAGAGTGCACATAATTAAGAAATGAGATCCAAGCCCTAATTTATGTAGGAAAAATCATCGATCCTGATAGTAAAAAACCAAACACTGAAAACAACCCTCTGCCTAATTATTGTAATGTACCACCACCCAACCCAAATATCCTCATAATCAATATATGATTAACAGAAAGTAAGTCCTAAACTCTTTCATTGATGCTACCCCCAGTTCACTATAATCTAAACCTAATGACTTGAGCCAAAATGAATAACTAGCATAACTTGCTGTGAACATAATGGACATCTGGAGTTCTGATGACGAAGATGGGAGTCCAATTGAATTATGGAATAATAAACAAAATGAGGGGAACCAATCAGTTGAGAAAGTTGAGGAAAAAGGGAAAGAGGTTGAGATTGCAAAACCTAGATCAGTAAAGGAAAGGGATCTAGAAAAAAAAGAGGGAGTGGAAGAAGTAAAGAAAGAAGGGGTTATTATTATGTCTATGAATTGTTAATGCATTCAAGAGATCATTGAGAAGC
This sequence comes from Mallotus nudiflorus, assembly GCA_947683625.1. Lineage (NCBI taxonomy): Eukaryota > Viridiplantae > Streptophyta > Magnoliopsida > Malpighiales > Euphorbiaceae > Mallotus > Mallotus nudiflorus. The sequence continues at coordinate 1,455,431 of CANTUR010000141.1, forward strand.
ACTAGTCTTAGCTTTGGATCATAAGAGGATTTCCACCAGTTGTACTCCTAAAGAAATGGCGAGCTCACTAATGGAAACCCCTTGAGGAACCATTGCATTCTTTAATAACAATCTGCCCTTAGAAGGAAGTGATCATCACAAGGCTGAGGTAAAAGGCAAAATGACTTGTTATGTGATGGTAGACAATGGCTCAACTATTAATGTGTGCCCACTAAAAATTCTACCAAAGTTAGGATTGAGTGTAACATACTTGAAGCCCTCTGAGGTAATCATCAAGGCTTATGAAGACACGAAAAGGCTAGTTAAAGGGACATTTAGAGCGTTAGTCAAAATCGGGCCTCTTAAGACTTAGGTTAATCTGCATATGATTGACATCCCTATGACTTTTATAATCATGTTAGGAAGGTCATGGTTCCATCCTCTAGGTGGTGTACCATCCATAGTCCATCAGAAAATCAAGTTCCCACACGAGGGTAAAGTTGTTACTATTTCAGCAAAAACTGAAGTCGATATAACTTCATCGAAGCTAGCCCCTAAAAAAATTCCTATCAAATTTTGAGGTCTATATGATCTATGAAGACAAGATGGATAAGAAGGTCCTAAGCATGATGTGAAACATGAAATTCATGCCTAGTATGGGATTAGCAAAGAACTAAAGTGGACTATTAGGCTTTATGAATCATAAAGTGCCAATTTTGAAGTACGAAGTAGGGTATAAAGGAGAAGATGATTCTGAGGGAAAATTGGATATTTGGGAACAACTTGACAATTCATAAAAGGAAGCTACAACAGAGAAGAAAGATTTTTGAGAGATTTTTATGAGAGAGGGCACCAATTATCCATACACTAAAACTCCTGAATCTTTGCTAATAGTTGGAAAAGTAATTTTGGGCTTTGAAATCTGCTTTGAATTTATGAACAAAGTAGAGAAAGCTACTGCTGATGAAACTCCTATAAAAGAGCTTGTGCTGACTAAGGAAGAGGGACCTGAAGAGAACATTGCTACTATGGAGATGAAGGATACTGTTGATCAAGACGAGGCACTGGATCTTAAAACCTACATCCTCAACTCCATCATGGATTTATTTTATGATGATGATGTTGATGTTTCTCTTTCTTCTTTGTTTGAGACTGATGACCTTTTGTTTACTAAAGTGGATGCAATGAAGTTTGAATTTTCTTATTTGTGTGATATGTTTCCTAATGGTTATTCTATTTATGATGATCATTTCATGCATATATTTGACATTAATACCACACAAACTGAACCATTTAGTTTAGGCATAAATGATAATCCTAAGAATATACTGCTTGCTTTTGATTTAGATCATGATGAGAAAGAAACAATGAAAGAGATTGAAAAAAAGATAAAAAGTGTTTGCTTGGGGTTACAGGGATATGCTAGTTTCAACAAGGAGATTGTAGAACATAGAATCCCCATATATCCTCATACATCACCAATTAAGTAGAAATAGAGAAGGCTAAGGCCAGAATGGCTCTTTTGATCAAGGAAGAAGTTAAGAAGCAGCTAAAGGCAAAGTTTGTTGAAGTGGTAGAGGACACCTAATGGTTGGCAAACATTGTACATATACCAAAGAAGGATGGAAGGGTTATAATGTGTGTGGATTATAAAGACTTGAACAAAGCTTGCCCAAAAGATGACTTTCCATTGCCACATATCGACACCCTGGTCGATAGCACAACTTTCAGTGCAATGTATTCTTTTATGGATGGATTCTCAAGATACAATCAAATCATGATATCAATAATTGATAAGCTGAAAATGTCCTTCACCATAGAATGGGGTATCTACTATTACATAATCATGCCATTTGGGCTTAAGAATATGGGAGCTACTTACCAGAGGATGGCCACCACTCTATTACATGACATGATTCATAGGGAGATAGAGGTGTATGTCGATGACATAATGGTAAAGTATGTGACCAGAGAGGGACATTTTGAGGCACTAGACAAGTTCTTGCCAAGGGTAAAGAAGTACAATCCAAGGATGAACCCGAAGAAATGTGTTTTTAGGGTGATGTCTGGTAAATTGCTAGGACACATTGCTAGCCAAAAAGGGTTACAAGTGGACCTGGATAAAGTGAAAATGATTAGGGAAATGCCCGTGCTAAAGAAAGAGAAAGAAGTTAAAGGGTTTATCGGATGATTACAATACATCAATAGATTCATAGCTAAGTTGACTACAATCTATGAACCTATTTTCAAGCTACTGAGAAAGAATGAGCTAGTGATTTGGGATGATAAATGTCAATGAACTTTTGAAGGTATTAACAATTATCTAATGAATCCTACAGTTCTACAACCACCAAAGCTAGGAAAGCCATTGATCCTTTATATAGCCATTAAGAAGGATGCAATAGGTGTGATGTTGGCTTAATAAAGTGAAGGGAAGATAGAACACGTTGTGTACTATTTAATTAAGAAGCTTCTGTAGTACGCAACAAGTTATAGTCTTGTAAAGAAGACATGTCTGGCCATGATTTGGGCAACAAAGAACCTTCGACACTAGTTCCAGTCTTACAAAGTATAAGCAGTCTCTAAACACGATCCCCTCAAATACCTCTAGCAGACCTCATTCCTTATAGGAAAATTGGCTAGATGGCTAGTTTTGCTCATGGAATTTGACATAGACTATGTAACAAAGAAAGTGGTAAAAGGAAGAGCAGTAGCATACTTTCTAGCTCATAACCCAGTAGATGACGAACAGGAGTAGGAATTGGAGTTTTCTTATGAACATTTTGGGGTAATAAAGGTGCAAGGCTAGCAAATGTACTTCGATGGAGCCATAAATAGCAAAGGAGACAGTATCAGTGTAATCTTAATCACGTTGAAGGGAGAAATGATCCCAATGGCAAAAGACTCAAATTTAAAGTGACGAATAACCAAGTTGAGTTTAAAGCTTGCATTTTTTTATTAGAGGCATTGTGTAGTATGGGGGTAGAAGATGTCACTGTTTATAGAGATTCTATGTTAGTGGTGAGACAGGCTTCTAAAGAATGGGAGGTGAAAGAAGATAGACTATGATTGTACTGGATTATTTGACTACTATCTTGCTATCCTTTGCTTAAAACAAATTCATCCACCTACCAAGAGAAGGGAACCAAATGGTAGATGCTTTAGCTATATTAGCTTCTATATGGGAGAGTGGGAGGCAAATAACATTTAAGCCTTTGATTCTAGTCAAATCTCAGACTCCTTACTATGAAGAGATAAGGGTAATTCCAGTTGATACTATCATTGAGAACCTTGGTTTTATGAATTGCAAAAGTATTTAGAAATGGGAAAGTTTCCTGAGGATGTTGAAAAGAAAGAGAAGATGTCTCTACGACTGCTATCTTGACAATTTATCAGTTACAATGTCATGTTGTATAAAAGAAAGCCTACTGGGGTTCATTTGAGATGTGTTGACAAAAATGAAGCTCTGAGGTTAATGGAAATAGTGCATGAAGGAGTCTATGGGCCACATATGAATGTGACAGTCTTAGCAAAGAAGATAGCTCATCAAGGTTACTTTTGGCTAACTATAGAAATAAATTGTGTCAAGTTTGTGAAAAAGTTCCATAATTATCAAACTTATGGAGACATCAGTTATCTGCCTTCTATGGAACTTTGAGGAATGACTTCTCCAGAGCCCTTTGTCATTTGGAGAATTGATATTATAGGAGAGATATGGCTGAGAGCATCAAATGGTCACCGATACATTATAGTGGCAATTGATTATTTCTCGAAATGGATCAAAGCTAAGTCTTATACTGTTGTTGGCTTAAAACAAATGGCAAGGTTCATCAAGAAAAAATATAATTTACAGATATGTGTTGCCCCATCCCATCGTCATTGATAATGATGTTCAGTTTTAGGCTAAGTTGGATGCCCTATTAAAAGAATATAAGATTGAACATCATAAATCATCCTTGTATAGGCCACAAGCAAATGGGGCTATGGAAGCTACAAATAAAAATATAAAGAGGATCCTGACCAAGATGTTGGAGAATTATCGAGACTATGCTAATTATTTGCAATTCGCATTGTGGGGGGGGGACAAGACTACTACAAAGACATCAATTAGTATCACTATATACTCCTTAGTATATGGGTGTGAGGAAATATTCTGATAGAAGTGGAGATTCAATCATTAAGGGTTCTTTTGGAATCCAAAATCCTAGAATATCAGTGGGTAAAAGAGTCTATTAGGACAACTGACACTACTGGATGAGAAAAGACTAAAAATAATCTATCACTCCCAGTTGTATCAGAAAAGGATGGCTTAGCCTTATAAAAAGAAGATCAAGCTTAAAAAAATCAAAGAAGGGGATTTTGTGCTAAAACTCATGAAGTTGATCGTGATTGATCCACGAGGCAAGTTCAAGCCAAATTAAGAAGGGCCATATCTAGTGAAGAAACTATTCTCCAAGGGTGTCGCTATCCTATCAAACTTGGAAGGAAATGAATTCAAAGAGCCCATCAACCTGGACAAGCTCAAGAAATACTTTCTATAAAAGTCTCACTAGGGAGAAAACCTCGCAAAGGTTGCCTAGGCAAAAATTAAAGACAAAAATTAAAAAAATTAAAAAGTCCTACTAGGTTGAAAACCTCATAAAGAGGTGATCTAGGCAAAAGTTAGGGACGTGTGAAAGGAGAGAGAGTATAGGAAAATAGTTGGTTAGAAAACTTACAAGGGCAAGCTAACCAACAACATGAGCTATAGAAAAGCAAAATGTATATGCATATTATGCTTGAGCTAAATGAAATAAGATTGCTAAAATTATTACTAAACATTACATTAAGTGTTTATTACAAACTATCTTACTGCCATAAAGGGAAACTCTATCTAACAAAAGTGAAATAACGACTTAATTCATAAGCTAAATTTGTTTCCTTTTCTTTTGTTAAGCACCTTTAATACTAAATGCTTGCAATTTTATCACTCTTTTATTTTTGATAAACTCATCTTTTTCTATCTGTTGCAATTGTATCCATGCTTTGTATTGATCATCTGTAGACAAATCTCCATCGTAGTTGATGTTTCTCTAAATTTTTTTCATGACCAAGTACTAGCTAAGTTATCCATAAAGTTTTAAGAAAGAGGTGTTGGTTCAAATGCATGGGCTAGTCTTACAATCAACTATTTTTTACCATACTAATGGCAGAGACTAGTAGGGTCATAAAATATGGAAAAGTGAAGGCCAGCTATTGGAATACAGTGAGTATATGATTTGATAGTCACAAATTGTAATCTCTACCATGGACACATCCAACGAATCAGAGTATTAGGGAATGTTGACAGCTAGCTCTGGACATCTTCAGGGATAAGGTACAACATCCTAGTTCAGTAATGTTTAGCTCTGTAGTGTATAATGTTCCGAGGAGGCTTAAGCAGCCCCAGCTTCTCGTGAAGCCACATCTATGAAAGCAATGAATAAATAAAAAATGCCAAGAAAACAAAGGGTGACAATGAGAAAGAAAGAATTACCTCTAGTAAGAATGGGCTTCCTGAGAATCACCTATTTGATGAAAGGTTATCCAGCCTGATGATGCAGGCAACATAGAGGAACAAGCCCTCCAATTTATGCAAAAATTGGACAAATTACGATGCTGGCAATTTTGTAATTTTGGGCAAGTTCCAAGTATTGGATTTGGGTGATTCAAAAGCCTAATTTATGTGGAAACGGGCCAACAGTTCCAAGTCATAAGCTTAGCTTGTGAAATCCATCGCTTTTTGGCCAAACTCTATCATTTAGGCCCTTAAATGGGCAATTTTATTATTTCCTATTTTTTGTTTAGGGTTTTTTGAAGATTTACTATTTCTACTTTCTTTGTTATTTTTGGATGACAGTTTTTATGATAATTTGAATTCTCTTTTATTCTTCCAAAATTTCTTGAAATTTTGATGCCTATAGTCTAAATTTCTATAGAAGATTATTTATTGGTAGTCGTGCATGATTCAACAATATTCAATTGTTTGTTTTATCCGTCCTTCCGCTATGTCAACTAATAATGGTTTCTACTAAGATGAGGGGGAAGGGGTTGAGTCCATTTTCCACTTAGTCCAGGATATAGAGGATTTTGGCATCATAATTGCTAGAAGTAGAGATGAGCAAGAATTGAGTATACAGTAGAAAGCCATCATCCGAGGCTAATAGAGCTTACCTTTATCTACACCCACAGTGATGTTGAGAAATGACTCCAATTCAACCTCTGATGAGGATATACTATGGTGAAAGTTGAGGTGGAAGGTGAAACATCCGAGACATCTGATACTGAATGGAATGTGGATTTGGGACTTCAAGGATATGAATTATGAATTAACAAGGGGAGTCTAAGCTACAACCAAGGATAGCTTTAAATTCTTTGGATAGGGGGTAGATTTCTACTGTCCTAAACTGAAAGTCATGTTTGCAAGGATCCTAGCATTGAGATATAGCATGAAGAAATGAGAAGTTGATTTTCCTTGCATGAAGAGATTTGAAAGAGAACAAGTGAAAGGCCTCCAATCTTGCCCAAGATTTGCTATCCAAACTCCTAAGGACAATTTGCTTATGTTTAAGGCATCTTTCAGTTATAGTTTAAGGTTTTAGGTGATATTCAAATATTTAGAAAGTGTTTTGGGGCATTTTAGAGGGAGAAGGAGTTCTTAAATTGGATTTGAAAAGTTAAGTCGGTCGTAGACTATCACTTGCTAAGAGGTGATTGCCTTTCTAGTAGATGGCACAATGGTTATCGTCTCTTCAGCAGAAAAATAGACGTGCATTTAATGCAAAGTTACATGATTTTAACTGGAAATGCGAGGCTAAATTGCTCAGATGTATTCATGTGGATGAAAATGAATGAATTAAATAGCAGAGGAAATGTAATCATCCAAACATTCAGCCAAAATAGAGAAATAAAATGCAAAGTTCTAAAATTCCTAAAACAACAAATTGCTAACTTTGTCTAGGGCATATCTCAGTTATCCCTAGTCTACACATCATATTTGGTGCCCCCGGAGTCACCTCTAGAGCCGCCACCTCCTCTGGTCTCCTCATCACTACTCTCCTCATCAATTTGGAGCACCTCGATCTGTCGCTTGAGAGTATTGATCCTATTCAAAATAAACTTCAAGTCAGTAAATCAAACAGGCATGCATACATATAGACATAGGGGAGATCTTTACCCGTGAAAGCCATCATATGATCCCTCTGAGCCTTAATCATGCGATACATGTACAACCCTTGGCTCAGGGAAATTTGTATCATTAATAGGATGTTAGAGAATAACAAACATAATTGAGAATGTTCTAAGATATAGGTTAAAAGTGAACTTACATGGGTATTGTCTCTTAGGATGTAAGCAGGTGTGAGCTCGTCATCCAAAGTCAGGAACTGATGGGATAGCTCTCTTGGAGGGACCCAATAATGAACAAGTAGATCAGGAGTGTGAGCAAAGCTGCCAACAATGATCTCAAAGGCAGAAATGGTGGGAGGTCTCATATGCTCATCAGCAGCTGAGGTCCCCTATCTATGTGGATTTCTAGGTCTCTTTCTCATGTGCAGGAGGCCTAACATGAACTGCTAGTCTAGTTGGTGCATCCTAAGAATGAGGAATTATGTTAGAATGACACTATTATAAGACATGAGTAGAGCATTGAGTGCTTACCTTAGAAGTGGAGGCATATGATAGAGGTACCATTTGTAAGAGATAGGTCTAAATGAAATCCATATACCAGCTCTTGATCTGCATGGTGTGATCCGCAGCCGGTGAACCAATGACAACCTGGGCAAGATTGTCACCCTCCAACTTATGTGTCAAGAGCATGCTACTAAGAGGAGACTTAGGTACGTGCCTAGCCCTAGCACCCTTGCTCTAAGGATCCGCTCACTGAGGTACCAAACTTGATAGCCTAGCTCGTATAAAAGGACCCTCCTTTGGGACAGTAGCATGGAATGGGTCATGTCCACATTCCACCTGTCTTCGCAACCCCACAAGTCATTCCAGATCTACAAAAATACCAAAAGGTAAGCAATTTAAATTTATGAAAATTACTAACATAGTTAATTGATTCTTTCAGGTACTGCATCCTATGTCAACAAGTTTAGGTGTTGTCGATGGATATGAACTCGAGTTAGGTCTTCTTCAAGACATGGCTAGGACCCCATCTCTAAAAGGCCAGAAGCACATCCACTACACGAGTCACCCCAATGAGCAACTCTAACTCCATCGCCCATACCTACAAGAGAAGCAATATTAATAAGATGTTTAATAAACAATAATAAAAATGAATCAATCAATATCGAGGATGAAGCTTACCAAAAAGGCATACTAAAAGCCACAAAATCTTTTAGCTCCATATAATAGATCATCCATGCTCTTGTGCAAATAAGCCAAAGCACGACTGCCCAATCATAGGAGGCCATTATATCCAAATCCCATAGGGGTGGTAGGAACATTAGGTCAACTAAACTGGCGATGTCAACAAAGAGAGTGGTGCCGAGCAGATAGACTAAGAAAGCCTGCACCACTTGATCCACCTGTAGTGGAATGACCATCTTTGCGATCCTATATTGGGTGTAGAAGCTTTATATAGAATCAAGCTTGATGGTGTGCGATTCCTTCATGTCCAAGACCATACCAAGAAGACGCTTGATGAAAGCAGCCTTTTTAGGAGTCAACTGATGCAAACTAGCATCAAGAGGGATGAGATCCCCAACACATGCTATCCCAGTAATGGTTGCAAAGGAAATGGGATCTAGAGTGAGCTCTCCAAAGGGGAGGTGAAAGGTATGAGTCGTCTCGAACCACCACTCCATCAATGCATAGAGGGGTTGATAGTTGGTCCAAACCTGCTCCACAGGAAGTGCGATGACAAAATTGTCAAACCTGGTCTATTGGAGCCAGTTCCTTTGGCCTTTTGTTAGGTCATTGAAGAAGACAAAGGCCTCATGGAAGTTCCCTGTGCCCTTAAACATTTGAGCATTAGCTTGTAAGAAATTAGGGAAATTGAAATAAATTACAATCAAATTTGTGTTGTTTCTTTGAAGAAAAACTAAATAAGTAAAATTTGAACAAAAAAGAAGCTAGTCGCCCTACTACAAAGGCATAGCACCTCTACAATGAGGCAATTGCCTCATGGCTGTGGCAATTGTCTCTATGAAAAAGGTGATCACCATTTCCTGCTCAAAGGTGAATTGCCTCTAGGCAATGAAGCGATCACCTCAGTACTGATGCAATTGCCTCATTGCAGAGGCATTCAAGAATAGTGGACAATTTTCAATATTTGATTAATTTCATAAAATTCATTTATAATTTGCCTTATTTTTAATCCTAAATGATAAATTATCATAAATAAGTGCTAACTTGGTATAAATTATAGGAAAAAAGAGAGGATTTAAACACTAACCTCTCCAGTCACAAGGGAGCAAATGTGGGTTTTCAAATCCACTAAAAGAGGACTTTAGTTTCCCTGAATAAATTTGAAGTTGTAAGGTACACTAGGAGGAGGCAGAATATGATCCCACCTAAGTATGGGAGGAGTCCTCCCATCATCCATTTTCAAATAAGTGCGAGCACGAGAAATAGAAGAAAAAGAAAAAGAAAAGAGAAAGAGGAAGGAAAAGGGAGGAGAGGAGATTATTTTATAGGTAAAAAAAAAAAGAAGACATGGAAATTAGGAATTAAAGAGAGATGAATGAAAGATGATGACAAGTGAAGATGATGAAAATGACGCATAATGATGACAAATGAATTTTTTATTTCAAATGAACCTGAAGCGGTTAACAAATTAAGGCTTTTAATTATAGTCAAAGCACCAATCAACAACACCTAATTTGGTTGCCTGTAGATCGAGCGTAAATCATGCATTTAGTTTAATTAGCTCGCATCTAGGGACAAGCTATGGAATCAACAACACCTAGTTTGGTCAGCCCATGCATCGGGGGAAAATCATATGTTTGGTTTGATCGGCCCACATCTAGGGACAAGCTATAGATTTTCTCTAATCAATGCAATAGTAATAGAGGTGACTAACCAGGCAATGAATTCCTAAAGTCTATAATGAAAAATAGATTGATCAATAATGAATTCCCAAAGTCTGTGGTTTACCAAGTGATTGATTGGGCTAAGAAAACCCATGAATCACATTTTAAATGAGTGATTGATCAAGCCAAGAAAACCTATGAATCACATTTTAGATGAGTGACTAACCAGACTAAGAAAACCCATAAATCACATTTCAGATGAGTGACTAATTGGGCCAGGAAAACCCATAAATCACATTTACTAAGTGGAAGTAGGGCCAGGAAAACCCAAGTTTCATGCCAAAACTATAATGAGTGGCTGATCGAACGAAAAAACTTGAGGATCATAATCACATTTTAAGTCAAAGCACTCACCTATCGAGCGACACCTAGAGTCCAGGTATGCTACCTCTTTACTTTTTCTTTTATTTATTGTGCAGGTGATTTTCTTAAAAAATTTCTTTGCATGTGTTTGGTTTTTTGAAAAATCAGGGGGCAAACTATAGACACCCAGTCCGATCGACCAATGATTATAGAATGTACTACGGGTGCTTAGTTTGATCGGCTTGCATCAAAGCCCAATGATGAGAATGCGAAGCTTGAATACAAGTATGAAGCTCGTATCTTTGATTGGAATTGGACTTGAGAGCCCAAGAACCCAAAACCCTAGCCCAAATCACCTAAACCTAGCCCAAAATTATCTAAACAGGCCTAAGTTTGCCTTAGCCCACTTGGCCCAATGCAGAGCAGGGCTAAAGAGGCATTGCCTCTATGCAAAGAGGTTATCGCCTCTATAGTACTAGCCGTAGAGATGATCGCCTCATCATAGTGGTGCCACCTTTGTGGCAGACCACTTACAATTGCATTTAATGTAGCTGCAGCCATGGTGGTCAAGTGGGATGGGCCCCACACCCTCAAGACCTGATTTTTGCATGAGAAAGAGATTTTGGGGGGAAGAAGAAGGCTATTAAGGCTCATGATGATCTACGAACATAGGGGCATGGGTGAGATTTAAGACAAAAATGGAAAAAAAGAGAGAAGAAAAGGGGGAGGTTACCAACATTGAAGAGAGGACTAGCATTAAGAAGATTTAGCAAAAAAAAAGGGAAAAGAGGGGGAGAGGCTCTAAAACTAGAGGGGACGTTCTTGAGAAGAAGAGTAGGAGTTCAAGTTCAAGAGTCCATTTCCTTGAGAAGAAAGAGGTGAAAGAAGCTTGTTCTCAAGTGTATCTCACATCCAAGTAGAGTTCAACATCAAAAGCAATCTTCAAGGGCCAACAACTTTGTTAATGCTCATACTTAAGTAAATCCTATTTATCTCCTTAGCACTTTGATATTAGACTTGCAGATGACTTAGTTTGTTTGTTTATTTAGTTTATATTTTAAGTTTGTACCACTTGTTATGCCATGTTATTAATATAATCTACTAAGGTGTTGAATGTAGTTATAAAATAGCAAGTTTTTTATTGTTTGCTTACATGTCATTTGCTTAGAATAGAAGTTTAATAGTTTTGAGAGTTAGGTTAGTTGTTAATTAAGCAACGCCTCTGTGAAGGGGTGTCAAGAGGCGATAACCACTCAGACAAGGTACCTATGCCTTTGTTATGAGATTTTTGTAATATGTATGCATGATTTTGATCCCCTGGCATATTTAGGTTCTTATACTTTATATATTTACATATGACTACCTCTACCATGTCTTCTAAGTTAATTTTTTTAGTTCTTAACCTATATTTGCATGAACTTGTTTTGTAAATTGGTTTGAATACTTTCTTTTGAGAGATTTTGCATATTTCGGGACTAATTTTTTGGCATTTCCAGGATCCTTGAGACTGATCTCCTTGAATCGTTAAGGATTTATCCCTTAATTGGTTCTTGAGAGGTTTTTATAGGTCTAGGAACTAGTTTAGTCTTGGTTTATCTTTAGTATATTTTTAGTATATTTTTGGTTTACTATACTTTTATTTGTGTAAAAATGTTGTAATCCTTAATCCCTTCCCCTTTTGAATTCTAATGTATTGTTTTAATTTATTATTTTGATGAGCATCGAGGCTTTAAGGCATAAAATTGAGCTAATATGCAAACTTAGTCTTAAGTGTAAAATTGAACAATTAATTAAGGGCAATTCCAAATTGCATGTGAATAAATGAATAACCGGATAATTAAAGGTAATAAAATACAAAACATAAATGGAGGCCGATTGCAAGGTCAGGTGGTCATTTAAAAAACCATATATAGTTTCTAACTTATTCTTTGATGACAGTTTATGGGAACCTCTGGGGGATCTAGTTATTGTACAATGTATCCCAGCTTTTATCTTGATGGTGACTCCATTTCCATTTAGGCTTTAAAGACCTAACATGTATTTCCTAATAGGCCTTGAGCCTATACAGTGCAATGGTTGCCAACACTTGGGCGTACGCTAAACCCCGCCGGCTATAAAAAGTATATACTCTCTAAAAGGAACTAGGGTGGAATAATATGTTCATAATTTTTAGTTACATCAAAGCATACAAGGATCATTCCTTACTGTAGAAATTGCAAAGGCCAAGATTCCAGGTAATGAAGAGATTTCTTATCATAATCAAGGGAGAAGGCAAAATTCTAACTTGGAAGCACTAGTGAATAAGTCTGTAGTTACTCCTTTCAAATTTCCTAAAATGACTAAGCACATAATAATTCACCAAACCACATTTCTCAATTAGTAAAAAAACACTATCTCAAGTAACCATAGCCTACTAAGATTATATAGAACCAAACCAGTCCTTAATATCAACTATATCAAATAAAGCTATCCTGCCAAAAGAACCTAGCCTTATTACCAACTCCATGATAGATAAAACTTCACTTGAGATAAAATAATTTGATTCATGAGCCCTTAATGCAAAAATTAGTTCCTCTTGTCATAAAAGAAATAATCACACAACATGATCAAAATCAAACCACCAAAAACACATTGTTGATCATTTGTGTGATTAATAGTTAGTCACCCTTATTTTGACCTTAACAAATAAATATTGAATCACTAGTATATGTGTTTTAGTGTGATTATAAGATAGGTTCATCATGATCAATTGAATGTTCAAAACAAGTCAAATTCAACTTAAGCTCAAAAGTGAGATTAACACCACAATCATGATTAAAGATAGCTAACTCTCAGTTGAGAATCTGAACTCCTTAAATCATTTTCGTTCTTATACTTGATTTTATTCTCATATTTGCTCTTTGCTTAATTTCTCCTAAACTCCTTTTAATCCTTGAATTTCTCTCTAACACTCTTAAAATTCCTATTCACCCCCTCTAAGGCTTTTCCAATTAGTATCAAAGCTTGATTTCTTATTATGTAATTGCAAGAAACAAAGATCCTAATAGGTTTTTTAAATTTTTTTAATTTTTTAGGCCTTTCTTTGATGACAATGATTACACTATTTATAGACTCTTCTACTACTAAAGTTCTTTTATTGAAGACTCTATATACCTTGGTAGTGATGGAATAGCCTAAAAAAAATCTCTTCATCAGGTTTAAAATCAAATTTCCCAAGGTTATCCTTGGTGTTTAATGTAAAGCATTTACACCTAATTACTCTTAGATATGAGATCTTAGATTTTTTATTATTCCAAAGCTCATAAGAAGTTTATTTAAAATGGCTCTTTTAAACACTCTATTTGTAATTTAGCAAGTAGTATTAATGGCTTCTGCCTAAGAATATAGTGGAAAGTTATATTCATAGATCATAGTTCTGGCCATCTTTACCAAAGTTCCATTCTTTCTCTCTATAACTCCATTTTGTTGTGGCATTTTAAGAGAAGAGTAGTTATGAAAAATTCCATTTTCATTATAGAAACTTTTGAAAATTTTATTTTCAAATTTGGTTCCATGATCATTTCTAATGGAGGAAATACACACCTAAGTAAATCTAGAGTAATAATCAACAAGCATAAGTGCATAATGCATTCCACTTAAGCTATCTACTCTAGTAGAACTAAATAAATCCATATGAATTAATTCTAATGGCCTAGAGGTGGACATATTATTTTTGAGCTTAAAGGAAGACTTAGTTTGCTTTCCTTTTTTTACAAGCATCACATGTATTGATGAATTTGATCTTGGGTAATCCATTCAAAAGTTCACTCTTGCTAAAATCATCTAAAAGCTCAAAATTAGCATGTCCTAACCTTCTATGCCAAGTCTATACATTATGTGAAATGGCCATAAGACATTTAAATTCTTTATGTCCTATTTTATTCAAATCAATAACATAAACATTGTCAACTCTTTCACCACTAAAAATCACTTTATCATTAACAAGATTACTAATAAAGTAATTTTTAAGATAGAAGGTGACCTTAATACCCATATCACATAATTGACTAATACTAAGCAAGTTATGTTTTAAGCCATCTACTAGGAGAACATGATGAATAAATAAATATTGAGGGTTGCCAATTTCCCAATGCTAACTATCTTTCCCTTAGCATTATCTCCAAAGGTAACACATCCTCCATCCTTAGATTCAAGCTTAGTAAATTACTCCTTATCACCCGTCATGTGCCTTGAGCATCCACTATCAAGATACCATTTGCTCTTCTTCTTTATGGATTTTAGGCAGACCTACATAAGGAAATTTTAAACCTTCTTTTGAAACCAAAACTTAGTTGGTCTAAGCTAGTTAGCATCAACATAGTCTAAAAGCAATAAATTCAAATGCAATTTTCTATAATAGCACACAATGCTAGCATGTCTAAACATCATGCAAAAAAAGCATCTCACATTAGCAAATATCTTAAATTTTTATGCATATGAGAATTTTACATTTGAGTAATGCACATTCCTCTTATAAGGGGCATATCTTATAAATTGTGCATGAAAATGTGGAGTTTAATTCCTAGAGTATGCTTGTGATCTATAATGAGTGTGATTCATAGAAGCACATATATGTGTATGGTGTTCTGAAGTTGCATGCTTAGAAACATTCATGCTTAGGTTGAGGTCTCTTGGCTTGTTCCTTGGATCTTTGAGTCAATAATGATTGAGTCTTATTAGACCTTATATTGACTCTAGAAGATTGAGACTTCTTAGCCTTTAAACTTTAAATCTCTAGGGTGTTGATGTAAAGGGAGAAAGATCACTAGAGGCTTTAACAAATTTAATTTGTGATGATGATGAAGATGAGGATCCATTAGTGTATCCAAGTCTATAGGTGCTTCCATGGTGTCTTTGTGATTCAAGAAGATTATTAAAAGTCTCTTTCCCATTTTTGAATTTGGAAATGGAACTTTTTAATTCCATTATTTCTCTTAAAAGCTTTTGATTTTCATCATTAGCCTTCTTGAGTCCCTCATTCAAGAAGGTGGAGGTTTTTAAATCATTAACAAGTTTTCATTAGACAAAACAAGTTTAGAGAAATCATTTTTTTAAATTCTCAAATTCCTTAGATATATTTGACAGCTCATGCTTATAAAGCTTTTTTTTTAGAAAGTAGGCTCTTACATTTAAGCATGAGTTTGCTCACAATTGAGCTCTCATAATCATCATTATTATTATCATCATAATCATTACAAGAAGAGTGAGAAGTAGATGGTACCTCAATGTTGTCCTCAAGAGCCATGAAGTAAAGGTTGGCTAATTCTTATTGCTTCACTTCCTTTTTTGATTCGGAGGAGTCATCCCCTGAAGCTTTAAATGTCTTTTTCTTCTCCTTTGCTCCCTTGTTCTTTAACTTCAACCTTAGGCACTCACTTATAATATGTTTGGGGTACTTGCATTCATAGTAA
Organism: Mallotus nudiflorus; assembly: GCA_947683625.1. NCBI lineage: Eukaryota > Viridiplantae > Streptophyta > Magnoliopsida > Malpighiales > Euphorbiaceae > Mallotus > Mallotus nudiflorus. Next base: position 1,471,218 of record CANTUR010000141.1, read on the forward strand.
GTTACCTCTTTGTTCTTCTTCCTATCTCCTTTCTTGTAGTCTCTAGTCCTTAAGGAGTTCTTCCTTCTCAAGAATTTCTTGAAGTTCTTTGTGAGCATGGCCATGTCACCAACTTTATCAATAGAATCTTTAAGGCTCTCCTTTTCATTATCTTCTTATAAGGCCTTTAAAGAAATGCCTTTCTTCTTTTCTTTTTTTTTCTTCCTTTTCATCTTCTCTTTGCTTTAATATGAGCTCATGTGCTTCTTCAATTAAAGTCACTCTAGATTCGCAATCCTTATAGGGAAGGATTATAAGAATCTTTGTGTTAATTTATTTTTTGGAATAATGTTTTCCAAGCTTCTTCAAGGTGGTGAGAAGAGCACTGAGCTTATTTTTCATATCAATTATGGATTCTTATGGCTTCATCTTGAAGAGTTCATACTCATATACATGAAGTTGAACCTTCTTTCTTCTAACTTGAATGTTGCCCTTAGTGGTTCTTAAGAGTCTTCTAAATCTTTTTGGTAGATTGATAATGTTGAACATTGCCTCTTTCTTTTCTAAACATGGAAGTAAGCAAAATTGTCATTGCTTTCTTATTCTTGTAGTTTACCTCCTTTTGATCTTGGGTCCATTGAGTTCTACCACTATGAATTTCCACATTATCTAATGTAACTTTATAAGGTTCTTAACCATCAAGAGCCACTCCTCACAACCTAATTGGATCACTATTAAGATATAGCTCCATTTTAAAATTATTCCCATCAAAGAAAGGTCTTAAGGAAGAAAAGTTCACACCCTCACTATCCATGATCTAACCTTCTTGTAATTAAGTACCAAGAAGTTAAGCTCTAATACCAATTAAAAAGGCCCTAGAAGGGGGGGCAAATAGGGCAATTAAAAAATTAACAAAAATTAAAGAATTAATTAGAATCTAATTATAAACCAAAAGAGAATGTTAATGAAGAGTAGAGAAGAAGATCAATAACTCAAGGATTTAAGGAGTTTGATTCAAGAATTTAATATACATCCCCACTAACTTATACTCAAAATAGGATTTTGAACACCCACGCTAATCTATTATCTTAATATTATGTTTACAAGAGTTTAAGGCTCACTCTTCAACCTTATACAATCAAGAGTTTTCTTGCTTCACTCTTAAAACTAATTCCCAAGTGTTTTTGTGGGTAATACTTAAACCAAATCCACTTAACACTAGCTCCTCGTTTCCCTTTCTTAAACTCAAGAAATACATGAAGAAAAAGAACCTAGTATAGCACACAAACCACACTCAAAATAGTATTAATTATAAAGAAATTAAATTTAAAGCTTCAAAGAATTGAATGCTAAGAATAATTGGTTCACCAATATATCTAACCTCTTAAATGAGGTTTAATGAGGAGTATATATAGGAAAGACATTAGAATGTAGCCATTTGAGGCCATTGAATTCTCCTATATCTTCTTCTTCCTTCATTAATTACTTTTCCAACCTTTTACAGAGAATTTGCTGGTTATTATCATGATTGCATAGTTCACAATTGAGATACTTGATAAACTAGCTATTGAGACACTGAATTGACCATTGTGTATGTGCCGCCTGGCTCATAACAGTTCGGTCATGGTTATGGCCTGAACTATGAGCACTTTTGTCATTGTAATCCTCAATCTTTTTTCATTATTGTGCTAGTGAGCCATGGATCATGAGCTTAGTTACGAGAATGATAATGGGCCTAATTAAGCTCGTGAGGGCCACTACCTCTTTGGCTTGTTGAAGGAGGTGAGTCATGGTCGTGATGCTGGTCATGGTCCAATCACAGTCGTGATAGTGATTGTGAGGTTTACCGAACCTTTTGCTCAACTAAAGTACATTAATCATGCTCATAAGTCCATTATGATTAACTTTATGAGCCTTTTCACGATGGTGATATGGAGCATGAGGATCACTGGATTTATTCTTGACAAAGGAACTTAAGTGGTTATCTTTATCATGACTGAGTCTCGGTAGTGACCAGGATTGTAACCCAATGTCACTTCACATATATTTGCATTTTTTAGGTTTCTTTGAGTCCTAAATAATATGCACTTCAACACATAACATCAGTACTTCAAAATTGTGTTGTTAAAATCAAAACATTGTTAAATTTAGCTTTAGTCATATAAATCGCTAACACAACGTGATGCAATTTTAAAATTAATGCAAGAATGATAGTGATGCATGCCGAGGTGCATGCAAGGATGCATCTAGAGGATCTAAAAATGAGCATACACATGATAGTAATATGCATCAAGCAAGTGATATGCGTAAAGGCATATGGATGTATCAAAATGCAATAATACAGGACAAATTATGGGAGAAGTGGAGAATTAATGTATTCTTTATAGCATGGTTTAAATAAGAATTTAGAAGGGTTAGCATAATCAAGATAACAACATTAGATAACAAAACTTATCCTCTTATACATTTGACAATTGTATGGCTCTGCTGGTTAAAACTTTTGTAACTAGGCAAAGGCCTTCCCAATTAGGCCTAAATTTCCCTCTTAGGACTTTAAGCATTTTAAAGGATAGCTTAGAGACCCATTATGCACAATTTCATTCATACAAGGTTGAATCACAAAAGGTAGATGTAGAAGGAAGCTTTGTGTTTTATAATGTTGAATTAAGAGCTAGTGGGAAGCCAACATTTAAATGTTTTTACATTGGATTTTCTAACTTGAGAAATGAGTATATGAGCGATTATAGACCTATTTTATGTCTAAATGGATAATTTTTTAAGACTTTAATCAGTGTTATGTTATTATCTCCAATCTTAAAAGATGGGAATAGCCAAATGTATCCTATTTCTTAGGCTGTTGTGGAGAAGGAGAGTGAGAATACTTGGAAATGGTTTCTAGAGCTCTTATTCACACACCTTAACATAAAAATTGGTTGAATATTGAAATTAGTCACTGACAAATAAAAGGTGAGAAAAATTAATTTAATATTATTTTTTATCCCTTACATCCTTTTCTTTAAGAATATTTTGCAAGTGCCAAAATTAGTATAAGTTTTTCATCCTTAAGATTTTGAATACATTCCTTCTTCCTTGATATTTTTTTAGCCATAGCATCCAACTTCAACTATAGCTCCTTAAAATAGTGTTGATTCTCATTTGAAATCTTAGAATCACACCACTATAAAGAATTACATTCTTCCCTCTATATTAAACAGTTCCTTAAGCAAAATGAACATTATTCAAAAAATAACTAGGGAACAAATACATTAAATAAAATCATATCAAAACTAACCTCCCAAAATGGACAATTTAGGAACTTCCCATTAAGGTTTCTTCTAGTTATTGTTGTATAACTATAAAGCTCCACTTGATGCCTTTAACACAATTTCTTACTAGTAGCTTGATTTAAACTAAAAGATGAATTCCCAGTTAAATCCATTATAAACCTTAGTTTTTTAGTTGAGAAGGATGATTAATTGAATAAATATATCAATTAAATAAAAGACCCAAACCCTAATTATAAATGCACATGCTTTTGTTCATCATCTAGTGCTCTACATAAGGAGAAAGGTTTTAAATAAGAATGAATTAATAAAAAAAGGAGAATGATGATTTGACTATAAATGAATTAGAAAAAAGGAAAGGATGAGTTGACTATGAAATTAAAGAATGCAAGATAATGAAGAAGAAGGTTTTAGCTAAAAATTTTGATTTTAAAGAAACAAGTACCATGAGAAAAAAACTATGCCATTTGTTTTTCTTTTTTTCTTTAAACCTTGGTCAAAGTAATGAAGTGCATTATAGTCATACTAATATGGATCTTAGTTGGATGTTATGTTATAATTCTTAGGTTGAATTTTGACAAAGACCAAAATTGAGCTATACTTGCTATTAATTTGTGAAATTAGGACAAATATATCAAAATTTTAAAAGTGGGCTAAATTTTCACCAAGTATTAAAATTTTGAATTTTGTATATGAATTGGCTAGAAATATTTAGGATTTAAGAGTTTCTTTACACTTTTTGCTTTCACAAAAATCATATTTTGACCTTTAATAAGCTAGACTTGATAAAACACTCACACGAGCCATTTTTTTTTATGGTTTTGACTTTAATGGTTTGGTATTAAATTTATAGTAATATTTATTTTTTAATAAAAGTTTAAGATTTTTTTTAAAACTTGTAGAATATTTTAAATTTACATATACATATGAAGAGGAAAAAAGGATTATTACTCTGACAAAATTATTGAGTGGTTCATAGTTTAATCATAAAATTAATAGTTTAATCATAAAAAAAATGAAAAAAATTTTAAAAGTAACTTCCTTGTTTCTTTCAATTTTCACTTTAATATTGTATATTTTTAAGGTTCAATTAAGTCTATAAATTTATGGACAAATGGTCAACCAAGTCCTTCAACTTGTGTAGTTAGGCCAAATAGGTTGAATTTGAACTTTACCCACAATTAAGCCCAAAACTCATGTAATCAGGTCTATTAAACCCAAAAACCTAGCCTGTTAAGTGCATGGTTTGCACCAAAATGAAAAAATATAATTAAATGGATTTTCAATTATTTAATATAATTAAAAAAAAGGGTATAACTAACTAAAAAAAACTAACTCTCATCCCCAATTTATAAACTCTAATTTGCACATTGAATTGTAATTTTCAAACCCAAACTAGTTGAATCTTTCAATTAGTCTTTGAAATTGAAGAATCACATTGTAGTCAAACCCATCAAAATAATATCTTCCTCCTCTCAACAAACCAATTCTTCATCATATGATTCTTGAACAATAAAAAAATTGTTACATGAGGCATTCCAGATTTTGACTATGAAGGTCCAATGCGATTCTACTACTGTAATATAAAGGTTTGAAGGTGGGTAGCTTGGACAGAAAAAAATGCTAAAAGAAGATTTTATTCTTGTATTATTATATATGAGGTAAGTGAATAGTTAAAAATTAGTTTTTTGTTATTGTAGAATTATAATAAAATGTTACCATGAATTTATTGCAGAATAAGAAGTGGAGGTACGCAGAAACAAAAGGAAGAGGATGTGAGTATTTTGAATGGAATAACGAACCTTTTAATACTTAAGCAAGGAAGGTTATTAAGGATTTGCAGGATGAAAATGCAAGGCTAAAGTTTGAGAATGCAGCTTTAAAGTGTGTTATTTGTGATAGAAATTAGTGTGTTGAATTCAATGAAATGGAGCTGCAATGTGAAAATCTAAGGAGTGAGATAGAAGTTGCTAAAGATGTAGGTGGATAATAGAAGTGGAATATGAGGTTTTGTAATCTAATGCTTATTGTAAATTAGTTAATTGTAGTGCTAACTGTTGTTGCTGTTATTGGAAAGTAATACTTTAGGGCAATTATATATGTATTTTAGGGAAAAGTATTTGTTCAAATGTAGAAGAAGTATATGCAGTATATGTTACTAAATTCTTTATAAGAGAGTAGTATATAGGCTATAATTCTCTATGTTTTGATTGTATGATAGAACTTCGTTATTAATGAGATCTTGTTTAACTTATGTTCTTCCTAGTAATGTAAGAGATTTTGATTGCTGGAAAAAAGTTTGAATTTGTATTTTGGTAATGTAGATTAGGTTTGCAACTAATGTCATTGCATAGTGACATGGTTCCATATCAAATAGCTAATAATAAGGCTGTTATTGGAAAAAAAACAACATTCCATATCAAATAACTAATAATAAAAGGTTAATGGAAAAAAATAACAAAAAAATGACTAATTAATAATGACTTGATTTAACTAGCATTTATATTACCTACATTGTTTTTATACATCAACAAAAAATAAGGCTCTAATGACATTTGCTTGTGTTAAAAAAAATAGCCATCACGATCAATCATTTGAGTGCCACTATATGCACCTATATTTCTATGATATTAACAAAAAGTGATGAAAAATTACAACTACCACTATACATGATCCAAAACTTCTATGTAGAAGAACTTAGAATTCCTATTTAAAGGAATTTGAATTTATACTTCTTTTTAAAAGAAATTCCTTTTGATATGAAGAGGAAGAAAAGAAAGAAAGAAAGAAATTAAAGCTAAGAAACTGTTTTAAGTTTTAGCTTGATTTCATTAATCGAATAACATCTTTTTATATAAAAATTCTTATAACTAAAAATAACTTAAAGAAAAATAGTAAATTAATATAAACCATCGAAACATTAATGGTTTTAAATTCCTAACTAATATAAACCATTAGCTTAAAATAGTAAATTATTATAAACCATTAGTTAAAAATAGTAAATAAATACATTAACTTGATCCAAAAGTTCTAGGTAGAAGAACTTAGAATTCCTATTTGAAGGAATTTGAATTTATACTTCTTTTTAAAAGAAATAACATTTGAAATGAAGAGGAAGAAAAGAAAGAAAAAAAATTAAAGCTAAGAAACTATTTTATGTTTTTTCTTGATTTTGTTAATTGAATAACATCTCTTTATATACATGTTTTTATAACTAAAAGTAACTTAAAGAAAAATAGTAAATTGATATAAACCATCAAAACATTAATGGTTTTAAATTCCTAATTAATATAAACCATTAGTTAAAAATAATAAATAAATAAATTATAATTTATTATAACGTATTTAATATATATAATAAATTATAATAAATAATAAAGATCCTCCTCAATCATGGCTCTCCCATTTGGGTAGCTTAAACTCCTTGCCGAGCTAAAATTTAAGATTAGGAAATTCTTGAATTGCTTCGTCTCGAATATAATACCAATATAACTTGTGTAGAAGGTGATCTTTTCTGCCAATGCGAAAATACTCCTATTCTCCATGTTTGGTTTCATGAACCTTTTGCTATAGAATACAATCCTCCTTTTAAGGATCTTCGCGCTCCATCTTCAAGTCATAAACTAAGGGAAGATGGGTGTCCTCATTAGGATCATCATCCAATAGAGATGGTTTAAAGAGGTTCAAGTTCTCAACATTAATAATCAAGTACATATTGCATGTATGGTGGTAGGTCGAGTCAAAAGGCATTATCACCAATTTTTTTTATAATTATGAACAGTCCATATCTTATAGGCTTTAATTTCTTTCCTTTTTCTTGTAGCCTCTCCTTTTCGAGGTGTAGCCATACTAGGTCACCTTCTTTGAAATTACATGGTTTATAATGTTTTTCATGGTAATTTTTATACTGTTATTGTTAATGTTGCAATTGTGCTTCTAATTTTGAGTGAATATTTCTACTTCGTTTGAGAATTTTTTATGCTTGAGCATGTTCTTTTTCTTCCTTTTCACTTAACGGTTTGTCACCTATAGTAAATTCCACGTTAAAAGGGCTTAGAGGTAAGTAACCGAAACAAACCTCAAAAGGAGATTTCAATATAGAGCCACAAATTACTTGATTAAAAGTGAACTGTAAGTAGGGGAGACATTCATCCCATGTTTTTGGATGCTTGGAATTATAACCCTTTAATAAATGTACTATATTCTGATTAACAACCTGTGTTTGTCCACTGTGTGTGGATGAAAAGTAGTATTGTGCTTTAACCTAGTATCCATCATTCCTCATAAGGACCTCCAAAAATAGCCTAAGAATAAACTATCTCTGTCTAATATAATCAATGTTGGGAGGCTAAAATGCTTCCAAACATTTTGAAAAAATAATTTAGCTACCCCTTCTCTTATGACAGTCTTTTTGCATAGAATGAGTATCACCTTCTTATTAAAACAATCCATAACCACAAACAAGTAATCATTCCTGGACTTGGTTTTAGGCAATTGTCCAAGAAAGTCCATTCAAATGCTCTCCCAAGGTCGGCTAGGTATTGGCAGTGGAAGATATAATCCTAACTTCCTATTGGAAGTCTTCGAGGTTTTACATAGAACATAACCTTATATGTACTGAGAGATATTTAGGTGCATCTTTAGCCAAAAGACATATCAATGATGATTTAATAAAGTTTTCTTTACTCCAAAATGTCTTGAAACTTTGGAAGTATGAGCTTCACGAATCCACTACAATCTATCACCATCTTCTAGTATGCATAATTCTGCTTCTTTATACATTAGTTAATCCTTCAATTGAAACTCAATCATTTTCCCTTGTTGTAGCTTAGCATAAGCTAAACTAAAATCAATGTTTGTGTTATACCCTTTCATATACTTAAAAGAAATTATAGGCTAGATTTGTATAGCCACCAATAATGATGAACTTAGTGGTGTAGGGGGCTGAGATAACATATCTACCAACTTATTAGTCATTATATTTTTGTACTTAACAACACTATTGAATTATTGTAGGTAAGACATGCATTTCATATGTTAAGCTTGTTGTAACTATGATTATACAGTTAGATACTGAAGAGGTTTATAATCAGAGTGTACCATAACTTCCTTCCCTAACAAGTAAGCTCTCTAATGCTTCACTGCTTGATGCAAGGTATATAGCTCCTTGTCATAAGTTGGATAGTTTAGTACTGGTCCATTAAACATCTCATAATGGTATGCAACTAGTTTCCCATTATGAAGTAATATAACTCCCATTGCATAATTAGATGAATTTGCTTTTACTTCAAATGCTTTATGCAAATTTGGTAATGCTAACACTGGGGCCTTAGTAATATTTCATTTCAATAACTGGAAGGATTGTTCATGTTTCTTCGACCATTCAAACTTTTGATTGGCCTTCGTGAGAAAAGGTAATGTTGTTGCAATTAGAGAAAAATGTTTAATGAACTTTCTCAAATATTAGTATACACCTATAAAGCTTTAAACTTCAATAATTAAATGGGGTATGGGCCATTGATTGATAACTTGTACTTTCTATGGATCCACTTTTAGCTTTCCTACACCAATAATGAACCTTAGGTAGACAAGCTCTTGCTTCTTAAATTTTATATTTCTTCACATTCAACCATAGTTGACTTGCTTGTAGAACCTCTATAACCTTAGCAATATGTTGCCGATGGTCCTCCAATGTCATGCTATAGATTAGTATGTCATTTAGATAGATAATGATGAAGTTATTAAAGAAAGGGTGAAGTACTTCATTCATTAGTCACATAAAGGTAGCTGAAGAATTACATAGTCAAAATGTCATAACCAACCACTCAAATAATCCCTACTTCATATTAAAAGCAATTTTCCAAGTGTCTTCTTTGAGGATGTGTACCTGATGATAACCTGATTTCATATCAAGTTTGGTGAAGAAGTAAGCACCATATAGTTGATCTAAAAGATCATCAATCCTCGGTAGTAGATACTAATTCTTGATAGTGATTTTATTAAGTTCCCTATAGTCCATGCACTTGTTTCACCATCCTCCATCTTTCTTGGGCACAAGTATCACTAGTGAGCCACATGGTGAGTAGTTGGGCTTGATAACTCCTTGTTAAAAAAGTACTTGTATTTGCTTCTTAGTTTCTTCACTTTTTGTCAAAAAGGTGTGATATAAACCCAAGTTTGGTAGAGGTGAATCTCAAGCCAACTAAATTTCATGTTTTATAGCTCTTCGCAGTGGTAATCCTTGCACATCTTAAGAAATATCCTTAAAATCCTTCTATAATTTTCTAATATTTTAACATTGTGAAGGTGTTAGAGTCACTGTTGATAAAGTAACAACATTAGCACATTGATCTTGTGTTCAAATCATTAATAAGATGAATCATCCGTAAGAGTTAACCAATCATTTGGTCTGGTTAACTATTAGCAAATTTTTCATAGTTTAGGGCTTGCAAACATTGATGTGGAACTCATTTCCATCCTTCACCAAATGATACTTATAAAGCCTCTTGTAATGAATTGCATCATGATCCTATAGACATGGCTTTCCAATATGACTTGGCACATGTCCAATGGAACCACCTTGCATGTTACTTCATCTATGTAATGATTAGTGATTGCAAATTTGAAGGTACATTGCTTTGTAATTTGCATGTCAATATGCTTCTAAATCTAGCCTAGTGGGTAAGGCTTAGGGTGAGTCATTGTTTCTAAGCCTACCTTCTTCACTAGAGCTTTTGAAATCATATTCTTTTGACTTTGAGGATCAACAATTACTTGTACAACACTCTATTTCACTTGAACTTTAAAATGGAATAACTCTTCACAGTTATAAGCATCTGTAGTGTCTATTGTTACAGTCATTAATGCAAGTGTAGTGTCAGGTTGCTTCAACTCTAGAAGGTCTTTTTCTTATTACACTATCAATATGGCCTTCCTATTATTCTTTCCCTAGTTATTCCTTTGATTAGGTATTAACTCAGGATGAAGTATCCAACACTTATTCTTGGCGTGTTTACTAGAATTATAATTATCACATTAATTTTTTTATGTTGGGCCATCCCTTATCTATTTACCTTTATTCTTCCAATCAAATTTATTTATAGTTGTTTGTTTGTTGTCCTTCTTATTAAGTCTTTTGAATTTGGCCTCAATGGCAATGGCTTTGAATGTAGCTTCTTCAATCGATTCAATAGTGAACAATTGTAGTTCTTTTTATATGTAGCCGACAAGTCCTCTGATATATTTCATAAAGACATTGTAATCTTTAACATCTATATCTAATACCAAAGCTTAGTTATGGAATTCAGAGGTATAGTCTTGTATTGATTGATTGAACTTTTGATTGAAGTGCTGCCATTTGTACCACCTTTCTTCTTATAGGTAATAGGATAAAATTATTTTCTTTACAATTTCTTTAATTTACTCCAATTCAACTTTAAAACATTATACTATTTTTAGTATAACTTCCACCATATAATAGCATGGCTTGAGAGTTTCAGACTTGCAAATTGGATTTTTTTACCATTAGAATACTTATGTATATTGAAATAAATTTATAATGTGTTTATCCAATTATCTAATTTGTCAGCATCTATAACACTGTTGTAAGTAGGAGTTTCAACATTAAAATCAATTTTTAAGGCATTTACATTTCTATGATTTCCTTCTTCCTCGGTGGTGTCTTCTTGGGTGGTGTCTTTTGCATCCACACTATTAACTATAACCTTTCTCTTTGAAGGGGATGCATATAAATATTTCAAGGTTTTTAAAATTTTCACTAGTTTAGAAATAGATGCTCATAATAATTGCACATGTTCTTCAGGCTTAGTGATACGATCATTATTATCACTAGTCTTATTTATTTCTCTTGACATTTCTCCTTTCTTTGACCTTAGCTTCTGATATATAACCAAAGGACCTAGAAGTCCTTCTTTAGAAGTTTTCATTAGCCACAAGTTAGGTCTATAAACCACCTGTACCCCATTTAGATCTATTACTTTAATACCACTTGATCCAAAACTTCTAGGTAGAAGAACTTAGAATTCCTATTTGAAGGAATTTGAATTTATACTACTTTTTAAAAGATATTTCTTTTGAAATGAAGAGGAAGAAAAGAAAGAAAGAAAGAAATTGAAGTTAAGAAACTATTTTAAGTTTTTGCTTGTTTTTATTAATCGAATCTTAGAACTAAAAATAACTTAAAAATAGTAAATTGATATAAACCATCGAAACATTAATGGTTTTAAATTCCTAATTAATATAAACCATTATTTCAAAATAGTAAATTATTATATACCATTTGTTAAAAATAGTAAATAAATGATAATAAGAAATAAAGATCCTCCTGGATCAATTTAATAGTCTCATATTACAATAATCTGGTAGTAGAAAGTTAATATCTAGATTACATAAATCTACAAGGAAGATTTCACCACAAAAAAGGAAAAAAATTTGTTAAAATTCATGAAACAACATATACTTCCAAGGCTTTGGCTTTGGCTTTGGCATTGGACCTAAAACTTTTTTCTTAGGTTGATCTTATTTTTCTATTGAGCCCCATGTCCTGATGAAACCTCAAATGCTATCTCAATAACTAATTCTTGTGTTCAAATTTATGTATGAGAGTATGAACTGATAACACTCTGATGTGGAGGATTTGGAAGTGAAACATCATCCTTGCTTCTCTTTGTAATGTTTCTCAGTTGTTCTTCCCTTTGTGTAGCCAAATTACTATCTAAAATTGTCTTAGCCTCTTCCTATTTCAAACCAGGTGCTTGAAATCTATCATACATTAGATTTCCCTGCATGTTTAAATAATCATATTGGTATGTAGTGACCTTCCTCTGACTATCTTTTGCCATTGGATTCATTGCATATAAAAACCTTTCACCTACTAATCCAGGCTACAATACATTGTTGATTGCATTAAACCATATGAAAAACATATATCAATGTCACTATAATATTATGAAGAATTTAGGAACAAACATCAACCAGTATATTGGAACATATGTCACTTACATTCCATGTCACATAACCATTAACTCTATCAAATAAAATCCCCATGCCTTTCTCTTTTTGTTTATTCCCTCTAACATTTTCATGGATCATTAGGGCCTTTCCTTTTCCTTTATAATTAGCACTATCTTTTAGCCCTATGTTTTGAGATTTTGGGTTGGGTTCATTAATTATAATTCTAGTATTTATTCTAAAATAATTAATTCCATCCGTAGGTCAACTATTTCCTAGACCTATCTCTTGCATTTTTTTAATAAAATAAACACATCTTAGTAGTATCTTTTATTATTCAAAATCAATAAAGTAAACAAAGCAAAATTTAACAATATATATGCTTACTTTAGTAGTTGGTTTATGCATATTTTTAAGCATTGCTGATGTGGTTGTTTTAACCCTTGATTTAGAACCTTTAGCTTGCTTTTGGTACTAGAATATAGTTATTTATAAAAACATACAACACATTTATCATTGAATTAACAATAGTATATGAAAAAAATCAATAACTAAAACACCAAATAGATTACTTACAGTGTCTTTCTTCAGACATCCTGTTTTGTTATGTCCGATTTGTGTACATAGGGTGCAAGTCAAGATTGATCCTCTTCGAAGTATTTTTCCATTTTTTAGTTCTTTAAGGTCCTTCATCCTATAAATTTTTGGTCTCCTTGCAACCTTATTCACTTGAGGTGGCAACATTGGAGACATATTTGTCTTCGGCCACATGCTTTTTCCTTCCGTAGGTTCTATAAAGTATTGATATAATGCTAAGTACTTCTCTTTACTATACAAATTATCAATATAACATTCCAACACCTTATTGCTATGATATAATGCACATATACCATGTGGACATGGTATTCCTATAAGATCTCATGATCTATAAGTGCAACTTTGATTCTTAACATTAACTGTGTGCCTTCCCTCACTAATTTCATACCTTGCATCCCCATTCCACTCATTATGACACAAGGTAGCTCTTTCCATATTTTTGTTCAACTTTGCACAAGTACTAGGAATCACATTACAAAACCATTTTTGTGTAGCAGCCTTTTTTAATGCAGTCTATTCATGGCATCAACTTTAATCCAATCCAACATGGCAAGTATGTGTTTTTTCTTAGCTTTAATTAAATGACCATTAAATGATTCAAACATATTATTATCAACATAATTGCATTTTGAATGAAAGGAGAAATATGACCTATAATGTGTATGCAGAGGATAGGTCAACAACTATTCCACTTATCCATTGCCCATAGCATCAAGCTTCTCTAATTGATCTTAAAATAATTGTTCATAGGGGCTTTTTACACATTTCTAGAATTTTTGTCTAAAATCTAAAGCCCTCTATCTCTTTTACCAAGCCATGTAGATATGTATTCCACACCATATATTCTATAATTCTTGCTTAACAGCCTCTATAAGTCCCTATGTATTATATATACCATAAAATTAATCAACAAATAAAATAAACATAATAGTATCAAGTACAATGATCAGTCAAACCTTTTACATGTCACTAATGAGGGTTAATTCCTTGCCATCAGTCAAGTTGAGGTTATCTTTTGAATGGTGTAAGAACCATATCCATTTAACTTTTGTTTCAGACCTCACCACCACCTAACCTATTGGAAATCTTTAATCATTTGCATCTCTACCGACAGCGATAAGTATTTCTCATGTACATCATTTCTTTAAAAAACAACCATTAAGCCCCAAGATTGGCCTGTAGCCTACTCTCCATCCAATTTTTAATGCTTTGAAGAAAATGTATATTTTGCTAAACCTACTTATCCCCTCTTCATATAGTACCTTAACACTACTACCTTCATTAGTTTGCCTCAACTCCTTTGCATAGTCCTATAGTCTTCTATAATCGTCCTTAAAATCCCTTTCAAGCTGAGTTAGTATTTTCCTCTTCACTCTTTTTTCCATAGTTTCACTAATTCCTAGTTGTAATTATTTTTTAACATATTTAACCATTTGCATAAAAGTCATTTTAGGGTGATGTAGACAACAGGGTTTAGCGCGTGCCCAAGATCTTAGCAACCACGACATTGTTTGAGCACAGGGCTCTAGGGAACACACTAACCTTTACCACAAGGACATGGCATGTAGATAAGGAGTTGCCACCTAGGGTAATAATTGGGACAAATCCAAAAATGGTGGTACTCGATTCCTTAAAAGAAAGCCAGAGCACCACAATCAAGAGATTCTGGGTATGGAATAACAACTTTTTTCAGTCTCGTGTTCTTTTAGAATTACTTTATGAATTACTATTTAATCCTCTATTTACATGCAATTTCATATAAACCCTTAAAAACAATAAACTTCAAGCAAGCTAGTCGTGAAATATACAAGCAAATAATGCATTCATAATAATCCCTAGGTTAGTCTAATCTACATTGATTTTAATTAAATGAGCTAAATCTACATATTTCAATTCGCAAGTGAGCCTAATGACTAATGGGCCTAGTTCTTTTTAATTAAATGATCCTAAGTCTTTTTATTTTAATTCTAAAAATGGGCCTAAATCTACAAATTATGAAATATTTAATTTAGTGGGCCTATTTCTACATGTTTTAATTCTAAAATGATCTTAAGTCTACAAATTATAGAAAAGACTTAAATTAAATGGGCTAAGTCTAAGTTAATTAAATTAAATTAGGTAGGCCCATGTCTAATTAACTAAATGAGCCTAAGTTATCTCTACCCTAAATCTAATTAATTATGGACCTAAAATGCATTTTAATTAGTTAAACCTAAAAAAACCTAAATTTTAATGGGTTAAAGCGTAATGTGGGCCTAGGGCCCAAAATACATAAACACAAGTAAACAAGCCCAAAAATAATAAAAAATATCAAAATAAAAAAATAAAATATCAAACAATTAATAAAATCTATTTTTCTAAAAACCCTAATTTTATTAAAGTGACCATAAACAAACAAAATAAAATAATCAATCAAGCAAACTAATTTCACCCACTTAAATCTAATTCAATTTTAATTAAACAACCTAAGGATTTCAATAACCATTAATTTTAATTAATTACCCAATTAAAACCCTAATTTTACTAACCGATTAATTAAAAATAAACACACAAGCACACACACTAAATTTCATTATTCTCACTATTGAGGCTATTACAACGTACTAATGAGAAATAATAAAAAAAGAAAAGAAAATTAATGCAACCCAAAATAAATAAAAAATAAAAGAATGATAAACAAACTAAATAAAAACCCTAGAGATTAGGTTTAGTTATACACTTCCATCCATGGCATTCCATGGATCTTCATAGATTTAATTCTCCAAATATGATCATTATGTGATCTCCTCCATAATCGCCATCATAAAAAGGTAAAATAATGATTAGTGAATAAAATTATATTAAAAAATTAAGAAAAATTAAAAATCAAAATCATAACAAAAGAAGAAAAATAAAAGAAAGTAGGGAGAAGATAATGCTTATGGATGCTTATGGATGCTTATGGTTGGCTCCTTATACTAGTAAAATCATTGTTTATTTGTTGATTAGATCCTCAAAACTTATTATTTTCTCCTAAAAAAAAAAGCTCTTGCTCTTTGCCTATAGTATTTTTTGTCTCCAGTCTTCTTTTTTCTATTTTTATCCCTGCCAGAAGCCTAAGCTCTCCTTTTATAGGGAAAAAAAATCCTACTTTACATACTAGGAGTTCTAATTTTGAAAGGACTTATTTCCTAAAGAGTTCTAATTTTAAAAGGAATTTATTTCTTGTAGATATAGATAAATCCTACAAAAAATTTTAAACCAATCAAAACTCAGGAAAATATTTTTTATTTTCTATAAAAAATACAAAAAATAGATGGAAAACACATAATTTCGACCAAAAAACACGTAATTCCGATTGGAATCACGTAATTCCAATCAGAATTATGTAATTCCAATTGGAATTATAGAATTTCGATTGAAATTCTATAATTCTAAAAAAAATTTAATTTTTAATTACAAAAAGACCCCTAAAAGAAATTAAATTTTTTCAAATGGGTCTTAAAAAGGTATAACAATTAAGTCCTTAAAAAATAATGAAACTCTTTTTGAAAATGTATTTAAACTTTTGAGGTTTTGAACTTCAAGTGTTGAAGACCTACTTATAAAATTTTCATCATTAGAGTCCTTTATCACATCCATATTTTATTATCCCGAAATTGGGTGTTTACAAATGTCCCTCTTTATTACTATTTGCTTGACAAATTATGGCAAAGCAAATAAACATAAAATTTCTTTTAAACAAAGTTCGAGTACTTACCTCTACTCCGTGAAGCTTTAATCATTGATTCATGATAAATGCTTATGTTGTCGTACAACACTAGGCATAATCTTGAAACACCTAAGGAAACACTATACTTTGACGTATAGTGTTGATTTGGATGGATACATCACACTCAGTCATGTGATGTTGACTATACTCGATTGTATAGTCTAATTTGAAGTGATACATTGAACTACACTCGGTCGTATAGTCTGAATGGAATTGATACATTGCACTCAATCGTACAATGCCGACTACACTTGGTTGTATAGTCTAAATTGAATTGATACATTGCAATCGGTCATACAATGCTGACTACACTCGATCGTATAGTCTGAATGGAATTGATACATTGCACTCGATCATACAATGTCGACTACACTCGATCATATAGTTTGAATGGAATTGATACATTACACTCGATTGTACAATGTCGACTACACTTGGTCATATAGTTTGAATTGAATTAATACATTGTACTCGGTTGTACAATGATGACTACACTCAGTCGTATAGTAAGTGATACATTGCACTCAGTTGTACAATGCTGACTACACTTGGTCGTATAGTCTGAATTGAAGTGATACATTACACTTGGTTATACAATGCCGACTACACTCAGTCATATAATTTGATTTGAAAAGATACATTGCACTCAGTCATACAATGCCGACTACACTCAATCTTATAGTCTAATTTATTTTATTTTGACAATTTAATAATTCAAGGAATTATCAAATCAATGTAGCTTTGCAATTTAGGACTAAATTGCAAGTAAAGCTTTAGACTTGAATGCAAATGAAGTTAAGGGACTAAAGTGGACATTTGCCACCTTAATATATACCTTGCTTTTGTAGATTCATTTCCCATCTCTTTCATTCTCTTTTCTTTTCTTTTCCTTTCTCTTGATTTTGAAATATTGCTTCTTCAATTATTCTTTCATCTTATCTCCAATTTGGGATCTATCTTATCCTATGGCTCACCCAAGATGCATGCTATATGGGAGCAGTTCCAGATAATCAAATCTGGTTATATCTCAACTGCATTTTCCTCAAAATAGTCTGGGTCTCAATGAAAGGGAAAAGGTGCTCCCTTTGACTTGCTTACACCTTCACAGATGCTCATAGGCTGGTGATGAGGTAATTTTCTCTTTTGGCTTTTACTTTGCAAAAAATATATTTCAGTTAATACATTAACATATTTATGCATGCAATTATAGAACATTTTATATAAAAATTAAACAAAATTATCAATTTTGAAACAAAATTTTGCAAAATTGGTTTTAACATGCAAGAGGACTTAACAAAATTTAGACAGATTTCTTAATTTTTCGACAAAAATATGAATTCCGAATTGAGATTTTTGGAAATCCGAAAATACCGATAAAAAATCTAGATTTTAGATAAGAAATATAGAAATCTTATCAGAATTCTGGATTTATGATTCCTTTTTTTATAGGAATGAAAATAAATAAAAATTAAAAGTTAATAAGGAAAGTAATCCCATCATTTTCTAAATTTTATTCAAAAACCATTGAAATTTTTGGGTTGCTTTCACTTGGCTCAAGAACTCTTTCATGATTTATCGAGAGAGGTAGTACAACACATCTAGGCGTCTAGCTTCAGACACTTCATTGTTGCCTTGTCGTCTGCTCGATGTAGGTTAGATCACTATTCTCCTTTTGCCTTTATCGAGAAGTGGATTGATACTACTCACACCTTCCACATGCGAGTGGGCGAGCTGACTATTTCTCCTATGAGCTTTTATGCTTTCATTGGGATCCCCTTCGAAGGTACCGTTGTTCCTTTTGATATCCATTACTATACTCTTCCCGAGGATGCCAGGAGTCGTTATGTTCTTGACTTGCTCGGGTTTGTTTTGACATGGATGAATTGAAAGAATGTGCTTCTTTCTTCTCTTGTTCAGGGTTTTAGGAGGTTACCCATTACCACACCTCATCATATGCTTCAGAAGGTGAGATGCTTCAGAAGGTGAGATGCTTCTTATTTATAATGTTAGGCACTACCCTCTTCTATGAGACTGGTCATAAGGTTAGCACTGCACTTCTTGGTCCCCTTCAGGATCTTGCTAGAGTATCTACCTTCAATTGGGAATCCACAGCTCTTGCCTATCTTTACTATAGATTAGATATTGTCTGTAGAGGTGTTGTGACGATGTGCAGCTTCTGGCACATTTTTCACGTATGCCTCTTTTGTGTCTTTTACTCCTTTTTAATTTTTGCTCTTTTATAGCTCTCTTTCACTCAACTATCTTTCCTTTTCAAATTTAGGGCATTGAGATCAGGCTGATTCGAGGCTTTAGTGCTAATAGCTCTGATAGGAGTCTTCCATTGATGTAGAGATGGGGTTCTTCTCATCTTACTAGTCTCAAGTATGACTTACAAACTTATCGAGACTAGTTAAACTCTTTAAAGTGGGACATGGTAAGATAAATTTAATTGTTAACATTTGATTAGTTGTAAAAGTTAAATAAAATTTATTTAAATGAGTTTGCAGGTCATATCAGATTAGCTTGTTGGCATTGAAGACATCCAGCGATACGACTTTATGACTGCTACTGTGAGGCTTGAGACTATGAGGATCTTGCTTCCTACTTATGGTTGCCAGATGTGGTATCTAGGTGAGTGTGTTTATCATTGGCATATAGGACCTTCCAGGAGGCATGTTCCTTCTTCTATTCCCTCTTATATGTTGAGGAGTTATAGCTTTTCTGGTCTTGAGCTTAGAGCAACTCTTGAGGGATATGACGCTTCGACACTGCTTGAGCGTTCTCACCATTATCAGGAGTATATTCGAGAGAATATCCTAGAGCAAGTTCCCCCAGATCCAGCTAAGGTATGCTTTTTGTCACTATTCCTCTTTATCATTATCTTACTTCATTCTCCTTCATCGCTACAGATGACATTTATTTTCTATGCAGGTTAAAGATGTCACTGATGTTACTATGGAGGAGGAGACTGAATGTGACACTAAGAGGAGACTGAGTAAGAGGTTGAGCCTACTCAACATAGCGGAGATGCTCGAGGTGATACTTCTTTGAGTACCATTCTAAGCAATGTTCCTTTGCTTGATAGGTCTATGTACTATTGGGCTCCTATGGTGCAGACTCCTATTGAGCAACACATGTACCCTAATATAGTTCAGATTCCTAGCTTTTCTCCTCCTGATGCTTCACATGTAAGTGTATTTTTGCATTCCCAATCCTATATAAACTGACACTTTTCAGTAAATTAGTATATGTCATTTTACAGATCCCTCAGACACAAGTAAAGTATCTATATGGACTTGCCTCATCCTAAAGATTATTTACTATGCAGATCATGGATAGTTGGAGGATTAGTATTTATAATGAGTATGCAAATGTATGCATTATTTTAACTATTCTTAATGTAACAGAGTTATGCTAGAGATCTGGAGCGTGAGAATGAGAGGCTTCATAGACAGCTTGCTGGTCTTGGCTTTGACATTCGTGATGCTGAGACTTTTATGCCCCTAGATTAGACCTTTATGCCTATATAAATAGTTTTTCAAAGGGTAGTCACCCATTTATGTCTGTTGTTTGCCTAATCATGACCCAAGTCACCCTCAATTTGATGAAGAAATTTCTCAAAAGCCTTAATGGGGATGAGTGGAGTAAACTGCTGCACTATCATGTCAAATTTTTAAATCCCTTTAGTATCTAAAGATAAACCATAATTTACTTCATTATGCTACCACCTTTTAGGACATCAAAGACCATGTATTTAGATTCAATGGATAAGAACTGTGTCCACTAATTGAGGAGTTTATTGGTATCTTTGGCTGTTCTTTGGACTCGACTGCTATGATTGCTCTTCTTGACCTTGAGATGCGATTTCCTGATAGATTAGTGATGTTCTTGAATATGCCCCTAAGTGACATCTACATGTATGCACATAACTTTAGAACTGTCAATCTTTACTCTCTGATCACTTCTTATGGGACTAAGGATAAGAATAATGTAGCCTGTGTTAGGACTGTCTCTTTCTTCTTACATGCTCAGTTTCTACTAGTGGCTTCTCATGGAGATGCTGACAAGAGAATTATCAGTATTCTGGAACAAGTATAAGTTGGGGTTAACCTTGTGCCTGTCATACTCGCTAAAACTATCATTGGGTTAGATAATTTAAGGGTTCAAAATTGAATCTCAGACAGTTTACTTCTCCTTCAGGTATGTAGTCTTTTTTTTTACCTAAGCTGCCCTTTCAGGTTTTTAACTTAGCTCTTTTTTTTTAGATTTGCCTATAGGAGAAATTGAGTCTACTTAGTCCCCCTACCAATGCCTTAATTTATAAACCTTATCATCTACAGTCTCGTCCGTTGAAGGTGAAGGACAAGCGTTTTATAGGTTAATGGATTGATTGGATGAAAGGAATTGTTGACACTGAGATTACATGGATCTGTCCTTGGTGGAAGTTGAAGTTTATGACCATCAACCTGTACGACCACTGTGTTCCTGTTCATGGGTTACACTTTTTGACCTTCTTTTCCACATCACTCCTTTGCTGCCAGTACGTTCATCCATAATTTATTGTGATTGTTATACCTAGCTTCGAAGGATTCCCTCTGAGGCAAGATTTCTTAAACAAAATGAAGAACTTATGGTCTCACAAAGCATTAGAGCGGAACCTGCATTTGGATGCTGATATGACTACTGATGACAATTATAAGGCTTGGGTTACCATGCTAGCTATAGAACCACCAGGATTTGCTAAGTACAATAGGACTCAACTATTTTTAGATGAGTCATAAAAGAAGAAACAAAAATAAAAATTGTATAGTAATCTCTTAAGCCTGGTCTTTTAGGCTCTCATCTTTTATTTTTCCTTTAAGTCTTTATGCTTTGTATAAAAATAGCATATGCAATATTCAAAAAAAAAATTTCATTTCAATTTTATTCATTAACTAGGGCCAAAATGAGTAAATTTATCACATCACATGACATAACTCATGTTATCAACTAGTCCTTTAGGATTTTCTAACCAAACATTTTTCTCTCACTCTTATTACCCTTTTTTCTGCCTAACCAGCTCTTTGCAAGTTTTCTAATCAGCGGGATCACTTTTTTTTACCTTATTCCCTAATTTTTGCTTGTCAGCCCTTTGTGAGTTTTCTAAACAGCAAGAATGTCCTAATTTTTTGCCTGACTAACTTTTTAGGTTTTCTAGCTAGTGGACCTTTTTTTAAAGGTAGTATTTCTTAAGGCGATCCAGGTTGATTGACTCAATGAACTCATTCCCTTCTAAATCCAATATCTTTGCAAGTCCCTTAGGCAGGATTGTTTTGACTAAATACGATCGTAGACGGTGGGGTTTAGTGCGTGTCTAAGATTTTAGCAACCGCAACACTGTTTGAGCTCAGGGCTCTAGAGAACACACTAACCATTGTCACAAAGACATGGCGTGGAGATGAGGAGTCGCCACCTAGGGTAATAACTGTGACAAATAAAAAAGGTGGTACTCGATTCCCTAAAAGAAAGCTAGTACCAAAACCAGGAGATTCTGGATATGGAATACCAACTTGTTTCAGTCTTGTGTTCATTTAGAATTACTTTATGAATTATTATTTTATTCTCTATTTACATGCAATTTCATATAAACCCAAAACAATAAACTCCAAGGAAAACTAGTCATGAAATATACAAGTAAATAATGCATTCAATAAATCACATAATCCCTAAGTTAGTCTAATCTACATGGATTTTAATTAAATGAGTTAAATCTACATGTTTTAATGTATAAGTGAACCTAAAGACCTAAATCCTTTTGATTTTAATTAAATGAACCTAAGTCTACTAATTTTAATTAAAAAAATCGACCTAATTCTACAAATTATGGAATATTTAAAGTAGTGGGCCTAATTTTACATGTTTTAATTAAATAGTGATCTTAAATCTACAAATTATGAAAGAAGGCTTAAATTAAGTGAGTTAAGTCTAAATTAATTAAATGAAATTAGGTGGGCCTATGTCTAATTGATTAGATGGGCTAAGGATATTTCTAACCTAAAATCTAATTAATTATGGGCCTAAAAATATTTTTTAATTAATTAAACCTAATTAATTATTAAATGAGATGGGCTAAAAGAATTACCTAAACTTAAATAAATAAATCAAGACCTAAAGTGGGCTTAAGGCCCAAAACATACAAAAATAATAAATAAACCCAAAAACAAATAAAAATATAAAAGAAACAATTAAATAAGGTCAAACAAATAATTAAATTTATTCTTTACTAAAACCTTAATTTTTATTAACATGCAACCTAAATTAATCTACATCTTCCAATGATTTTAAATAATTACCAAATTGAAACCTAATTTTACAAAACCGATTTAATCAAAATAAACATACAACCACACACATAATTTTATTATTCCCACTATTAGGGCTATTACATTAATTCTAAAAAAAATTAATAAAAATAAAACAATAAATAAAACATAAAGATAAAAATAAAATAAAACCCTAGAAACTAAGTCTCTATGAGGCTTTATCCATAGTCTTCTACAGACTTCTCATGAAATTCATTCCTCCCCATGATCATCATACGTTTTCCTCTATAATCACCACAAAAATAAGATAAAACAATGATTAATTAATAAATTATGATAAACAGAAAAAATAATAATGTAAAATAATCAAATAAATAAACAAATAAAGAATAGAAGAAGATGATATGCTTATGGAGGATTTAGGGTGCTCCTTAGATTGATAGTTCACCGTTCTTGACAAATCTTCGAATCTTTCTCCTTAAAAATTCTTCACGAGTCTTGAATTAATTGATGAATCAAAAGGAATTTTAGTAAAATATTCAAGAGAAAATCATGATTTTTCTCTTCTCTTTCGTCTCTTCCCCTTCTTTTTCTTTTCTACTCTACGCCCCTTTTCTGCTTTTTCTCCTTTTCTTCTTTCTCTACTACTTCCCTTCCTTTCTTTTTATAGTAGAACCAGGAAGCCTAACCCTAATCCTAATGTGATTCTAATTCCTAAAGTGTATTTAGAAATTTTAAACCGGATAGAATTGAGTTAATTATGAAGTTTAAACCAATTAAAACACTGAATTGGAAATAAACAGAAATAGGAAAAACTGGAAGAATTCAATTCCAACTGGGATTGTGTAATTCCGATCAGAATTGTTATAATTTTGATTGGAATTACATAATTTCGATTAGAATTATGTACGGAATTATGTAATTCCGATCGAAATTATAGAATTCTGACACATTTTTTTAACATTTAATTATAAAAAGGCCCCCGAAAAAATTTAAATTTTACAATTAGGTCCTAAAAAGAACTTTGCGATTTAGTCCCTGAAAAAATTAAATCCTTCTTTTAAAAGCCCTTAGAATTTTTTAAGGATTAAGTATCGAAGACATTTTCATCACTGGAGTCCTTTGCTGTATCCATAACATATCATCCTGAAATTGGGTGTCTACAACGACCCTTCCCAATTTGGTTTGAATTTTCCTCTCGGATCAAACACCATTGCTCTTGATTGCGTTAGCACCATATCTCCAGCCTTTTATATTTCTAGGTTTGACCTTCTTATTGAAGGCTCTTGCTATCCTTCTTTAATAAATTTGAGTGTGGAATAAAGCTTCCATCCT
Source organism: Mallotus nudiflorus (assembly GCA_947683625.1). Taxonomy (NCBI): domain Eukaryota; kingdom Viridiplantae; phylum Streptophyta; class Magnoliopsida; order Malpighiales; family Euphorbiaceae; genus Mallotus; species Mallotus nudiflorus. The sequence goes on from CANTUR010000141.1 coordinate 1,495,436, forward strand.
TTTCTCATCTAAAGACATGAGGTAGTTGTATCTTTTTTTCATCCATTCACTTTCAGGAATTTCGCTTTCATAATAACCCTTAAAGATTTAATTTCCATCTCTATAGGTAAAACTGCTTCACAACCGTATACTAATGAGAACGGTGTATGTCATGTAGCAGTATGCATTGTAGTTCTATATCCCCACAAGGCAAAAGGGAGATACTCGGACCAATCTTTATGCATTTTCACCATTTTAGAGAGGATTCTCTTTATATTCTTATTAACCACTTCAACTGCACCATTAGCTTGGGGTCGATAAGGTGAGGATCTATGTACTCAATCTTGTATTTCTGCAATAATTCAGTTGTCTCTACCTGGAACTGAACACCATTGTCCATTATAATGTGATGCAGGATCCTATACCTGTAAATGAGATTCTTCTCAATGAATCTTGCCATATATCTAGTTTTCAAAGTACTAAAAGATTCTGCTTCTATCCATCTAGAGAAATAGTGATCGCCACCACTACATATTTATGCCTATTCGAAGTAGTTGGCTTTATCTCCCCTATTATATCTATCACTCATACTACAAAGGGCCACAGAGATGTTAAACTGTTAAGCATAGTAGGGGGAAGACGGTTAAGGTATCCATGTATATGGCATTGATGATATTGTCTCACTATCTGGATACAGTCTCTTTCCATGCTCATCCATGGTACCCTTGTCGAATTATTTTCTTCATCAAAATCATCCCATTCATATGAGATCCATAAACATCTACATGAATTTCTCTTATCACCTATTTTGCTTCATCCTTCTTAAGACATCTTAATTGTATTCCATTAGACATTCTTCTATATAATACCCCATAATGACTTGTATAGTGGCATACAAGAGCATAAAGGGCATATCTTTCTTTGGAAGTTGCCTCATATGGGTATTTCCTTTCCTCAATGAATCTCTAGATGTCATAAAACCATGGCTTTTCTTCTAGGCCTATTTGAATACTCATAATAGATTCTTCACCATAACATGGAGCTTTCATCTTCACTATCACCAAAGGCTTCATCATCAATCCCATCAGTTTATCCCACATTAAAGAGAGCATCACCAAAGCATTCGCTATTTGATTCTCATCTCTTGGTAAATGTATGAAGAGACATTTAATGAAATTACTCATTAGCTTCTTCAAATAACAGATGTAGCCTATCTTCTTTTACTTCCCATTCCTAATTAGCATGGCTAATTACTAACATGGAATCTTTGTAAACTAGTAGGTCTTTGGCTCCCATTGCTAGTGCTGCTTCTAGCCCATAGATGTATGCCTCATACTCAGCCATGTTGTTTGTGACCTTAAAGTCTAATTTCTTAGTCATTGGGATGGTATCTCCTCTAGGTGTGATAAGAATCACTCTTACCTGCTCCTCTATTATTCACAGCTCCATCAAAATAAAGCTTCCATTCACATCGCTCTATTATTGCTAAGTTCTCATCTAGAAACTCTAAATTCCACTGCTCATTTCCATTAAATGCATTCTGTATGAGGAATTCTACTACCGCTCTTCCTTTAATTACCTTGGTATTGATGACTCAATATCAAACTCAATCAGAAGTACCAACCAACATGACATCTTTCCAATTAAGGCTAGTGCTTGAAACAAGTACCTTCAAGGATCAATCTTTGAAATGACTTGTATTTTATAGGACTAGAAATAATGCCTTAGCTTCCTTGTGGTCCATATCATAATTAAACATGTCTTCTCCACAGGATCATACTTCTCTTCATATGGTAGGAACTTCTTACTGAGGTAATACACTGCATACCTTACCTCTTATGGTCCTTATTGTGCTAGCATTACCCCTATTGTTTTTTCCTCTAAAGTCGAATATAAGATTAAGGATTTACCTTATATTGGTGGCCTTAACACATGCGGATTAGTAAGGTATTGTTTAATCTTATCAAATGCTTTTTGGCATTCTTCGTTCCATTCTACGGGCTGATTCTTCCTCAAGAGCTTGACAATAGGATCGTAAATCATGGTGAGTTTCGCAATAAACCTGTTAATGTACTACAACTTCCTAATAAATCCTTGTACTTCCATTTCTATTCTTGGTGTTGGCATCTCCTAAATGGCTTTGATCTTGTCTAAATTGACTTCTATTCCTCGATTGCTAACTATGTGCCCCAATAACTTTCCTAAAGTGACCCCAAAGATACATTTCTTTGGATTAAGCCTCAGACTATATCTTTCTATTCTCACTAAAAACTTGTCTAAAGCCTCAAAATGTCCTTCCCTGGTTCTCGATTTAACCATCATATCGTTGGCATACACTTCCACTTCTTTATGCATCATATCATGGAATAGAGCTGTTACTGCCCTTTGATAGGTTGCTCCTGTATTCTTTAATCCAAATGACATCACTTTGTAGCAATATGTCCCCCATTCCATGATAACAACAGTCTTGATCTTGTTCATGACTACCATCATTATCTTATTATAACTTGAGAACCCATCAATGAGAGAGTACATTGCACTGGATGATGTGTTGTCAACAATCACATCAATATGGGGTAAAGGAAAATCACCCTTTGGGCATGCTTTATTTAGATCTATGAAATCTACACACATTCAAATTTTCCCAACTTATTTTAGGAATAGGTACTATGTTTGCCAACCATTGAGGATATTCTACCACTTCTAGGAAATTGGCCTGGATTTGCTTAGAGATTTCTTCCCTTATTTTTTTGCCCATTCTGGCCTTAACCTACAAAGTTTTTGCTTAATAGGTTTAGCCTCTAGATATATCAGAATGTGATGCTCTGCAATTTCTCTATCTAGACCTGACATGTCTTCATAGGACCAAGCAAATACTACTTTTCTTTTTATTAATATTCTCTTTAATTTTTCTCTCTCTTAAAGAGTTAAATAATGTGATATAGAAATGTTCTTGGTTGTTCATTTGTGCCAATGTTTAATGAATCTAACTAAATAGAATTAATTTCAAACATGCATGAACGATCATTATTAAAATGCACAAGACCATTAGAATTAACATCACACAAGTAAGCAAAACTAGAGTTCATATCATTGATCATTGAAAAAATAGCATTTTTGTCCTCAAATAGAACAGATGTAATTACATTAGTTTCTTTATAAAAAACATCATTAAAATTATTGTTAATAATGTTAGCTAAATCCTATAGTGGTTCTTTGTTAGGTGGCAGATAAAGCAGCTCTTCAATGGCCTCAGTCCTCATCTTTTTAGCAACTTGATTCATTACCTTGTCTTTGTTGCCTTGTACTAGACCTTCAACTATCTGCTTATTGAAGATCTCGAACCTAGGAACATTCACTCCAACTATTTGGACAGGCTCCTTTTCACCCAGGTAGGACTTCCCTTTCCTTTCTTTGACAAAGTTATCTTACAGCGGTCCCACATTCTTTGAGAAGTTATTTTTATCAAGAATCCTTATTCTAGATCCTTTACTGCCAAGTCCAGCCTTTGTATAGCCTAATCCTCTAGTATCATTTTGTCCTTTGAAATCTGGGAATTCTGGACTTCCTTACACATTCTTTCCCAATCTTTGTCTGGGTTGATAATCATCTTCTTGATCATGCTCATAACCCTTGGATCTATCTCAATTCCATCAGAAAATCATGGCTATTTGGAAACTAGGAGGGGTGACTACCTACTTCTAACCATCTATAACTGCAAACACGGTCTTGCCCACACTAGCATCTAAAGTCACAACTTCTCCATCAAATAGGAATTTCACCTTTTGATGCACAATTGAAGGCACTCCTCCCAAAGTATGATACCAATGCTTACCTAAAAGTAAAGCATAAGTGACAGGGATATCCAGCACGGTGAACTCCACCATTGTCTCTATAGGTCTAGTCTTTATAAGAGCCATGAACATTCCTTCTACATTCCTTGTACTGTCATCATAAGCTCTGATTATAAGGTCAGATTTTGTTAAATCCTCCACCTTCACCCCTAGATTAAGCAGAATCTATAGTGGGCAAACATTAATTGCAGACCCATCATCCATCATCATATAACTAGTCTTCTTCCCTCTGACTTCAGTTGGGATGAATAGAGCTTTATTATGATTTCTCCTTTCTACAAGTAAATCCTCATCGAAAAAGGTGATAATCCCATATTTCTTTTCAATAACCTTGGCCACCATTGCTTCAGGGGTTGCAGTATTGTCAATGTTCATTTTGGCTAAAGCCTTGACCAGAGCTTTCCTATGGCTACTTGAGTGCATTAAGAGCTCCCAAATGCTTATATTTGCTTTTGTCTTCTTAAACTGTTCAAGGATTAAGTCATCCTCATGTTCATTTGAGCCTTCTCTTTTAGCATCCTCCTCCCTCTCTGTGGTCTTCTCCATTGGTTTATAACCCTTACCACTTCTAGTGACATGACTGACTTCTGGATTATCTACCCATACATTGTAACCTTTAGTGCCCTCTTCATCAGAGTTGTACCAAATGTTTATAATCCTAATGGTTCGCTCCTTCTTTCCATCTCTCCATACCTCAACCATGCATTTCTCCTTATTATCTAGCATCTTATTATCATCAAATTCATCACCCTATCCCGTAGGCATGACCAACTCAATGGGTATATCGAAAGAAGGTGGTTTGGAATAATACACCTTATAGTCAAATTTGCCAAAAGGTTGTCCCAATAGGTCTCCTATTTTGTCGTCTTCTTTAGGGCATTAGGGGGTTTCTCATTAGTTTTAAGGTTTAGATCTTTAAAGGAGTTGAGCACTTCTTCCTCACTAACTCTTGAGTTGATTATTATGGTAGTTAGGGGTGGTACATTTCAGTAGTTAGGGAAAGGGTTATTTTTGGTGTTTGGGTTTGGATTGGATTTCTCAGGGTCTATGATTCTTTCAGAGTCTATAAGGTTTTGAATTTCATGTTTAAGGTGAATGCAAGAGTTAGTGAAATGGCTAGCAACTTAGTGAAATTTACAGTAACTGTTTGGGTCAAAGCCAGGGAGATTTTGTTTTGGTGGTCTAAAGGGGGTTAAAGGTTTAATGAGGCCTTTTTGGATCAATCTATCCAAGAATTTCAATAGGGGCTCATTAAAGTTTGAGAATTTCTTGGGTCATTGAATAACATGGATTCCTATAACCTGACTAGCATTTCCTTATTGTATTCCCCTATTGGGTAATTTCTCGCTACGATGCTTCTAGTGATCCTCCTCTTCTCACTTTTGATCTCTTCAACTTGCAACCCATCATCATAAAGGTTTATAAATGTCTTAGGGTTCATCAATTGTAGCCTTTCAACCAGATTGGGTAACACATTTTATATTATCATCCTAACTTGATCCTTTTCAGCTAGTTTATTCTTCATTAATCTCGCTTTATTCATGAACCTGGTCAAGATATCTGAGAATGGTTCATTAGGCTTCTCCTTGGTCAATTATAGATCCTTAATGGACACTTCGAGCTTGGTGTTGTAATCATATTGCTTCAGAAAGGAGGTACATAGCTCCCTCCAGTCCATTCGGATAGACTTCTCAAACCCATTATACCAATTGATAACCATACCCTCTAAGGATAGCATAAACAGCTTGGTAACCACAGACAAAGAAGCCTTAGTAGTGCTCATGGTAGTTGTGTATTGACTAAGTTGGATCCTTAAGTCTCTAGTACCGTCAAACTTCTGTAGCTATGGCATCTTAAATTTATCAGGCAACTTGTCCTCCTTAAATTGCATCACATCATCAAAGTCAAATGAGTATCCAATGCCCTATCCTCTCATCAACTCCTCCATCTTAGACATCTTTTAAGTTAGTGCTTTCATTTGCTTGGATTCCAACTCTTGCACTTGCTCAAGAGATTCTCTTTTTGCTTTTACAACCATGTAACTTTTAACATCCTCTAACTTTGTTTCCATAACAGGCATATTCCTAGTAGCATTGTCATTGTTAGTGGGTGGTGTACCCACAACAGGTGGATTGGTCACAATAGGAGGTGCAGCAGCAGTAGGTGGTGGCATCAACCCAACCAGAGCTTGTCTTAACTCATCTTGCATCATTGCTCTCATGTTATCCATCAATGCTCCTTTAACATTCCTCCCTCGTGTTATTCCATTTCTTTAACTTATTCAAGTTTTGTAGCTTCTAGGTAGAGTAGATTGATGGGACTCCTTTCAAGTCTGATAAGGATCTCTTTCATAATTGATTGTGGACTCGAATTAGTTCTCACTAGTCTGCCACCTTTTCGACTCCAAACATAGGATGACTTGAATGAATCTATGATGGCTACAAGACAAGTTGTTGGTATGATGCATTATGCATGATGCACGTGCTATGTAATAAGTATCAATTAAGTTAAGTATACACATCCTTCCAACCTTATTCCTCCCACACACGTATTCAATGACAAGTCTCTTTCCTTAGGATTTTTGGTCTTGGCCTTAATACTAATAAGGGATATCAAAAATTAATGTGCATGTTAATTCTCTCAAAGCAGTTAAGCATAGAAATAATATTTCTAAGTATAAAAGCATAGACCAATCTTTATTAGCCCTTATGGGCTTTTAAGGTAAAGGCTTGGGCCTTTATAGATAAAAATACTCCCTAGTAACATTCATAAGCAATTTGGGTCATCCTAGGGGAAGTTACTAAGCTACCACATGAGCTGAGTCTATAGAAAGGTCAAGGTTCCCTTTGCAAGATGCCCTCCTTTAAGACTTGAGTTATAAGCCAAGGTCAGAGGGGCCTGATATTTTTGCAAACTCGAGAGAAGGCTACCACCCCTTTAGGACTTGGGTTATAGACTCTGGTCAGATGAGTCCAGTAATCTCTCTTGAGCTGAGTTAAGGCTAAGAGTGATGGTTAGCCAATTTACAATCCCATGAAGCTAGTGGAATCATGGAACCATAAACCAACGCCATCTGTTAATAGGGACATGTAGAATGAATGCAAGAATAAAATAATTCTAAAGAACACAAGTAGAATCAGTATCTTTTATCCCCAGTGGAGTCACCACTATAGATTGTGGGGTTTAGCGCATGCCCAAGATCTTAGTAACCATGACACTGTTTGAGCTCAGGGCTCTAAAGAACACACTAACCATTGTCACAAAGACATGGCGTGGAGATGAGGAGTCACCACCCAGGGTATTAACTGGGACAAATAAAAAAATGGTAGTACTCCATTCCCTAAAAGAAAGCTAGCACCATAAATAGGAGATTCTGGGTACAGAACACCAACTTCTTTCAGTCTTGCGTTCTTTTAGAATTACTTTATGAATTACTATTTAATCCTCTATTTACATGCAATTTCATATAAACACTTAAAAAATAATCAACTTCAAGCAAACTAGTCATGAAATATACAAGTAAATAATGCATTCATCATAATCCCTAGGTTAGTTTAATCTACATTAATTTTAATTAAATGAGCTAAATATATATATTTTAATTTTCATGTGAGCCTAAACACTAATAGGCCTAATTCTTTGTAATTAAATGATCCTAAGTTGTTGACCTTAGTAATAATCAATCTTAATTTTGATTGTAACAAACTTAATTTTGAGCATTTAATTTTTTTATTTAAGTGTGTATAAGTTAGGACTCTATTGAAAGTTAAAATGAAATATAATTATCTTAAGCTGATTGGACCTTTGAGTTTCAATGAGGCTTTTGACATCCTTAGAGCTTTATAATGGGAAAGTTATCTTCTTCATTTTTTAAGTAAATATCTTGATCTTTCTGAACTGGGCTTATTTGTCAAAATCCAAGTTCATTTGGTTATGAAAATTTTGAGTCGAAATCCACGTATACATTTGCCATCTCAAACTATACAACTCTTAGTATTTTGGACATATCTTGAGTTGCAGAAGTCCAATTAAGGTGATTCAAAATGATATAAAAACATAAGTCAAATATCTACAACTTTTATGAAGAAAACATAAGAAAATTAAAATTTGGTTAGGATAAAATCAAGGCTTCAACTTGGGTATAGTTGTCTGATAGTATTCTGCATTTCAGATTGCACAACTCTTAGTATTTTGGACATATCTTAAGCTACAGACGTCTAATTTAGGTGATTCAAAATGATATGGAAAGATAGGTCACATTTATACAACTTTTATGAAAAAAAGCATGGGTAAATTCAATTTTTTGGGCAAATTCAAATTTCTTCAAGAGCAAATCACGACTTCAACTTGGGTATCGCTGTCTGATAGTATTCTGCATTTCAAATTGCATAGCTCTTAGTATTTTGGACATATCCTTAGCTAAAGATGTCCAATTTAGGTGATTCAAAATGATATAAAAAGCTAATTCAAATATCTACAGCTTCTATAAAGAAAGTGTGGGCAAATTCAAACTTATTGAGTAGCCAATCATGGTTTCAATCCATGAATAGTTATCTGATAGCATCACTTTCAATGATTCAAAATATAGACATTAGACACATCATTTGCACCTCCAGTAGCTATATTTTTAAGTATAAATACCTCTAGAGCTGAATGGAAGTTAAAGAAACTAGTTTATCATTCATTCTTTCTTGAGCATTCATTGAGCTCTCAAATGCTCTTAAACAATTCTTTATTTGTATAACTCTTGTAAGAGTTGGGTGTGTGTTAGAAATAGAATTTCTCTTCATCTTAAATCTTGGGTTAGATTAGAAGGGAAGTGAGATTGATTTCTAAAGGAATTGGTCGAAGTGTTATCCATTAAAACACTTGGGTTTTGGTGTTTTTAAGTGAGCCTTGAAAACTCATATTGTAAGGTTCTAAGAGTGAGCCATAAAACTCTTGTGTAATCTTAATCTTATGAAAAAAGATTATGGGTGATTGAAAATCCTAACTTGGGGATAAGTTAGGTGGAGATGTAGGATTGTTGTTGAATCCAAACTCCTTAAATCTTTGTGTTCTTCATTCTTCCTTCTCAACTTCCATTCAATTCTCACAAAGAATTCTTTTAATTTCTTATTTTTATTTGATAGTCCTATTCACCCCCCCTCTAGGACTCTTTTCATAAATCTATTTATTTTAATTCTAAAAATGGGCCTAAATCTACAAATTATGAAGTATTTAATTTATTGGGCCTAATTCTACATGTTTTAATTCTGAAATGATCTTAAGTCTACAAATTATGGAAAATACTTAAATTAAATGGGCTAAGTCTAAGTTAATTAAATTAAATTAGGTGGGTCTATGTCTATTTAACTAAATGAGCCTAAGTTATCTCTACCCTAAATCTAATTAATTATGGACCTAAAATGCATTTTAATTAATTAAACATAAAAAAATCTAAATTTTAATGGGTTAAAGTCTAATGTGGGCCTAGGGCCCAAAACACATAAACACAAGTAAACAAGCCCAAAAATAATAAAAAATATAAAAATAAGTAAATAAAAAAAATCAAACAATTAATTAAATATATTTTTCTAAAAACCCTAATTTTATTAAAGTGACCATAAACAGACAAAGTAAAATAATCAATCAAGCAAACTAATTTTACTCACTTAAATCTAATTCAATTTTAATTAAACAACCTAAGGATTTCTATAACCATTAATTTTAATTAATTATCCAATTAAAACCCTAATTTCACTAATCGATTAATTAAAATTAAACACACAAGCACACATACCAAATTTCATTATTCCCATTATTGGAGTTATTACAACGTACTAATGAGAAATAATAAAAAAATAAAAGAAAATTAATACAACCCAAAATAAATAAATAAAATACAATAATGATAAACAAACTAAATAAAAACCCTAGAAATTAGGTTTAGGTATATGTTTCCATCCATGGCATTCCATGGATCTTCATACATTTAATTCTCCAAATATGATCATTATATGATCTCCTCCATAATTATCATCATAAAAGGGTAAAACAATGATTAGTGAATAAAATTATATTAAAAAATTAAGTAAAATTAAAAGTCAAAATCATAACAAAATAAGAAAAATAAAAGAAAGTATGGAGAAGATAATGCTTATAGATGCTTATGGTTGGCTCCTCAGACTAGTAAAATCACTATTTATTTGTTGAATAGATCCTCAAAACTTATTATTTTCGTTTAAAAAAACTCTTGCTCTTTACTTATATTATTTTTTGTCTTCAGTCTTCTTTTTTCTTTTTTTTTTTCCTTCCAGTAGCCTAAGCTCTCCTTTTAGAAGGAGAAAAAACAAAAAACCCTAATTTACGGACTTATTTCCTGAAGAGTTCTAATTTTAAAAGGAATTTATTTATTTCAGATGTAGATAAATCCCACAAAAAATGTAGATGTAGATAAACCAATCAAAACTCTGGAAAATATTTTTTTTCTGTAAAAAATACAAAAAATGGATGGAAAACATGTAATTCCAATAGAAATTGCGTAATTCCGATCGAAATTATATAATGCCAATCAGAATTATGTAATGCTGATCAGAATTATGTAATATCGATCAAAATTATGTAATTTCGATCAGAATTATGTAATTTCAATTAGAATTATGAAATTCCAATCGAAATTACAAAATTCCAATTGGAATTCTATAATTTTGAATTTTTTTAACTTTTAATTACAAAAAGACCCCTGAAAGAAATTAAATTTTTTCAATTAGTTCTTAAAAATGTATTACAATTAAGTTCATAAAAAATAATGAAACTCTTTTTGAAAATGTATTTAGACTTTTAAGGTTTTGAACTTCAAGTGTTGAAGACTTATTTATAACATTTTCATTATTGGAGTCCTTTGTCACATCCATATTTTATTATCCTAAAATTGGGTGTTTATAGGTGATCTTCAATTACATCATTAAAATATGAAACCAGATAATCACAAGAGGCCTTTCTGTTCTTCCACACCTTAGTACACTTGTGGTTTGGGTGGTAACTTTTGACTGCAAAATCTCTACTCTTCTTATCTAAGCTACTAAATACACTCTAAGAACATGCTTTCTTACATCTGCACCTCACCCTATGTGCCTCTTTTTTTTTTCAAACTTTATTTCAACCCCTCGAGCTATTGCATATTTTGCAATAGCCATCCTACATTCTCTTGCATTTTTAAATACCATGCCAGCAAGGAATGGAGGCACATTACTTATAGGATTGTACAACACACATTTTAATTTATGCCTATGGATATTTCCATGTCCTTCTTCCCTAGACTCTTCTTTATAGTTCATTTCATCATCACTGTCTATAAATTCAAGGCCAGGTCCTACCTCTTCAATAGCATTAGCATTAAGAGAATTTCCATCACCTGCATTATCATTAGCTTTATGGACATTAGGTTTATTTTCAGTACCTGCATGATCTTGATCATTCACTATTGATTCAGAACACATGGTTTCATCTATTATAGGTGCAACAAGATTATTCATTTTTAAAGCTTCCCTCAGCTCTGAACTTTTCCTTTGTTTAAGAAATTTTGCTTCTTCCTTTAACATTGTCCCTGTTGTAGCCAATTCTTCATCATCCTATAGCTAATTCTTCATCGTTCGCATTAGAGCCACTTTCATCACTTGCCCTAACATCAACCATATTAGAGTCTTCTATACTACCATCAACAGAATCTATTTTATCTTTATTTCTGCACCCACCTCAGCTTCCATTTCAACATCACATTATGATTGAGGATAACATTTAGTTTAAACATCACAATTAGTTTCAACATCCATTCTTTGAGTTTCAATATGAAATTCAGTTTGAACATTGAATTCCAGGTCAAAATTAAGAGTCTCCTTATCTTTAACATTGACTACTTCTTCTTGGTTATTAACTACTTGGTTATCATGCTGAATTAAATGCTCCTTTACCCCTTGTTCAGATTCAATATCCCCTTTTAAACTAGTGTCTTTACCTTGTTCAATGCTAGCCTCTCCTTTTACATTAAATAATCCTTCTCCTTAAGCATATATACACACTTCCCCTTGATTTCAAATCTCAACATTAATGTCATCACACCCTACACTTACATCAATATTAATGTCATCACTTTGCCTTAACTCAACATCAACCAACTTACTATGCCCTTTATTAAATTGTTCACCTTTTTTCAAGTCACAAATATCACCCCCACCTTGGACAGAAGTTGCTTTTTCAACATTGTCTACATCTACATCAGAGCCACTTTCATTGCTACTAATTATCACTTCGCCATTAGTCAACAACCTTGGCCCCTCTATAACTTCAGGTTGATATATTCCATGTTCTATATGTTGAAGAAGGCCAACCATTTGGAGCTTATAGGTGTAGTGGATCTTAGCTAGGTAGTTTTTTTTTAATCTTTAGAGCATTTAGCTAATTTTGTTTAGTTCTCCTTTTATGTGTTTCAGTTGCTATAGATTGGGAATATAATTTTTCATTATTGAATGTGGACTATGGATGTAACACCCACCTAATGCATTTCAATTTATTTGCATACATGCATCTCGTATAGACATGAGATATAAATGATATTATTTCCAATGTTTAATAGGAGAAGATTATAAATGTTTACAATTAAATCCATTATAAGAAATAGGAAATCAATGGTTTAAATTGATCTATGGCAATATATATACACACACACACATGCACTTGATTGTTTTAACAAAAAAAATGATGAATGTAGGGATTAGAATTGGGTATGTGGCAACCATTTATTTTAAGAAGAAAATAGAAGAAGAAGCATCCTATAGAAAGGGAAGGAAGGAAGAATATGGTTGTGTTTCTTTATCTCATTCTTTTTCTTCTTCTTCTTCTTAAAAAAAAGTTGAGAGCTAAATTTTTAAGAGAAAATTTAAAGGTATAGAATATATATATATATATATATATATATATATATATATATATATATATATATATATATATATATATATATATATATAGGGGTTAGAATTGGGTATGTGGCAGCCATTTATTTTAAGAAAACAAAAAAGAAGCATCCGATAGAAAAGGGAAGGAAGGAAGAATAGGGTTGTGTTTCTTCATCTCATTATTCTTCTTCTTCTTAAAAAACAAAAGTTGAGAGCTAAATTTTCAAGAGAAAATTTGGAGGTTTAGAATTCCTTTCATATTATAATCTTCATCTTTAAAGGCTTTAGAGGTTTATTTGGTAAGTAATTTTAATATATTTTTTTGAATTGAGTTAGTGTTTAGAAGATGTAGAACTTAGGACTTCATTTTTTAATCTTATTATTTTAATCATATCTCGAGCTAGAAAGCTTCAAATTGAGTGTTCTCTAATGATATGGAAACTTTGATGAGTTATCTAAAAATTTTCCTTTTTATCTTAATCTGATTTAGACTTTATATTAGTGTAATAAGAGGAAACACTTTATTGCTTAATTTCCACTATTAGTCCGAGTATGGTAGATTATTTCTTAGGCTTCTTTCTCTATACACCTCCAATTGAAGTAAAATTAATTTTAAATTACTCTAAACACATAAGTTTAGTGATCTAAAAATTTTCATCTTGACATTCATCATATAAAATTATTGATGAATTTTGAAATTCATTCTATTAAATCTGTTACAGTTGGCAACCTCATTTAGGTAGTTTAATGATGTTATCATATAAATGAGGTTTCATTATTTTTTGTGTTTAAAAATAAGTGAATTATGATCTATTTTAGCTAAACCAAATGGAAATGAGATTGTCACTTAAGTAAATGCAAGCAAAGGGAAGGAATCAATAATGGTAAGTGAATAACTTAATGTTCTATGTAAATATCACACTAAAAAATAAGTAATCATAAATTTATTTGTAAAGCTAATTGGTTAAGGGGAATATGTATATTCTAATTGATAGATTCTTATTTATAATTATTGTGATTTTTAATTATTGGGTTGATGGTTGATCATTCTTGAGATGAGATTGTTCATGTGAATGAGGTTTGTTGAATTCAGGTGTCCTGTTTATGTGATAACAAAACACTTATTGAAGCCATAAATGGAGTTTTATAATAAAAAAAATGGGGTGCTATTTGCTCCTATAAAAACTTGGAGATTTTATTTTCAAAATTGATGGAAATAGAGGAAGCTTGACTTTGCTATTTTGATGGCCAATTTGGATTATACTTTTTGTTACTTAATATAGTTAATAGCTTGACCATGGTAGATTTTTTTTTATGATTATCCTTCTATACATATCCAATTAATGTGAAATTAGTTGCCAATTAATTGAGACTTATAATGTTATTGATATGAAGAATATGGTTTTGAAATTCATAAAGTGGAATTTTTGGTATATAATTGAATTTACCCTATCAAATATACCATGTTGAAATATGGTATTTTTTTTTGTATATAATTGAATTTGCACTATCAAATATGCCATGTTGAAATATGTTATATTTTTTTTATATTAGTGATTTCTTATGTATTTTGGGATGTAAATGGTTTAATGGAATGGTATGTGATGTATATGTAAATATAAGATATATGGTTGGATGAGTATGAGGACGTAATGCTACTTGTGAATGAGGCAATGTTGTGTGCATTATGAAATCCCCTTATTATGCCATAAAAAGGTTGTACAAGATTATGGCAGGCCGTGTGTCTATGGGGATTCATAAATAAATGAAAGAAGTTTTCATTTCACATATAATCAACAAGTTCATTACTATTCAAAAAAACACTATGCTATGTACATATTATAAATTCATAGCTAAATATTAAATGGATGGATAATTCATTATACTATATGTTTAAATGTGTTATTTTTCATAAGATATTATATTATTCATTTACTAAGTAGCAATCTCACTCCTCTGCATTATTTTTCGTGATTAGAAAAACTGTAGTCGATCTTGAAGAAATAATTGCATCCAGTACACTAGCATTGTGTCAGGTGGGTCAGTAGGAGGTTATCCTCAGTTTTTCTAAAATGTAGCATGTTTTATGACATTTCATATTTTGCATCAAGGCTATTGTATTGTATATAAATAATCTAAGGAAAAAAGTGAACTACTTGATTCTATGAGCCTTTGTGGTATGTGATATATGTATTTTTTTTAAAAAAAACTTGTTAGATATATTGACTCATGAACTAAAATTTGACATTTATGGATATAATATTTATTAGTCACATGCATAAAATGTATTTCTGATATCTTTAATAGGTGTCACATTTAGTGGTATCAAAGCATGGTTAGAATTCATCAGGATAGATATGTAAATGCAAATACATGTTAGGAATACATATAGATGTTAATAATTAAAGCTAAGAGTTTGTTCTTTGAATAGGATGGGTCTGATCGAAACTCCTCCTAACCCAAGCGAGTTTGAGCCTGTGCATGGAGTCAAGCATGCGAATGCACTACCACAACTAGTCCAAAAATTACCATCAATAATGTAGTAATTTCTTTAGACTTTATGATAAATAATGTAGCCAGTGCTATAAATGATTAATCGGGTAGCCAATCGGCCAGTTCAACAGCCAGTAATGCAACCAATGGTAGAAGCTAGAGCAATAGAGGCTAGAGACAAAACTTATGATAGATTGAGAAAATAATGGACTAAAAAATTTAAGGGGACCATTGATCCTGAGGTAGCAAAATAATGGTTACAGAAAATAATATAGGGTGCTGGATAGACTGAACTACACATCAGAATAAAAGTTAAAATATATTATATCATTATTAAGAAAATCAACTTAAGATTGGTGGGATTTGATTCCAGGAAGTAGAAACAAACCTATGACCTTGATTTAGGATTACTTCCTTAGGGAATTTGCAAATAAATATACACCATTAATGTACATAAATTGAAAGAAAATGGAGTTTCTGAGCTTAGAACAGGGAAACGTGACAGTATCAAAATATGAGATGAAATCCTCTCTATTATCAAAGTATACATTAGAAGAAGTGGCAACAAAGGATACAAAATAGAGACAGTTTGAGAGGGGATTAAGAATAGACATTCGAGAAAATTTTTCCTTAAAGCCACCAAGTTATAGTGCTTTGTTAGAGGCTACACTGAGGGTGGAAAAGTGTTTGACTAAAAAAGATGCAATGTCAATAAAGAAAAGAAAGGTGATAAGTGAGTATGGTAGTTTAGAAAGAAAATGAAAAGATTGTTCTTTTAAAGGTTCTGGGTCTCAAAGGAGTAGATATTTTGGGAGAGGTATTAGCTATCAAATTATGAGTAGGTCTGCCACAGTAACATTAGTTAGAGGTGGATGAGGTGGTTACAGTAAGAGTAGAGTAGAGAATAAGAGAGGTTAGAAAGGTGTTTCAGCTAGTTGGGGATACAGTGCATCATATGCTAGATGTGGTAGGTTTCATAGTGAAGAGTATTGGGGACCAAAGTGGATACTTTATTATTACTATGGTAAATTGGGGCATATAGCTAGAGATTGTTGGAGTAAGAACCAAGCCAGTGAGAATCAAGTTAAAAGGTAGAGTAGCATAAGTGAAAATTTGCCTCAAGGAGGAGTGAGCAGAGAAAGAGGTAGAGGAATGGGACTAGGAGGATGTTATAACATAATGCAGGTTAGACATATAGTCCAACCTCAGCAATCGATGCCCCCAAGCTAGAGTGTATGCAGTAACAAGATAATAAGCACCCTCTGTATCTAATGTTATGACCGGTATAACCTTTATCTATGGTTTTGATACTTATACATTAATTGATCCAAGATCAACATGTTCCTTTATTTCATATGAATTTGCATTGAAAAATCATAGCAATATAAAAACCTTAGGGTATAATATTTATGTATCAGTGCTTGTAGGGGGTGCTATCATTGTAGATAAGGTTGTCAAATCTTATCATATGGTGATAAATGGAAATGCCCTGCATGCATATCTAGTAATAATAAAACTAAAGGAATTTGATGTTATTTTAGGAATCGATTGGTTATCTAAAAATCATGCTATATTGGATAGTCAATCAAAAGAAGTGGTTAAGGAGACCTTAGAATAAAGAAAAATAATTTTTATGGGTGAAAGAAAAATTGTTGCTACTTATTTAATTTCGATTATTGTTGCTTTTCATTTGAATAAAAGTGGGTGTGAAGCTTATTTGGCCAATGTGGTGGATGTATCCAAAGTTAGTCCAAAAGTAATAGATGTTCCAATAATAAAGGAATTTGGAGATGTATTTCCAGAAGATCTACCAAGTTTACCTCTCTATCGAGAGACTTATGAGATAGAAACCATACATAAGGTAGCACCAATATCAATTGTACCATGTAGAATGGCACCATTAGAGTTGAAATAATTAAAGAAGTAGCTAGAAGAAAAATTGGAAAAAGGGTTTATTATACCAAGTACATCACCATGGGGGGCTTCGGTGTTGTTTATAAAGAAGAAGGATGACAGTTTAAAATTATGTATTGACTATAATTAGTTAAATGGAGTTACCATAAAGAACAAATATCCCTTGTCTCAAATTGATGATTTATTATATCAATTAAAAGGAGTAATTGTATTTTCTGAAATTGATTTAAGATCTGGATATTGGCAATTGAGAATTTCAGAGGCACATATACCAAAGACTACAATTAGAACACGATATGCACATTATAAATTTATTGTGATGCCATTTGGACTAACAAATGCCCTTGCTACTTTTATGTCCTTAATGAATAAAATATTACATATGTATCTTAATCAATTTTTCATTGTGTTTATCGATGATATATTGAATTATTCTGAAACTCGAGAGCAGTATGAAGAACATTTAAGAATAGTGTTGTAGATTTTGACAGAAAAGTAGCTTTATGCAAAATTCAGTAAATGTGAGTTTTGGCTAAAAGAGATTGCACTCTTGGGCATATTATTTCTAAAAATGGTGTACAACCCGATCTTTCAAAGATTGCAATTGTAAAGGAGTGGGAATCCCCTAAAAATGTATTAGAGGTGTGGAGCTTTATGGGATTTGTCGAATGTTATAGGAGACTTATCAAAAGGATTTTTAATTATTGCTAAACCATTAACAAACTTGTTGAAGAAGAGTATGATATTCAAATGGGATGTTAAATGTGAGGAAATTTTTAATGAATTAATGAAAAGATTAATTTTTGCACTAGTACTAACCTTGCCAATAGGAAACGGTAGATATGTAATTTTTACAAATGAATCACAATAAGGATTAGGGTGTGTATTAATTCAAAATGGAAAGGTTATTACTTATGCTTCTCGACAGTTAAGGAATCATGAATTGAATTATTTGACTCATGATCTAGAATTACCAGCATTTGTCCATGCTTTTAAAATATGGAGGCACTATCTGTATGGAGAAATATTTTAGATTTTCATTGACCACAAAAGTTTGAAATATATTCTAACACAAAAGGAGTTGAATTTGAGACCAAAAATATGGATAGAGTTAATAAAGGATTATGATTGTACCATAGATTACCATCCGGGAAAAGCCAATAGCGTTACTAATGCTTTAAGTAAGAAAGCCATTAAGAGAAGTGCTGGAATGACTTGTTATTCAGTAAGGTCATTAGTAGAGCTTAGAAAATTGCATGTAGAATTTGCACTTTAGGATAATATATATATTGCAAGTATGTTTATCAAGCCTTTATTAGAGAGTAAAATTCAAGAAAAATAAATGAGTGATCCATATTTAAGAAAAAATAAAGGATAGGGTGAAATAAGGAATGAATAAACAGTCCACATTAAGGCACAATAGGATGTTGTTGATTAATGGACATATTTTTGTTCTAAATATAAGGGAATTGAAAGAGGAAATTCTAAATGAAGCTCATTATGCACCATACACAATGCATCCTAGAAGTACTAAAATGTATAGGGATTTATAACCTTTTTATTGGTAGCCGAAAAAGAAGAAAGATACAATAGAATGTGTAGCAAAATGTTTGACATGTTAATAAGTAAAATACGAACATCAGGCGGTAGCTAATAAGCTTCATCCATTGTCTATTTCGAAGTGGAAATGGGAAACAATAATGATGGACTTTATTCTTGGATTGCTCAAACCTTTAGGAAGTATGATGCCATATGGGTAATTATTGATCGACTTACCAAATCAGCTTATTTTCTACCTATGCAACAAAGTGATTCATTAGACAAATTATCTAGAATATATGTGCAATAAATTATAAGACTATATGGTATGCCAATATCAGTTGTGTCAAATAAAGATCCGTGGTTTACATCTTATTTTTAAGGAAGTTTATAAAGAGCTTTTGGAATAAAGCTACATTTTAGTAAATATTTCACCCTTAGATAGATGGATAATCAGAGAGGAAAATTCAAACATTAGAAGATATGCTAAGAGCTTGTATTCTTGAATTTAATGGGAATTGAGATGAGCATTTAGCCTTAATTGAATTTGGTTATAATAACATTTATCATTCAAGTATTGATATGGCTCCATATGAAGCTTTATATAATAGACAATGTAGAATTCCTGTTTGTTGGGATATAAAAGGGTTATGGCAATTAGAAGGCCCTGAATTGATATAAGAAACTATGGACAAGATTCAAATGGTCAAAAAGTGTTTAGAAGTTGTGCAAGACAGACAAAAGAGTTATGTGAACATGCATATAAGAGAAATGGAGTATAATATGGGTGAAAAGTGTTTTTAAAAGTATCACCATGGAAGGGCATTATACAATTTGGTAGGCAAGGAAAATTGAGTCTTAGGTACATTGGCCCGTGTGAGATATTGGAGAGAGTTGGTCCTTTGGCATATAGATTAGCACTGCCATAAGAATTATTTTAAATACATGATGCATTCCATGTTTCCATGTTAATAAGATATAGATCTTATCCTAGCCATATATTATAAGAATCAGAAATATAGTTGACAAAAGGTTTTAGTTATAAAGAAAAACCAGTTGAAATTCTTAATAAACAGATAAATAAGTTACATAATAAGAAAATTCCAATAGTAAAAGTTAAATAAAGTCAACATTCACCAAAAGAAGTTATATGGAAAGTGGAAAAGGATATGAAAATTCAATACCCTTACTTATTTTCTAAGATTGGTGAGTCACATATGATTTTAGGGACAAAATTCTCTATGTTAGGGAGAAATGTAACACCAATCTAATGCATTTGCATTTAGTTGCATAACATGCATCTCATATAACATGAGGAATGCATGAGATATGTTTGGTATTATTTCCAATGTTTACTGGGAGAAGATTATAATTAAATGTTTACAATTAAATCCATAACAAGATATGGGAAGTTAAGGGTTTAAATTGATCTATGGCAATATATATATATATATATACACACACACACACACAATGCACTTGATTGTTTTAACAAAAAATGATGAATGTAGGGATTAGAATTAAGTATGTGGTAGCCAGTTATTTTAAGAAAAAAAAAAGAAGAAGTAATATGAACCCTAAAAGGGATCAAAAGTGCCTAAATATGAAGAATTCAAGTTAATTAGCTTAATTATCTATTTTGAAATTAATTAGATTAATATGGACAAATTTTGAGTTACTTTTTTATTTTAGAGTCAATAAGGAAGATTCTAGAAGATTCTAGAAGATGTGAGAAGATTCAAGAATATTCTAAGTCAAAGTCAACAAGTCAAAGTCAAATAGTCAACAAGTCAAAGTTAAGGGTCAATGGTCAACATGTGATATGGCATGCTTCAATGCTTAGTTGTCATGAGTTGTCATTTTTATTAGTTGTCATAAATTGTAATGAGTTGTCAATTTTGACTTTTCAAAGATGAGTTGTCATTAGTTGTCCTATTTTGAAGGAAATCTCCTTAATTAAGGATTTTTCTATATAGGTATCATTGGGAATAAGGAATAAAACTTTTTTCTTCAAGGATTAGGTTGTTTAAATGCCTATATAAGGGCTACAAATATATAAAATGAATTTTAGAGAAGCATTGAAATATTAAAAAGTGAGGTTTTTTCTTAAACTTTGTTCTTTTGAAACTTTGCAAGTTTACTTGAATTATTTCACATATACCTTTCATTACAATTGCTAGGTTAGATGTGATTGTTCATCTTTTAATAGCTAATTATCTTTCTTCAATTTAATAAGCAAGGGGTTTAGCTCCATCAATGGAACCTATCTTTGATGATCCTTGGGCTAAGATTTCAAAGTTGGATGTGCGTTCTATCTCCATTATAGGTAGGGTTCGTATCAGTTTAGTATCAAAGCCAAACTTCAAGGTTTGGTTACGTATCCTTTTATTTTCATGTATTATCTATTCTTTTCTTCTTCTCAATTCTTCGTACATTAAAAAAATAAAAAAAAATATTGAGTGAAACACGAGAGCATTCACATCCATGAGTGTAAACACGTAAGGGAGTGTTTTGTGAGAATTTCTTTTCTATTTTTTTCTAAATTATCTTTGTGTGTGGTTATTATAGACATGCCTTATTTTGTTGGTGGTGATGATCCTTATATTTATTTGGAATGGGTGCAACAAATAGAGGAGATATTTGATTCTCTTGAATTAAATGATTTCCAAAAGTGTAAACTTACTTCTTGTAAATTTTTGGACCATGTTGATATATGGTGGAAAGATTTAATGGCATTGTGGAGAATGAATGGGCTTAGTGAGATTAAAAATTACGAGATAATGAAGAGGGTAATGACTAGACATTTTATTCCTCATGAAGTTAGGGATAAATTTCGTCTTAAATTACAAAGACATAAATAAGGTGATGAATTATATGTTGATGATTATGTTAAAAAGTTTAAGTTGTTTGTAATTACAAGTGATGTAGGTGAATTTGCAAGGAGGAAAGTTATGAAATTCATCAATGGTCTTGAGAGTGAGATTGCTAATAAATTTAAGAAAGAAGTGCAATTAGAATCTTTTATCTCTTTAAAGGTTATAATTGAACTTGCTTTGGAGTATGAAAAGGAAGGAGGTCCTTATAAGGAGATTATGAAAGTGTATGAATCCAAGAATGATGTAAGTGTTGAAGTCATTGAAGCAAATAATGAGTGTTTACAAGGATTCACTACTCAAGAAGTTATAAATAGTGCATCTTGTGAACTTGAAGAGTGCATGCATCATGAAGAGGAATATTAAGAAATTTTTACACAAAAGAAGGAGGACGATAAAGAGTTAATTATTCATCATGATTATGCTAACAACTTTAATCTTTCTTTTTCTAGTGTTTTAAAAGTTGTTTTGCAAAGCTTTATGCCATACAAAGATCCATGATGTTGTTATTGAAGTTCCTTATGTCCACAATACAATCTATGGAGTCATTGCTTGTACCAAGAAGAACTTGAGATATTCATGTTTCAAGTTTAGAAGGAAGCAACATAAATACAATCCTTACAGGTTCGTGGAAAAGAGTTCTATATTCGATCAAGTTCAAGCTATATTAAAGCTACTTCTGTGGATTCTTACTTCAAAGGAGAGACTTTCAACAAAGGTGTTTGTATTTGACCCTAGAGGATTTGCAAATTTATTAACTTTAGAAGATGGCTATGATTCGAGGGTGAATCATCTTTAAGAGGGAGGGAATAATATGAACCCTAAATAGGATCAAAAGTTCCTGAATATGAAGAATTCAAGCTAACTAGCTTAATTTCCTATTTTGAAATTAGTTAGATTAATATGGACAAATTTTGAGTTATTTTCTTATTTTGGAGTCAATAAGAAAGATTCTAGAAGATGTGAGAAGATTTAAGAATATTCCAAGTCAAAGTCAAATAATCAACAAGTCAAAGTCAATGGTCGATGGTCAACATGTGACATGGCATGCTTCAATGCTTAGTTGTCATGAGTTGTCATGAATTGTAATGAGTTATCAATTTTGACTTTTCAAAGACAAGTTGTCATTAGTTGTCCTATTTTAAAGGAAATCTCCTTAATTAAGGATTTTTCTATATAGGTATCTTTGGGAATAAGGAATAAAACCTTTTCCTTCAAGGATCTTTTAATAAGCAAAGGGTTTAGCTCTATCAACACAACCTATACTTGATGATCCTTGGGCTAAGATTTCAAAGCTAGATGCGCATTTTATCTCCATTATAGGTAAGGTTTGTATCAAGAAGCATCTGATAGAAAAAGGGAAGGAAGGAAGAATAGGGTTGTGTTTCTTCATCTCATTATTATTATTATTATTATTCTTTTTACAAAAAAAAAGTTTGAGAGCTAAATTTTCAAGAGAAAATTTGGAGGTTTAGAATTCATTTCAGATTATAATCTTCATATTCAAAGGTTTTAGAGGTTTATTTTATATATATATATATATGCACTTGATTGTTTTAATAAAAAAAATGATGAAAGTAGGGATTAGAATTGGATATGTGACAACCATTTATTTAAGAAAAAAAAAAGAAGAAGAAGCTTCTAATAGAAAATGGAAGGAAGGAAGAATAGGGTTGTGTTTCTTCATCTTGTTATTATTATTATTCTTCTTCGTAAAAAAAAAAGTTGAGAGCTGAATTTTCAAGAGAAATTTTGGAGGTTTAGAATTTATTTTAGATCATCATCTTCAACTTTAAATGCCTTATAGATTTATTTGGTAAGTAATTTTAATATTTTTGTTGAATTGAGTTAGTGTTTAGAAGATGTAGAATTTGAAATTTAAGACCTAGTTTTTCAGTCTTATTATTTTGATCATATCTCAAGGTAGAAAGCTTCAAATTAAGTGTTCTTTGATGATATGGTATGAGTTATCTAAAACTGTCCCTCTTTTATCACGATCTGATTCAGACTTTACACTAGTGTAATAAGAGGAAACATTTTATTGCTCAGTTTCCACAATTGGTCTGAGTATAGTATATTATTTCTTAGGGTTCTTTCTCTATACACCTCCAATTGAAGTAAAATCAATTTTAAATTACTCTAGACACATATGGTTCTAATGTGGAAATTTTCAACTTGAGATTCATCGTATAGAATTATTGGTGAAATTTTAAATTCATTCTTTTAAATTTGTTATAGTTGGCAACCTCATATGTTTAGGTAGTTTAGTGATGTTATCATGCTATATGAGGTTTCATTATTTTTTGGTGTTTAAAAACAAGTTAATTATGATATATTTTAGCTAAACCAAATGGAAATGAAGCTGTCACATAAGTAAATGCAAGCAAAGGAAAGGAAGCAACAAAGGTAGGTGAATAACTTAATGTTCTATGTAAATATAACATATAAAACAAGTAATTATAAATATATTTGTAAAGTTGATTAGTTATGGGGAATATTTATATTCTAATTGGTATATGATTATTTATAATTATTGTGATTTTTAATTATTGGGTTGATGGTTAATCATTCTTGAGATGAGATTGTATTTATGAACTAGGTTTGTTGAATTCAAGTGTTGTTTAAGTAAGAAAAAAACGACTTGTTAAAACCATTTATGGAGTTTTATAACTCCTAATTAGGTATTTTTTATTCCTATAAAAACTTGGAGATGTTATTTACAAAATTGATAGAAATATAAGAAGCTTGATTTTGTTGTTTTGATGGCCAATTTGGATTATACTTTTTGTTGCTTAATTTAGTTGACAACTTGACCATGGTGGATTTTTTTTTGTGATTCTCCTTCTCTAAATATCCAATTAATGTGAAATCAGTTGTAAATTAATTGAGACTTATAATGTTACTGATATGAAGAATATGGCTTTGACATTCATAACATGGAATTTTTGGCATATAATTGAATTTACCCTATCAAATAAGCCATGTTAAAATATGGTATATTTTTGGTATATAATTGAATTTGCACTATCAAATCTACCATGTTGGAATATGGTGTAGTTTTGGTATGTGATTGATTTCATATGTATTATGGGATATAAATGGTTTAATGGAATGGTATGTGATGTATATGTAAATATAAAATATATGGTTTGATGAGTATAAGGACGCAATGCTACTTATGAATGAGGCAATATTGTATGTGTTATAGAATCCCTGTATTATGCTATAAAAAGGCTAAAGAAAATTATCGTACAAGATTATGGTAGGTTGTGTATGTATGGGGATTCATAAATAAATGAAAATAGTTTTAGTTTTACATATAATCCACAAGTTCATTGTTGTTCAAAAGAAAACACTATGCTATGTACCTCTATTCTTTCAGAGCTTTTTTTTTTAACAATAGCCAAATCTCCTCCTTCCTAACCATCCCTCCTTCTTTTTTTATTTTCTCCCTTTTATCCTCTCCCTTACCCATGCCCCTAGGTTCTTTAGATCATGATGAATCTTTCTAGCCTATCTCTTCCCCCCAAAAATCTCTTCCTCACACAAAATCAGGTCTAGGAGATGTGGTGTCCTGCCATAGAGGCGGCGCCACTACGATGAGGAGATTGCCTTTGCTATGGCTGCCAAAGAGGCGATCAACTCATTGCACAGAGGTGATGCTCCTTTGGCCTGGCTCCATATTAGGCCAAATGGGCCTGGGCTGTTTTGGATAGTTTGGGCTAAATTGGGCTTCTGGGCTCCCAGGTCCATTCTTAAGAAGATTCAGGTTTTATACTCATGTCCAAGTTTCACATTCTCATCATCAGGCTTGATAATGGGCTGATTAAACTGAACATCCTTAATTCGTCCCCTATCGTGGGCTAATTGAATCGGGTGTCTACAGTTTGCCCCTTGATTTTTCGAAAAAACAAATGCATGCAATGATAATTTCTCAAAAAATCACATGCACAACAACAAATAAACAATAAGATGAGCGACATACTTGACTCTCGAGTTTCACTAGAGTGATGAATCCTTCAATTCTTAAATGTGACCGTGATCCTCAGGTTTTCCTGGCCTAAGTAGCCACTCATTACTATTTGATAAATTTTTTGAAGACGGTTAATCTTGAGTTTTCCTAGCCCGATTACTGTTTCACTAGGGACATAGACTTCTGAGTTTTCCTGGCCCAACCATCAGTCGCCTGAAACATGATTCTCGGGTTTTCCTAGCCTGATCATCACCACACCTAAATCATGATTCTCGAGTTTTCCTGGCCTGATCATCACCACACTTAAAACATGATTCTCTGGTTTTCCTGTCCTAATCAGCACTTGAAATATGATTCTTTAGTTTTCCTAGCCCGATCATCACCACACCTGAAACATGATTCTTGGGTTTTCCTGGTCTGATCATCACTTGAAATATGATTCTTTGGTTTTCCAAGCCCGATCATCACCACACCTGAAACATGATTCTTGGGTTTTCCTATCCTGATCATCACTTAACCCTAACTTCAATTCTCGAGTTTTCCTGGCTCGATCACTATTGGGGATGTGGTTTTCAAATTTTACTGGTATGATTATCACTCCTCTGGGGACATAGACTTCCAAGTTTTCCTAGCCCAATTTTCATTCATTATTGACTTTGGGGATACTACCCGAACAGTCACCTTGGTCTTCGAGCTTCGGGGATTCAAACCCGAACAACCCTTCTCGATCATAAGCTTCAGGGATTCAAACCCGAACAGGCCTTTCTTGATCACGAGCTTTAGGGATTCAAACTCAAACAGCCCTTGTTGATTGCTAGCTTCAGGGATTCAAACCCGAATAGCCCTTTCTTGATCACGAGCTTCAGGGATTCAAACCCGAATAGCCCTTCTCAATTGCAAGCTTTGGGGATTCAAACCCAAATAGCCCTTTCTTTATGAGATATAATCCTTGGGTTTTCCTAGCCCAAAAGGCAATCCCATAACAACAACAGGAAGCTCACATTTTCATCCTCAGGTTTTCCTGGCCCAAGAGGTAATTCCTCAATAATAAAAGGAAGCTCACATTGTCATCCTTGGGTTTTCCTAGCCCAAAAGGCAGTTCCACAATCTTGATACTTTGATCAAAGAAAATCCATAGCTCACCCCCAGCTATAGGCCAACTGAACTAGGAAATGAATGCTTATGAACACTGATACTTTGATCAGTAAATAGGACAAGAGAAGAGAACAACAATGGAAGCCATATACCTATACATGCATCAGGCAAGAACACATGAGAAAAGCCATATAGCCACACAAGTGTCAAGCGAAAACAACAATGAATACCGTATAGCCTCGGGCACATCAGGTAGGATTAATAAATAGATAAAAACATTCATCAAATAAAGGCAAACAAAAGGTGCCATATTGCCTCTAGGGTGTTAGCGGAGATAATTAAACAAACAAATTATAACAATATTAATTCAAGATAAACCATGTAGCCTCATAGGCATCAGGCGAAGACAATAAAAAAAGCCATGTAGCCTCACAGGCATTCAGGCAAAAATCAACCAACATAGTAGTATTACACCTTATACACTAGAGCTAGCCTACTTTAAAACACATCTAAAAGATTCAATACTGATGTATACATGGCTATGATATTTGGAAGCTCTCAAAAGTGTTTTGACAACACATGCTCATGTGGTGTGTGCAATGCTTATGGAAAACATGCATTATTCTAATGCGCTTAAGCATGAAATCTAAAAAATGATTTTTTGCAAAATAATTTCGTGTATGCATGAATAATCGAGAAAACAATCAATAGTCAAATGCCTTTCTTATTTAAAGCTAATCTTTAAGAACTAGTCCTTTTTCCATCAAAGAATCTGAATCCGAAAGTTGGGTTTATCCAAACAGAAAAAAAAAATTAGGACACTCTTATGGTCAAATTGGGATTATAATAATAACACATGCCCTACTTAGTTGCTTCCTTAGAATGTTTTGTTGTCGTATGACGATTGTGCTTGACCCTTAGCGTTGAAGAGACTTTGTTTTCCCCCTAGCGGAAGGGACTTATTGGAAAACTCTATTACTAATGAGGCTCAACTCATCTTAAAAATTGCCCCTTAGTTAAGGACTTGATAGACTCTCTTACTTTTACACCACCAAGTAGAATCTTACGATCTCCTGAACTGTTCTTCTCAGAGTGAAAATGCAACCGATTTTATTTTATATTCCCTCTTTTGCCTAGGTCGCTCCTTTTCTAGGAGTTTTTGAACCTAGCTGGGTCTTTTATTTTTTTTCTTTTTTATTTTCCCTCTTTTGCCTAGGTCACTCCCCTTATAGGAGTTTTCAACCTAATTAGGTGGTTGTAAATTCATGGTGATGGTCGATCACTTTTTTTACGCTTAATGTTCATATTGTCACTTTAAATAATGACTGCTCTTGCTACTAGTTGTCAAATGTTGACATCACTCATGCTGTTGATTACTGCAAAACCTATGAGTCCATGTCTAACACTTCACGTGCTAAAATTATGTCGATCATGCCTATCTTCATATGATTACTTCTATGTTATAATTAGACATATCACATTATGCTTGTTATTGATCAACCCTTTGCGGGTTTTCTAACCAACTATTTTTCAGCTCATAATTGGTAGGAGTTTTGTTTAACAAGAAGAACTTTCTAAGGATAGTTCAAAATTAACTTTTAAAATGTTAGAGGAACAAATAAAAAATCCTTTTTTCTTACCCCACACTTTCCTTCCTTTTCCTTTTCTTTTTCTTCTTTTTTTCTCTTTTTTTCTTTCTTCTTTCTTTTATTTTTTTGATGAATATGAGGAATTCATTTTAGAGAAAATAGAGGTTATATGTGCCTAAAAGGAAAGTTTGAAAGTCAATTTTGACATTTTAGTCCTTTTGTTTTATGGGTTTTTTTTTCAAATCTCTCTCTCATTCAAGCATAAGATTGCATACACAATTATAACAAATTAATACTCATGTAAATTAGACAATCAAACATTCATTAGCACAAAAGAAAACATTGCAGCAAAACATTGTTCAAAACCATTACAACCGACAATAACTATCCTTGAGTGTCCAAACCCAAGTCGGCTTCAAGTTGCACTAAAAAATGATACAACTCTTTAAAGTCCCTTATGCCTATGTCTTTCAACTTGTTGGCTATAGGAAGGATGCAGGCTTCTATGGCTATTATTAACTGGTTTGACTTTGCAGGTTTATGCTTCATCTAAGCTAACTTTCCTCTCTACCTATCTAAGAAGCTCATGAAGGGCTCGTTAGGTCTTTGCACTGTATTTTGTAGCTCATGAAGAGAAACTTCAAACTGAAAATTTAGCCCATATTGCTTGATGAAGACTGAACACATCTCCTTCCAATCTTGCTAGACATATGCATCCAAAGTGTAGTACCACTTGACAGCGGCTCCTTCCAAGGACAATGGAAATTGTTTGACAATCTGAGCTTCTAACAACCCAATGGCCTTCATGTAGGTGTACACACCCAATTTCGGGATGATGAGTTATAAATGCGATAAAGGACTCCAATGATGAAAATATCATGAATAGGTCCTCGATACTTAAGCTTTAAAATTCCAAGGGTCTAAACGTATCTTTTAAAGGAAGGATTTAGTGTTTTCAAGGACTAAATTGCAATATTTCTTAGGACCTAATTGCAAAACTTAAAATCTTCCATGGGTCTTTTTGTAAAAAAAAGCCCATGTCGGAATTTCATAATTCTGATCAGAATTATGTAATTTCGATCAGAATTACACCAATTCTAATCAAAATTGTGAAATTGTGGTTGGAATTGCATAATCTCGGTTGGAATTAGACTCTTCCGTCTCTTTTATTATCTTTTTTAGGAAATTAAATTGCTTTTAATTCAATTCTAATTGGTTTAAAATTACTAAATGTGATTTTAAGTATTAATCCTGTAATTTTTTTAGGAATTAGAATCATGTTAGAATTAAATTTTGGAGCTAGGGTTTTAGGTTTTCTTTTTGCTATATAAATAGGACAATAAGGAAGAGATGAAAAAAAATGAATTTTGGAGAAAAGAAATTTAGAGAGGCAGCAATATACTTTTTTTAAGCTTTGCATTTTGTTTGTTGGTAAAAAAAAGACTTTTCATTCATTCTTTATTCTTAAAAAGCCTTCTAAATTACATTCTTAAAGAATTCTTTTATTTTTCTCTACAAAATCCTCTTGATTTTATCAATTGATTAAAGATCCTTGGAGAATTTTTGAAGAGCAAGATTCGAAGACTTATCAAGAACGGTGATCTACAAATCTGAGGAGCATCTCAATCAATCATGAGCATCATCTTCTTCTTCTTATTCTATTTTTTGTTTATTTCTTTTTGATATTATTGATTTTTTTTTCATTTGAGTTAATATTATAATTTATTCATTAATCATATTTCTATTTCTTTTTTATGGTGATTATGGAGGAAAACACATGGTGACCATCATTTGGAGGAATGAACCCAATGAGGTCCATGGAATGCCATGGATAAGACCTTGTAGAGACATAGTCTCTAGGGGTTTATTATTTTATTTTATTTCATTTAATGCCTTTTTTTTGTTAATTATTTTATGAATTATTGTAATAGCCCTAATAGAGGGAGTAATGAAATTTTGTGTGGTTGCATGCTTATCTTGATTGAATTGGTTAGTAAAACTAGGTTTCAATTAGGTAATTATTTAAAATCAATAGAGGAAGTAAATTAATTTAGGTTGCTCGATAATAAAATTAGGGTCTTAGTAAGGATTAATTTAATTATTTATTTGATCTTATTTAATTATTTCTTTATGTTTTTATTTGTTTTTGGGCTTATTTATTATTTTTATATGCTTTTGAGGCCTTAAGCCCATTTTAGGTCTTGATATATTAATTTAAGTTCAGGTTATTTTCTTTTAGCTCATTTCACTTAATAATTAATTAGGTTTAATTAATTAAAATATACCTTTAGACCTATAATAAATTACATTTTAGATTAGAAATATCCTTAGGCTCATTTAGTTAATTAGACATAGGCCCACGTAACTCAATTTAATTAATTTAGACTTAGCCCACTTAATTTAAGCCTTTTTTTCATAATTTAGAGATTTAAGATCACATTTAATTAAACCATGTAGAATTAGGTCTACTAATTTAAATATTCCATAATTTGTAGAATTAGGTCCATTTTTTATTAAAACAAGTATACTTAAGTTCATTTAATTAAAATCAAAAGGAATTAGGTCTTTAGGTTCACGTATAAATTAAAACATGTAGATTTAACTCATTTATTTAAAATCCATGTAGATTAGACTAACTTAGGGAATATGTGATTTATTGAATGCATTATTTACTTGTATGTTTCATTACTAGTTTGCCTTGGAGTTGATTGTTTTAGGGTTTATATGAAATTGCATGTAAATAGAGAATAAGATAATAATTCATAAAGTAATTCTAAATGAACACAAGACTGAAATAAGTTGGTATTCTGTATCCAGAATCTCCTAGTTATAGTACTAGCTTTCTGTTAGGGAATCGAGAACCACCTTTTCAATTTGTCCTAGTTATTACCCTGGGCGACGACTCCTCATCTCCACGCTATGTCTTTGTGGCAATGGTTAGTGTGTTCTCTAGAGCCCTGATCTCAAATAGTGTCGCGGTTGCTAAAATCTTGGACGCGCGCTAAACCCTGCCGTCTACAATGGCTACTCCATTAGAGATAAGAGATATTGATTCTACTTGTGTTCTTTAAAAATATTTTATTAATTATTATTTTATTCTTGCATTCATTATGCATGTCCCTATTAAACTGATGGTGTTGGTTTATGATTCCATTATTCCACTAGCTTCATGGGGTTATAGATTGGCTAACCATCACTCTTAACCTTAACTCAATCTAAGAGAGATTACCGGGCTCATCTAACCAGAGCCTGTAACCCAAGTCCTTAAGGGGGGTAGTCTTCTCTCGAGTTTGCAAAGGTTGTCGGGCCCCTTGACCTTGGCCTGTAGCTTAAGGCCTAAAGGAGGGCATCTTGCTAAGGGAACCTTAACCTTTTCACCGGACCTTAACCATATATATGGCTTAGTTATTTCCCCTAAGATCTACTCAAATTGCTTGTGAATGTTGCCATGAGGTATTTCTATCTATAAAGGCCCAAGCCCATACTTTTAAAGCCCATCTGGATTAATGAAGATTAGGCTAAACTTTTATACCTAGAAATATTATTTCTATATTTTATTACTTTGAGATATTTGGCATGCACGTCGATTCTTGATATCCCCTATTGATATTAAGGCCAAGACAAAAAATCCTAGGAAAAGTGACTCACCATTGAATACGTGTGCAGGAGAAATAAGGTTGGAAGGATGTATGTACACCTAACTTGGTTTCTTACTACTTATTGCATAGCACGTGCATCATGCATACATGCATCTCATGCATCATACTAATAATTTGTCTTTCAGCCATCATAGATTCATCCGGGTCTTCCTGTGTTTGGAGTCAAAAAGGTGGCAGATTGGTGAGAATTGATTCAAGCCCCTAATCAATCATGAAAGAGATCCTTAGCAAACTGGAAAAGAGCCCCATTAATTCGCTCTATTTAGAAGCTATACAACCTAAACAAATTGAAAGAATGGAACAGCAAGAGAGAGGAAACTAGACCCTAGAAGACTTCAAAGGAGCACTGATGGATGATATGAGAGTAATGATGCATGATGAGTTAAGACAAGCTCTAGCGGGACTAATGCCACCACCTGTTGTTGCTGCACCAACAGTCGCGGCCAACCCACCTGCTATGGGTCCACTACCTGTTAACAATGACAATACTAAGGAAATGAAGTTGGATGATGTTGAGAGTTATATGATTGAAAAGGTGAAAAAGGAATCACTTAAGCAAGTTCAAGAGATGGAATCCAGACATATGAAGGTATTAACTCAAAAGATGTCTAAGATGGAGGAGGTGATGGAGGGACAAGGCCTAGGATACCCATTTGACTTTGATGATGTGATGCAAGGGGAAGACAGGCTACCTGACAAATTCAAGATGCCATAGCTATAGAAGTTCGATGCTACTGGGGACCTGAGGATTCACCTTAGTCAATACACAACTACTATGAGTACCACTAAGGCTCTTTTGTCTGTGGTTATGAAGTTGTTTGTACCATCCTTAGAGGGTATGGTTGTTAATTGGTATCATAGGTTAAAGAAGTCTATCCGAGCATATTGGAGGGAGTTATGCACTGCTTTTCAAAGGCAATATGACTATAATACTAGGCTTGAAGTGTCTATAAGAGATCTAGAACTAACCAAGTAGAAGCCCAATGAATCATCTTCAGATTTTCTAACTAGGTTCATGAATAAGGCAGGAATGATGAAGAACAAATTGGCAAAGAAGGATCAGGTTAGGATAATAGTTCAAAATGTGTCACCTATCCTAGTGGAGAGGTTGCAAATGATGAACCCCAAGACATTCATGGACCTTTATGATGATGGGTTACAGGCTGAATAGATCAAAAATGAGAAAAAAAAGGCCACTAGAAACACTGAAATGAGAAATTACCCAACTGGGGGCACGCAACAAGGAAATACCAGTCGAGTCATAGGAGTTCATGCCATCCAACAACCTAGGAGATTCTCAAATTTCAACCGACCCTTATCCAAAGTCCTAGACCGTCTCATCCATAAAGGCCTCCTTAGACCCTTAACCCCTTCTAAACCACCAAACCCGAACCTCCCTAGTTTTGATCAAAATAGTTATTGCAAGTTTCATCAAGTTTCTATCCATTCTATTGACTCTTGCATGCATCTTAAACGTAAAATACAAAACCTCATAGACTCTGGAAAGATCACAAACACTAAAAAGTCAAGTCCAAACCCAAACACCCAAAACAATCCTTTCCCAAATTATCGAAACATGCCACCCTAACCACCATGATAATCAACTCAGGAGTAAGCAAAGAAGAAGTGTTGAACTCTTTTAAGGATCTAAACCTTAAAACTACTGAGAAATCTCCTAACGCTCCCAAAGGTGTGGAAGAGGTAGAAGACTTACTGGGTCAGCCCTAAGGCAAGTTCGATTATAAGGTGTTTTACTCTAAACCACCTTCTTTTGACATATCCATTGATACAATTGACCCTACAGGATGGGGTGAGGAGTTCGATGATGAAAAGCTATTAGTCAATAAGGAAAAATGTATGGTTGAGGTATGGAAAGAAGAGAAGAAAGATCAGACTATAAGGGTGATTGATATTTGGTATAGTTCTGATGAGGAAGCCACTAAAGGGTATAATGTATAGGTAGATAATCCCGAAGTTAGCCATGTTACCAGAAGCAGGAAAGGTTATAAGCCAACAGAGAAAGCTATAGAGATAGAAGAAGCTATTGAAGGACAAGACTCAACTGAACATGGCGATGACTTGATTCTCGAATAGCTCAAGAAAGCAAAGGCCAACATAAGCATTTGGGAGCTCTTGATGCATTCAAGTAGCCATAGAAAAGCTCTAGTTAAGGCCCTGACTAAGATGAATATCAAAACTATAGCAGACCCTAAAGCAATGGTGGCCAAGGCTACTGAGAAAAAGCACGGGTTCATTACTTTCTCTTATGAGGATTTACCTATAGAAAGAAGGAACCATAATAAAGCATTATTCATTCTAGTTGAAGTAAGAGGGAAGAGGACCAATTATGTGATGGTGGATGATAGTCCATAATTAATGTTTGCCCACTATAGATCCTACCCAATTTAGGAGTGAAGGTGGAGGATTTGGCAAAATTAGACCTTGTAATAAGAGCTTATGATGATAGAACAAGGAGTGTAGAGGGAACATTTGTAGCTTCTGTGAAGACTGGACTTATAGGAGCAATGGTGGAATTCACTGTGCTAGATATTCCTGTCACCTATGCCCTTCTTTTAGGTAGACCTTAGTATCATGTTTTGGGAGGAGTGCCTTTGACCAAGCATCAAAAGGTGAAATTCTTACTTGATGGGGAAGTGGTGACTTTAGATGCTAGTATGGGCAAGACTGTGTCCGTAGTTATTGATAGTCAGAAATAGGTAGTCACTCCCCCAGGTTACCAGGTAGCCATGATTTCAGAGGGAGTCACAATGGATCCAAGTGTTATAAACATGGTCCAGAAGATGAATTACAGACCAGGACAAGGACTAGGGAAAAATGAGCATGGAAGCCTAGAACTACCAAATTTCAAAACCTAAGATGAAACAAGAGGATTGGGCTATACTGGAGCTGGGTTCAACAGCAAAAGGGCAAGAAGAAGGTTTTTCAATAAGAATGGCCTAAGGAATTTGGGACCCCTGAAAGGTAACTTTATCAAGGAAGGGAAGGAGAAGTTCTACGAGGGTGAAAAGGAGCTTGCATAAGTAGCTGGTGTGGATGTCCCTAGATTTAAGATTTTTAAGAAATAGATAGTTGAAAAGCTGGTGCAAGACAACAAAGATGAGGTGATGAAGACAGTTGCTGAAAAGATGAAAATCAAAGACATTGAAGAACTACTTTGTCTGCCACCTAACAAAGAACCACCACAGGAATTAGCTACATTAATAATAGTTTTACTGATGCTTTTTATGAAGAAACTGATGTAATAACATCTGATCTATTTGAGGATAAAAACTTTGCTTCCTTTATGGTCAATGATATAAATTATGGTTTGGCTTACTTGTGTGATGTTGATTCTGATGGTCTTGTGCATTTTAATAATAATCGTTCATGCATTTTTGACATTAATTCTATTCAATTAGATTCATTAAACATAGGCACAAATGAACAACCAAAACACATTTCTATATCACATGACTTAACTCTTGAAGAGAGGGAAAATTTTGAGAGAATATTAACAAAAAGAAAGGTAGTATTTGCTTGGTCCTATGAGGATATGCCAGGGTTAGATAGGGGAATTGTGAAGCATCACATTCTAACATATCCTGAAGCTAAACCTCTTAAACAGAAACTTCATAGGTTAAGGCCCGAGTGGACAGACAAGATAAGGGAAGAAGTCGCTAAGCAAATCCAGGCTGATTTTTTAGAAGTTGTGGAATACCCTCAATGGTTGGAAAATATAGTACCAGTTCCCAAGAAAGATGAAAAAGTTTGAATGTGTGTAGACTTCAGGGATCTTAATAAGGCATGTCCAAAGGATGATTTTCCTTTACCCCATATTAATGTGATTATGGATAGTGCAACATCTAGTGTGATTTACTCTTTTATGGATGGGTTCTCAAGTTATAATCAGATAATGATGGCAGTTATGGACAAGATCAAGACTGCTTTCATCATGGAATGGGGAACATACTACTACAAGGTGATGCCCTTCGGATTAAAGAATGAAAGAGAAACTTATCAAAGAGTGGCCACTGCCTTATTTCATGATATGATGCATAAGGAAGTGGAAGTTTATGTTGATGACATGATGGTTAAGTCTAACAACAAGAGAGGGACATTTTAAGGCTTTAGATAAGTTCCTAGCAAGAATAAAAAAATATAACCTAAGGCTTAATCCAAAGAAATGCATCTTTGGGGTAACTTTAGGAAAGTTATTGGTGCACATAGTCAGCAATAGAGGAATATAAGTCGATCCAGACAAGGTCAAAGCCATCCAAGAGATGTCAGCACTAAGAACAGAGAAGGAAGTACGAGGGTTTATCGAAAAACTACAGAACATCAGCAAGTTCATTGCAAGACTTACCATGGTTTGCGATTCAATCTTTAAGCTCTTGAGGAAGAATTAGCCTGTAGAATGGAATGAAGAATGCCAGAAAGCCTTTGATAAGATTAAGGAATACTTTACTAACCCGCCTGTATTGAGGCCACTAAGACAAGGTAAGCCTTTAATCTTATATTTGGCTTTAGAAGAAAGGGCGATGGGAGCAATGCTAGCACAAAAAGGGCCTAAAGGGGTGGAGTATGCTATATATTACCTCAGTAAAAAGTTCCTACCAAATGAAGAAAAGTACGATCTTGTAGAAAAGACATGTTTGATAATGATTTGGGCTATAAAGAAGTTAACGCATTATTTCTAGTCTTATAAAGTACAAGCTATTTCAAGGATAGATCCTTGAAAATACTTGTTCCAAGCACCAGCTTTGACTGGAAAGATGTCTAGATGGTTGGTACTTTTAACTGAGTTTGATATAGAATATGTCATTATGAAGGTCATCAAAGGTAGAGCTGTAGCAAAGTTTCTAGCCCAAAATGTAGTCGAAGGAAATGAGCAGTGGAATCTAGATTTTCTGGATGAGAACCTAGCAGTAATAAAACAACGAGAATGGAAACTTTATTTTGATGGAGCCATGAATAATAGAGGAGCAAGGCTAGGAGTAATTCTTGTCACACCAGAAGAAGAAATCATCCCAATGGCCAAGAAATTAGACTTCAGGGTTACAAACAATATGGCTGAGTACGAGGCATGTATTTATGGCATGGAAGCAGCATTGGCAATTGGAGTTAAAGACCTATTGGTTTATGGAGATTCCATGTTAGTCATCAGCCAGGCTAACGAAGAGTGGGAAGTAAAAGAAGAGAGATTGAAACCTTAGGTCCACTATTTGAGAAAACTAATAAGGAATTTCACTAAATCTCTCTTTATGCATTTACTAAAAGATGAGAATCAAATGGCGGATGCTTTGGCAACACTTTCTTTAATGTGGGATAAACCGATAAGATCAATGATGAAACCTTTGGTGATAATGAAGACAAAAGCTCCATGTTATGGCAAAGAACATGTCATGAATATTCAGATAGGGCCAGAGGAAAAGCCATGGTTTTATGACATCCACAGATTTATTAAGGAAAGAAGATATCCAAACGAAGCAACTTCCAAAGATAGATATGCTCTTCGTGTTCTTGCGCGTTATTATGTAAGTCATGAAGGGATATTATATAGAAGGATGCCGAATAGAATACAGCTGAGATGTCTCAAAAAGGATGAAGCATAATAAGCAATGAGAGAGATTCATGCAGAAGTTTGTGGATCGCATATGAATGGGATAATTCTAGCAAAGAAAATTATTCGGCAAGGGTACTATTGGATGAATATGGAAAAGGACTGTATCTGA
The DNA here is from genome assembly GCA_947683625.1 of Mallotus nudiflorus. Lineage (NCBI taxonomy): Eukaryota > Viridiplantae > Streptophyta > Magnoliopsida > Malpighiales > Euphorbiaceae > Mallotus > Mallotus nudiflorus. Next base: position 1,533,069 of record CANTUR010000141.1, read on the forward strand.
ATAGTGAGAGAATGCCATCAATATCAAGTACACGGGAATCTCAATCACCTTCCCCCTACAGTTCTAAACAGGTTAACATCTCTATGGCCCTTTGTAGCCTGGGGAATAGATATAATAGGGGAAGTAAAACCAACTGCTTCAAACAAGCACAAATATATAGTAGTTGCAATTGACTACCTTTTAAGATGGATAAAAGTATAATTCTTTGGCACCTTAAAAGCTAGACAAATGGAAAAGTTCATTGAGAAGAACCTCATTTGCAGGTATGGGATCCCACACCATGTTGTGATAGACAATGGAGTTCAGTTTTAGGCAGAAACTGCTGAGTTGTTACAAAGATACAAGATCGAACATCATAAGTCCTCACCTTATCAACCTCAGGCTAATGGTGTAGTGGAAGTGGCTAATAAGAATATAAAAAAGATTCTCTCTAAGATGGTGAAGGCATATAAGGACTAGTCTGAATACCTCCCTTTTGCTTTACAGGGATACAAAACTATAACACGTACTGCTATAGGACAAACTCCGTTCTCGTTAGTGTATGGTTGTGAAGCAGTTCTACACATAGAGACAAAAATTAAATCCTTGAGAGTGGTTATGGAAGCAAAAATCCCTAAGAGTGAATGGATACAAAAGAGGTTCGATCACCTTGTATCTCTGGATGAGAAAAGGATGGATGCTTTATTCCACACTCAAATTTATCATAGGAGAATAGCAAGAGCTTTCAACAAAAAGGTTAAGCCGGGAAAGATAAAAGCTGGAGATATGGTATTAAAGCATGCAAGGGCAATGGTGTTTGACCCGAGAGGAAAATTTAGAATGAACTGGGAAGGACTGTATTTAGTTAAGAAAATCCTACCCAAGGGAGCCGCAAAGATATCATATCTAGAAGGGAATGAATTCACTGAGCCAATCAACCTTGATCGCCTTAAGAAATACTATCTTTGAAAAAAAAAAGTCTGCTGACTAGAAAACCTAAAAAGGCTAGTTAGGCAAAAGTTAGGACATTCCCACTGTTTAGAAAACCCGCAAAGGGCTGATCTGGCAAAAATTAAGGAAATGAAAATGGGAGAAAAATATTCAGTTAGAAAATCTGAAAGGACTAGCTAATAACAGGAGTTGTGTCATGTGATGTAATAAATGTACTCATTTTTTCCCTAGTTAATGAAATGAATTGAAAAGATATTTTTGTTAAATATTGCATTTTCTATCTTTATTACAAGGCATAAAGACTTAAAGGAAAAATAAAACATGAGAAACCAGACTTATGAGACCACTACTTTTATTTTTGTTTCTTTTTTTACTCATCTAATAATATTTGAGTCCTTTTATATTTAATAAGTTCTGGTGATTTTGTAGATTGCATAATAACCCAAGTCTTGTAGTTGTCATCAGTATTCATGTTAGCATCCAAGTACATATTCTATTCTAAAGCTCTACGAGGCCACAAGTTCTTCACTTTGTCCAAGAAATCTTGTCTCAGGAAGAAACCTTTGAAGTTAGTTATAATAGTCACAATGAATTGAGGGCGACCATACTGACGGTAGAGGCGTGAGGGAGAAAGAAAGGTCAAAAACTGTAATCCGGGAATAAGGACGCAATTTTCATACAAGTTGATGGTAATGAATTTTAATCTCCACCAAGGACAAATCAAGTAATCTCAATATCAGCAATGCCTTTCATCCAATCAGTCTATTGATCTGTGGTGTGCTTATCCTTTATCTTCAAAAGATGAGATTGTAAATGATGAGGTTGATAAATCAAAGCATTGGGAGGAGCATCAAGCAGACTCAATTTCTCCTATAACCAAATCTTTAAAAAAAATACGGAATACATACCTTAAAAAAAAGGGGTTACATACCTGAAGGAGAAGTAAACTGCTTGAGAATCGATTCTAAACCTTGACATTATCTAACCCAATGATAGTTTCAGCAAGTGTGATAGGCACGGGATTAGCTCCAGTTTCTACCTTTTCTAAGATACTGATAATCCTTACATTAGGATCTCTATGAGAAGACACTAGTAGAAACTGAGCATATAGGAAGAAAGTGACAGTTATGATCTAAGCAGCATTGGCTTTGTCTCTAGTTCCATAAGAGGAAATCAGAAAAGGAAGACTGATGGTTTTAGCATTATGTGTGTGCATATAGATAACATCTGGGGCATATCAAAGAATGCTATTAATCTACTGGGAAACTCAATCTCAAGGTCTAGGAGAGCAATGGTAGTAGTGGAACTTAGTGAACATCCCAGAATAGCAACAAATTCCTCGATCAGGGGACACAGTTCTTGTCCATTGAATCTAAATATATGATCCTTAACATCCCAGAAGGTGGCAGCGACATGTAAGAAATTATTGTCTATCTTCAGATGTTGAAAGGACTTTAAGGGTTTGGCATAAAAGGGCAGAATTTTATTCCAATCATCTCCATTAAGGGTCTTGAGAAATTTCTTCATCAAAGTGAGCATAGCTTGTGTCATGATGGAGGTGAGGGATGGAATTGATGCAGCATATTCATCTTATGGCTCTTATATAGGCCGTAAATCAAATACAAAAAGGATTAGGATTGATTTTTGAACCAAATTCGCGTTGGAGTGGGAGAATAAATAGAACCATAGCCGAAATTTTCAATCAGAAATTCAAAATTCCAATCAAAATTCTAGATTTTTGATCGAAAATCCATAATTCTGATCGAAATTCTAGATTTTTGATCAAAAATCTAGGACACCGATCGGACTTCCAATGTTTTTGACTAAAAAAAAAGGAAAATTATCAAAATACATGTGTCGCTCAATAGGAGTCTGTACCATGGGAGACCAATAATACATCGGCCTATCAAATGGGGGAACATCACCCAGAATGGTACTCAAGGAAGTCTCACCATGAGCAATCTCACTATGATGAATAAGCTCGACCTCCTGCTCAGTCTCCTCCATAGCAGCATCAAGGACTCCTTTAATCTATACAAAGAACCAAATGTCAACAATGATGAGAGAGTTAAAGTAAAGTAGTGAGGGAAAGCATACCTCAATCGAGTCTATAGGAACCTGCTCTAAGAGGTTCTCTCGAATATACTCTTGATAATGATGAGAATACTCAAGCATGGTCGAAGCGTCATATCCCTCAAGAGCAACTCTAAGCTCAGGACCAGCCATATTGCTACTCCGTAACATCGAGGAGGGAATAGAAGAGGGAACACGCCTCCTAGAAGGTCCTATATGCCAGTGATAAACACGCTCACTGAGATACCACATCTGGTAGCCATAACTAGGAAGTAGAACTCTCATTGTCTCAAATCTCACTGTTGTAGTCATAAAATCATATCATTGAATGTCTTCAACACCAGCCAACCAATCTGATCTAACCTGCAAACTCATTCATTTAAATTTAAATTTGTTAAACTTTTACAATTAATGAAATACTAAAAGTCAAAATTTTCTTACGAGGTCCCGCTCTAAGGAGTTCAGCTAGTCCCAATAAGTCTGTAAATCATGCTTGATGCTAGCAAGACGAGAGGAACCCCACCTCTGCATTAGGGGAAGACTCATGTCGAAGCTAATAGCACTGAAACCTCAAATCACTCCAGTCTTAATGCCCCAAATCTGGAAAAAAGGAAAATGAAGGAAATAAGGAGGGGAATGTGAAAGTAAGTAAAAGTTAAAAAAGGGATAAGAAACATACATGCAAGACATGCTAGAAGTCGCACATCATCACATCGCCTCTACAAACAGCATCTAATCTATAGTAGAGGTAAGCAAGCACTGCAAAGCCCCAATCCAAAGTAGTGACCCTAGCAAGATCTTGAAGAGGGCCAAGAAGAGCGATGCTAACCTCATGACCAGTCTCGCAAAAGAGTGCAGTGCCAAGCAATATCAATAAAAAACATCTCGCCTTCTAGAGAATCTGGCTAGGTGTAGTGGTAGGTAGTCTCCTGAAACCCTGTACAAGAGAAGAAAGAAGCACATTCTTCCTATTCTTCCATGTTAAAAAAAACACAAGCAAGTCACAAACGTAATGACTCCTAGCATCCTCCAGAAGAGTGCAGTAATGAATATCAAAAGGAACTGGGGTACCTCCGAATGCAATCCTAGTAATAGCAAAAAAACTTATCGGGGAAATAGTCAGTTCACCCACTCGTGTGTGGAAGGTGTGAGTAGTGTCCATCCACCTCTTGATAAGAGCAAAAGGTGAATAGTGATCTGACTTACCTCGAGTAGTCGGTAAAGCAACAACAAAATATTGAAAGTCGGATGCCCAGACATGCTGTGCTACCTCCCTATACAAGTCATGGAACAATTCTCGCGCCAAGTGAAAACAACTCGAGAATTTTAAGAGTTTCTGAAAAATGTAGAAACAACAGGATCATTTTCTTTCCTAAATCTCTATTTTTTGACATCATTTATAAAAAAAAAATCAAATCAGAATTCTAGATTTCCGATCAAAAATCCAGAATTCTGATCGAATTTCCTAATTTACAATTAGAAATTTGAGAAATTCGATCGGAAATCTATGAATTCAAGAATGGAATTCAAACTCCTGATGAAAATTTCAGTGAAATTTAACATATTTATGTTAGTCTGTAACATATTTTGGTTTTAATTTGTCAATTTTTCATGATTTACATATACTTTGTCCATTAAATTGCATGCATGTAAACATTAATTTTACATACTAAAATAAATATGTTTATTGAAGAATTGAAAACAGAGATAGGAAATTTGCCTCATCTCCAACCTAAGAACATCTGTGGAGGTGTAAATGAGTCAAAGGAAATATCTCTTCACCTTCACAAAGTCCCAAATCATTCTGGGGAAAATGCAAACGAAAAGTAATGGGATCTGATTATCTTGAACTACTCTCGCATAGCTTACGCTGTGGGTGAGCCATAGGATCAGATAGATCTAAAATCAGACGTTGGATAAGAGAATAATTGAAGGAAGAAAATTTGAAAATCAAGAGAAAATGAAAGGAAAAAAAAAGAGAAAAAGAATAGGAAAAAGAAGAAATGAATCGAAAAAAGGAGAAAAGAAATATATAGATGGGAAAATATCCACTTTGGTCCTTTAATTTTGGTTTACATTTAAGTCCACTTGATTCTTTGCAATTTAGTCCTAAATTGTAATGCTTTATAGTTTAATAATTCAAGGAATTATTAAAATTGTCAATAGTATAATCAACATCATACGACCGAGTGTGATGTTTCTTTTCAAATTATACTATATGACCGAATGTAGTCGGCATTGTATGACTGAGTGTAATGTATTTTCAATCGATTATACGACTGAGTATAATCAGCATCATACGACCGAGTGTGATGTTTCTTTTCAAATCAGACTATACGACTGAGTATAATCAGCATCATACGACCGAGTGTGATGTTTCTTTTCAAATCAGACTATACGACCAAGTATAGTTAGCATTGTACGATCGAGTGCAATGTTTTTTCAATCGACTATATGACCGAGTATAGTCAGCATTGTACAACCGAGTGCAATGTATTTTCAATTGATTATACGACCAAGTATAATCAGCATCATACAATTGAGTGTGATGTTTCTTTTCAAATCAGACTATACAACCGAGTATAGTCAGTATTGTATGACCGAGTGCAATGTATTTTCAATCGATTATATGACCGAGTATAATCAGCATCATACGACCGAATGTGATGTTTCTTTTCAAAACAGACTATACGACCGAGTGTAGGTGGCATGTACGATCGAGTGCAATGTATCTTCAATTGATTATACAATCGAGTATAATCAGCATTATACGATCGAGTGTAATGTTTCTTTTCAAAATAGACTATACGTCCGAGTGTAGTTGCCATTGTACGATCGAGTACAATGTTTTTCCAATTGATTATACGACCGAGCATAATCGGCATCATATGACCGAGTATGATGTTTTCTTTTGCAATCGATTATACGACCAAGTATAATTGGCATTATACGACCGAGTATGATGCAATTTTTCAATTCAATGTTATATGTCTGAGTATAGTCAACATTGTACGACCGAGTACAATGTGTTTCATTCACCCAAGGTTATACGACCGAGTATGATAAATATCATAAGATCGAGTATGATATGTCATTTGAAATGTTATACATCCGAGTATAGCAAATTCATAAGTGAAGCTTCAAGGAGTGCAGGTAAATATCCTAACTTTCAATTTAGAAATTGGGTGCTATTTTACTTTGCTGCAATTTGTCAAGCGGGGGCAACTGTAGACACCCCATTTTAGGATGATGAGTTATGAATACGATAAAGGACTCCAATGATGAAATATCATGAATAAGTCCTTGATACTTAAGCTTTAAAATTCCAAGGGTCTAAATGTATCTTTTAAAGGAAGGATTTAGTGTTTTCAAGGACTAAATTGCAATGTTTTTTTAGGACCTAATTGTAAAACTTAAAATCTTCCATGGGTCTTTTTGTAAAAAAAAACCTGTCAAAATTTCATAATTCTGACTGAAATTATGTAATTTCGATTGGAATTACATAATTCCGATCGGAATTATGTAATTTCGGTCAGAATTACACCAATTCCGATTAGAATTGTGAAATTTCAGTTGAAATTGCACAATCCTGATTGGAATTGGACTCTTCTGTCTCTTTTATTTTCTTTTTTAGGAAATTAAATTGCTTTTAATTCAATCCTAATTGGTCTAAAATTCCTAAATGTGATTTTAAGTATTAATCCTATATTTTTTTAGGAATTAGAATCACGTTAGAATTGAATTTTGTAGCTAGGGTTTTAGGTTTTCTTTTTGCTATATAAAGAAGACAGTAAGGAAGAGATGAAAAAAAAGAAATTTTAGAGAAAAGAAATTTGGAGAGGCAACAATATACTTTTTTTAAGCTTTGGATTTTGTTCATTGGTAAAAAAAAAGACTTTTCGTTCATTCTTTATTCTTAAAAAGCCTTCTAAATTACGTGCTTGAAGAATTGTTTTGTTTTTCCCTACAAAATCCTCTTGATTTTATCAATTGATTAAAGATCTTTGGAGAATTTTTGAAGAGCAAGATTCGAAGACTTATCAAGAACAGTGATTTACAAATCTGAGGAGCATCTCAACCAATCATAAGCATCATCTTCTTCTTCTTATTCTATTTTTTATTTATTTATTTTTTATATTATAAATTATTTTTTTTATTTTTCATTTGAGTTATTATTATAATTTATTCATTAATCATATTTCTATTTCTTTTTTATGGTGATTATGGAAGAAAACACATAGTGACCATCGTTTATAGGAATGAACCCATAAGAGGTCCATGGAATACCATGGATAATACCTTGTAGAAACATAGTCTCTAGGAGTTTATTATTTTATTTTATTTCATTTAATGCCTTATTTTTTTTTGTTAATTATTTTATGAATTATTGTAATAGCCCCAATAAAGGTAGTGAAATTTTGTGTGGTTGCATGCTTATCTTGATTGAATTGGTTAGTAAAACTAGGTTTCAATTAGGTAATTATTTAAAATCAATGGAGGAAGTAGATTAATTTAGGTTGCTCGATAATAAAATTAGGGTTTTAGTAAGGATTAATTTAATTATTTGTTTGATCTTCTTTAATTGTTTTTTTATGTTTTTATTTGTTTTTGGGCTTATTTATTATTTTTATGTGCTTTTGGGGCCTTAAGCCCATTTTAGGTCTTGATTTATTTATTTAAGTTTAGGCTATTTTATTTTAGCTCATTTCACTTAATAATTAATTAGGTTTAATTAATTAAAATATACCTTTAGACCTATAATAAATTAGATTTTAGATTAGAAATATCTTTAGGCCCATTTAGTTAATTAGACATAGGCTCACATAATTCAATTTAATTAATTTAGACTTAGTCCACTTAATTTAAGTCTTTTTTTTCATAATTTGTAGATTTAAGATCACCATTTAATTAAAACATATAGAATTAGGTCCATTGATTTAAATATTCCATAATTTGTAGAATTAGACCCACTTTTTTTTATTAAAACAAGTATACTTAAGTTCATTTAATTAAAATCAAAAGGAATTAGGTCTTTAGGTTCATGTATAAATTAAAACATGTAGATTTAACTCATTTATTTAAAATCCATGTAGATTAGACTAACTTAGGGATTATGTAATTTATTGAATGCATTATTTACTTGTATATTTCATGACTAGTTTGCCTTGGAGTTGATTGTTTTAGGGTTTATATGAAATTGCATGTAAATAGAGAATAAGATAGTAATTCATAAAGTAATTCTAAATGAACACAAGACTGAAAGAAGTTGGTATTTCATATCCAGAATCTCCTGGTTGTGGTGCTAGCTTTCTTTTAGGGAATCGAGTACCACTTTTTCGATTTGTCCCAGCTATTATCTTGGGTGGCGACTCCTCATCTCCACGATATGTCTTTGTGGCAATGGTTAGTGTGTTCTCTAGAGCCCTGAGCTTAAACAGTGTCGCGGTTGCTAAAATCTTGGACGCGTGCTAAACCCCGCCGTCTACGGTAGATGACGTATTGCTTCAAATGCATATCAGGGTCATCAATGCCAGAGGATTTCTTCATATTCAAGAATTTGTATTTTGAGGGTAGTGATTCTCTAAAATCCAAATCCAAGTCAACATCAGCAAAGTTTGGACTGAGCCTGTGGTTCTTTAGTACGGTCTGTAATTGATTCATTTGTTTTGTCAGGTCTTTCATTCATTCAATCTTAACTGAATCTACTAGTGCTTTTCCTTTTAATTGGTCACCCAGAATAGTTCTGGTTTTAGAATCATCCTTATTAGAGGGCATCTTTCCTCTAATCTCAGCAACCATGTCCCTAACCATTTGTCACATCTCATCCCTAATCTCTTCCAATAGTTCTTTCTTAAAAGCTTCAACATCAAAATTAGAGGGTCCTGCCATCTCGCTCTCTTTGTCAAGTGGTCTCAACTGTTTGATTGGATCCTTGACATTAGTGGGCCAAATTCCTTTAATCTGCTTCCAAATAAGAAGAGGTTTATGGCTAAGAAAAGTGCATTTTTGAAAGTTGTGATGAATGTCCTGTATGCATGAGATGTAAGATTTTTTTAAAAAATTAAAATGAATGTCATGTATGTATGAAATGCAAGATTTTTATTATTTAAGGAAACTTAAGAGAGAAAAGAAAATAGAAAACCTAAGAGAGAGGTAAATAGAAGATGCAAACATATGACACAAAATCAAAATGTGAAGCTTAAACGTGCAAACTTCCACCCTTATTTCTCCCACACACGTATTCGATAGTGAGTTTCTTGTCCTAGGATCTTTGGCTTGGGTTTTAATTATCAATGGGGGATAACAAAACCAACGTATGCAAGATAACTCTCAAAATGAACAAACAAGTAGTAAGCATTTGGATAAAAGCAAGATCTATCATAACGAGTCATAGAGGAATGAAAGGTACACTTGACATAGTCCACTTACAATGGGCTAAGATATTATGCCAAGGTCCACTATATAGCATCAAACACATGCATTTTGGAATATCCTAAAGGAAGTTGCTAGGTCACTACATAAGCTAAGTCTCGAGTAAAAAGGCTTTGGCTCCCACAATGATATACATCCATATACGTCTCCCTACTCAAGGGTCAAACAACGTAGATTGGTACGTGTCGTGAGTGACAATAATCAAATATTCCACCACCAGGTTTGAGTGAAATGTAGGTAACGAAGTATTGACTATTGTCAGGTTAATTTGGGACTGAAGTGCTTATTGTGTGCAAAATGTGTAGTGAATGCAATAGATGCAAAAGAAATAAGAAAATAATTAAAAATAATAAAACATAAAACACTAGAATCAGTTTCTCTATCCCTAATGGAGTCGCCACTGTAGGCGGTGGGGTTTAGCGCGCGCTCAAGTGTTTGGCAACCACGGCACTGTACAGGCTATGGGCCCACTTGAAAGTACAAAATAGGTCTTGGGCCTATTCAGAGATGGAGTCACCACCTGGATGAAAGTCAGGACACACTTATACAGCAACTGGATTCCATAAAGGTTCCCAAAAGTCGTCGTCAGAGAATGGGTTCAGAAACTGGGTTTGAGCGTTTGAATGCTCACCCAACCTTATGGTTGGCCTCCGTTTGTGTTTTTCATTTTATTACTTTTAATTATTTAATTATTTCCTTATTAACATGCAGATTATTGTTACCTTCGAAGAATTGTTGAATTTTAAAATTAAATCTGGATTTGCATATTAATTCTTTTCATGCACTTAGTCCCATCATTCATCATAAGCAGAAATAAATAATCAATGTTTACAACCATTCATTCATTCAAATTGAAAAAGGGAAAAGGGATTAAGGATTACAATGCTTTTTTGGGGAAAATAAAGAGATAATATACAAAAAAATAAACCATACATATACCGAAAGTAAACTAATAATAACTATTTATACAAGAGCAATGCTCTAAGGAGTTAACTAATGAAAGTGACTACTCAATGATGTGAATCATCAAGTAATTCCTAAAATAAACATATGGTTAGTTCCTTTTTGCAAAGCATGACATTATCTATAACAATATTTTACAAATAATGTTCCCAAGAGATTTCTCAATAGAAGAATTCTCAATTGATCAAATATTATCATAAATACTACATCATGTAACATGGTAATTACGAGTGATGAAGAGGAAAAGGCATGTGAGATAAGAATCATACGAATTTTCACAAAAAAGAGATAGTTGAACTGTCAGAAGGCCTGTCAATGTAGCGATCGCCTCTGTGATGGGGCGATCACCTCATTAACAAGGGGCGACGCCTCTATAAAGAGGCATCACCTTATCAACAAGCTCTCTCGACTCTTAAAATAATTAAACTTTTATCCTAAGCAAGCAAATGTATATATAAATATTCAAAAGCCATACTAAACTACAATTACATACAAACTCAATAGATCAAACATATCAAATAGTGCAATGAGTGCAATAAACCTAAATTATACCTAAAATAAACCAATAAACTAAATCACATGCAAAATAAGTATCTAAATGACAAGAAGATGAAGATGTTTTACTTGAATGTAAGCTTTGTCAAAGTGATTGACCTTCAGAGATGTGCTTTTTAGATGTTGATCTTCACTAGGATGTGAGCTTCACTTTGAATTAAGTTCCTTACCTCCTTCTTCTCAAAGGAAATGGAACTTTTGAGCTTAGTTTTTTTTTCATCTCCTCTCAAGAACATCCCTCGATTTTTTTGAGCTCTTTTTTTAACAATAGCCAAATCTCCTCCTTCCTAACCATCCCCCCTTCTTTTTTTCTTTTCTCCCTTTTATCCTCTCCCTTACCCATGCCCCGAGGTTCCTTAGATCATGATGAATCTTTCTAGCCTTTACTTATGATGAATCAAGTCTGGGAGGTGTAGGACCTACACTACTTGGCCACCATGTCTGCAGCTGCATTAAATGCAGCTGCTATAGAGGTGGTGCCACTATGATGAGGCGATCGCCTCTGCGGTGGCTGCCAAAGAGGCGATGCCCCTTTGTCCAGGCTCCATATTAGGCCAAATTGGGTTTATGGGCTCCTAGGTCCATTCTTAAGAAGATTCGGGTTTTATACTCGTGTTCAAATTTCACATTCTTATCATCAGGTTTGATAATTGACTGATCAAATTGAACATCCCTAGTCCATCTCCTATCATGGACCGACTGAATCAGGTGTCTACAGTCACATCCAACAATTTGGTGCAATAGGTTGAATGTATGCAAAAATCTCTAGAATCTTTTTTCGACCTTTTTCCCAATTTTAAAGCACTAGAAAAATAAATGTATAGACTGAAAACATTCTCAAGTATCAATTATCTCATTTGTAATAACACGCATTAATAACTACAGCACAAGTCATGCATATTCACTTGACGATAATTTTTTTTTAAAACAGAAAAAGGTCATGCATATTCATATTTCAGCCATTATCCCATGATCCGTTTGATATCATTATTTCAAAAATGTACCCATTAAGAGACTGTATTTGACATTGTCAGCAGTTGCAAATGATAAGGGAGACATAAAAATAATAAGAAAAGGAAAGTTGCAAACGAAATTTTTATTCTAACATGATAACAAGCATAAAGTACATGATAGGAAATATACACTAGTATCAGCCAGCAAAGACTGAAAAAAAAATATCATACAGTTACAAATTGAAGCAGTTAAAAAAGTACAAAAAGATGAAGCAAGGATACTCAAACAAGACTTGAGTAATGTTTTGCATCCGCTGCAGCGGTCCTGGCAGCATCTAAATTCAAGGGGGTGGCACCTTTAGGAACCTCTAAAAGTCCAGGTGGTGGCACAGGGTAAGGATAGATATCATGAATTGGTTACGAACTTGAACTAAGGAAAGCCCCAGGCGACAGTGTAGGAGGCAGCAACTTAGAAGGGAAAGATTGAGTATCAGACACCACCTTGATGGGTGGCACCTTTAGGAACCTCTAAAAGTCCAGGTGGTGGCACAGGGTGAGGATAGATGTCATGAATTGGTTGCGAACTTGAACTAAGGAAAGCCCCAGGCGACAGTGTAGGAGGCAGCAACTTAGAGGGGAAAGACTGAGTATCAGACACCACCTTGATGGGATAAACTTCAGTGACTTCCTCAGTTCTCTCATCTAAGTATACGACATCCTGCATGGTCAGTTGGTGGTATTCAACGACCTCCCTCAGGAAGCGATTCTCTCGAGCATAGACTGAGTTCTCATGTGCCAGTCGAGCCTTTTCTGACAACAGTGTTTCAAGCTGAAGCCGTATCTGTAACAGGAGATTACGTCATAATAAAAATGGTTTTGGTTGAACAGATCAAAACACTGATGAAAGCTGAATTTCCAATTGAACTTTCAGTCAAAGTTCACATTAGCAAATTAACTTTTATAACACAATTTTTATTTTTTGGATCAAATAAACACATCATTTGAAAAATATATTAAAAGTATATCATAAAATAAAAAATAATAATAATTTAACAAAAAATATTTTAATATATTAAAAAAATAATATTTACATGTACGTTTTCTTTTCATTGCTAAGTTAGATTTACGAATCTTGTCCTCATTGAAGAATATGAAGCTTTTTCGAGAATTTATTTATTTTTAAATTTTAAACATGAAACATTTTGCTATTCAAATTATGAATTCATTTTAAAAGTCCATACATATTATTATTTAATATATTTGATATGATAATTTTGAGCCAAAAAGTAAAAGTTCTATGTCAAATGAGCCAAAAGGCACACACTGTTTTAGTCTTGCAGTTCAAATTGCTCAACAAAAACCAGTGATCATGGGAAAATGATCCTTTTTTCACAATTAATACGAGTTTGAATTTAGGTTAATGTATGATTTATTTTCAGGACAAGTACAAACAACTGTCATGTGGTTTAAGCATTTTAATATCAAGGCTTTGTGATTTTTTTTTTCACATTTCAATGACCTTTGATTTTATATTCATAAGACATAGGTAATCATTTTTTTTATAACTTTGTGATATTTCTCTTCTCAAGCATTTAAAAATTAAATATTTATTACAATTGTACAGAGTAGAAAAAATATGTTTGTCTATGGTAGTTTTAGAAGGTAAAAAATACATAAAAATAATTTTTTTCATGTTTTCACTTGACAAAAAGATTCTAAGCATTCTAGACAATAACATCATTGCTAAATCCATGTTAAAATCATAGGAACTTGATTAAAATAAAAAAACCAGATGTTTTGGACACTGAAAGAGAGAGATAAGTTATAACAAATTCTATTACCTATGTGGTATGAATATAAAATCATAGGTTACTAAAATATCACAAAAAAAAAAAGCACAAACCACTGATACTAAAATATTTAAATCACCTGACATTTATTTGTACTTATCCTTTTTTTAATTGCTAATAAATCCTATTCAGAGGAAGAAAAGCATATTCTTTAAGAAAAAACAGAGATAGAATGAGAAATTTTTTTATTTGGTCTTTTTCTATAGGCAAAACACATATTGAAACCCCCTAAACTTTGCAGTTTTTATGTTTAGGCCCCTCAAGTTTTTTTTTATATCTTTAGGCCCTTCAACTTTGGATATTCAAGTAATTAAACCCCTAAACCAACTTTCATCCAACATTTGTACAACATGTGATGCTTAACGCGTTTGTGGTTAGAATCTAGATTATGAAAGTATTATTTATATAAATATTTAAGCCCCTCAACTTTCAGTATTTTTGTTAATTCAAACCTTAAACTTTTAAATAGTGTTATTAAGCCCTATAAAGAAAATTTAATCTATTTTAAAATAAAATCATTCTCTAGTACAAACATGTGTATGTATACAAATGAAACTATAACCATCAAATTAATACTTATTTAATAATAGTCATTCATATAAATTATGAGTATTGATACACAAAGATATTTAATAGTTGTAATTAAATAAAAATGGATAAATCCATTATAAAGCCCATGAATTTTGACACTTTATTCTATTTAGTCCCTCAACTTTTATTGTGTTTTATTAAGCTCTCAATCTTTTATTTTCGTATAGATTAAGGACAAATTAGACTAAGGTAATAAAATTGTGAAATAAATTTTGTTTACTCTAGCACAATTATGATGTCAGTGGTAAGTTTTAATAATTAATATGTCATTAGAATTATCAATTAAAGTAAATAACCTTCATGAACATTTTTCCTTACATTTTGCCATCACTTTTTTCTTTCTTTCATTATGCACAAAACATATCTTTAAACCTTTCATAACACATATTTACCAACAACGAACCTAAATTGTTGTACAATTTCGTTATTTTAGTCTAATTTGTCCTTAATCTATACGAAAAAAAAAATCGAGGACTTAATAAAACACAATAAAAATTAAAAGATTCAATAGAATAAAATGTCAAAGTTCAAGAGCTTTATTATGGGTTCTTCCAATAAAAATTAATCTAATAGTCCTAATTTTATTTGTATTGATACAAACGTTTATATCGTAGCAAGAAGAATTTATTGCACTAATGGTACCTTAACTTTGCCATATATTTTATTTTGATATCAGATTTTTAATTTTTTTATTTACAGTTACTAAAATTCTATTTTTATTTCAGATTAAAATAACTCGAACATAAGTTCTAGTTTTATTTCAGATTAAAATAACTCAAACATATCTGATCAAATTTAGTATATATGGCAGTCGAAATAAATATATTCACCACGTAAACATCCTAGTAAGCAACCTAATCATCTTGTGGGTCGAATATGCTTAGCTACCCCGTATACTAAATTTGATCGGATATATTGGAAATACTTTAACCTGAAACAAAAATAAACTTCAGTAACTGAAAAAAAAAATTTAAAAATTTAGCAACAAAATGAAATATGTGGCAAAGTTAAGGTACCAAGAGTGCAATAAACCCATAACAAGAGCCTTTAAAATAATCTAAATTGTTAAAATTTTTAAGAAGATAATCATTTCTAAGAATTCACTCATTGGAAAAAGCAAATATATCTCATGAACATAAACATGTTTTCCCCTATATATTCAACGAAAATAAAAAGTATTACTATGAAAAAATTGTATAATTAATTACATATTATATAGCCAAAAAAAAAAAAAACCCATAATATTTTTGTACTAAATTTAATTTTTAAAAATTTTAAAAATACATACAAATTTGTAGATAAACAACTCCTATAATAAAAAAAATTAAAAATGGAATTTTGTTGCAAAATATACTAAGAAGATAAAATAAATAGAAAACGGTGGCAAAAGGTACCAAAAAAAACCTCCAACTTATATCACCTTAAACTTTTTTTTTTTTCAACTCTACATCACCTTAAACTTAGTGTTGGAATATTAAAGCCCATAAATTCTTAATTAAATGACTATAATGAGACCTTTATTTAATGTCTACTCGACAAACATTAAAATTTGATTTGTAAGATTACAAAACAGACAAAAAAAAAAAGTCCTTAATCTTTTATTTTGATATATTAAACTATAAATATTCTAAAAATTCAATATGTCCTTTTTTTTTATTAGTTGATTTTTTATTTTTAAAAAATTTATTTTAATGTAAAATCATGCTTAAAAATTATTTTGTTCTTCAAATTATTTATTTAGAGTACAGATTTCTAATTTTCTCAAAATAATTTTAAAGTATAAAAATTATTGCTCAAATTTATTTAAGAGTTCAAAAGTTATCATTGAGAAAGTTATTGGTCAAAATTATTCTAAAGAATATATTTTTACTCTTAAAAAATAATTTTAAAGTATAAAAATTATTTTTAGAAAAATTATTATAATGTAAAATTAAGAATAAATAATATATGTTCTAAAATAATTTTTCTAAGTAAATTTTACATTTTTAAGGTGTTAAAAATTATCGACCAAATTTATTTAAAAGTGTAAAACTTTTCATTGAAAAAATTATAGATCAAAATTATTTTAAAATATATATTTTTATTCTTCAAAAATGATTCTAGCGTGTAAAAAGTTTATTCATAGAAAAATTCCTACAATGTAAAAACAAATTTGAATAGTGTAGGCTCTAATATAAATAATTTTCCAAAAAAATTATAAGAATGATTTTTTACACTTTAAAACAAAATTTTCAAAAACAAAATAATTAATTAAAAAATGGACATACTGAATTTTAAGAATATTTAGAGTTTTGTACCCAAATAAAAAAAAAATTAAAGACTTCTTTTTACACCTTTTACGTTCCCAAAAATCAAACTTCAAAAACTATTAAGTAGACATAAAGAGTCCCACATCATGTACAGTACCTAGTCTAGTTAGTATTAGATAAATGAGCTTCCTAACAAGCCTCTATACTATGTACTATCCTCAAAGTCTTCATCCTCCTTCAAAATTCAGTAGGTTCCATTGACACATCTACTTGTTTTGCCCTTAAAAGACTTGTTTTTTTTGTTGAAGATCAATAACATAATTTCTTTGTGATAGTATCACTAATTTACCA
The DNA here is from genome assembly GCA_947683625.1 of Mallotus nudiflorus. Classification (NCBI taxonomy): domain Eukaryota; kingdom Viridiplantae; phylum Streptophyta; class Magnoliopsida; order Malpighiales; family Euphorbiaceae; genus Mallotus; species Mallotus nudiflorus. Next base: position 1,550,016 of record CANTUR010000141.1, read on the forward strand.
CTAGCAACCTCAATATCAAGAAAACAGCTTGACCAAGATCTTCTGTAACAAATTGTTGTTGCAATTATTTCTTGATTTGTTCAATACCAACCACACCAATATCTAACAAGAGTATATCATCAACATATACTACAACTATGTAGAGCTACAGTATATAAAAATTAAACAATAAGCTTGACTTCTACTAAATCTTGCAGCAAAATCACTTGTGTAAATTTGTCAAACCAGCTCTAGGATTCTTTAAAATCATATAGATAGCCTTCTTCAGTTTATATGCTAAATGAGTCTTCCCCCGGAGCAACAAACCTAGGTGGTTGTTCTATATAAGCCTCTTTAGTGAAATCTCCAGAAACATATCCAATTGACACAGTGGCCAATTTTGATTAACTATGACATATATGAATATATGAATAAAGCTTAGGTGTGCAACAAAATAGAAAGTTTCAAAAAAGCCAATACTGGTGTCCATGTGATTTTGCAACTAGCGATGTTATATGCCATTCAACAGAACCATCAATATGATACTTTACAATAAACACCAATCTGCATGGCACCAAATCCCATGTCCCCCTAGTAAGAAGTGCAAATGTATCTTCATCCATAGCCTTTTTCCAATTATCTTGCACAACCTTTTGGTAGTTCTTAGGTATAGAAATAGATGACAAAGACAACGCAAATGAGCGAAAAGAAGTACAAAGATGATCAAAAGAAACATTAACAATGGGGTGCTAAGTACAACTTAAAATTTTGTATCTAAATTGTAATCAAACACAAAGTTTAGTGATCATCTATATAATTTACCCTATATATATTAATAACTTAAAGGTATCATAAGCTTGATCAATTTAGGATAAATAGAAATAAGATCATTATAGCGATAGACTCAATACATCTAATTGCATTTAATGCTCTACACTATCGGTACTCATGTTAGACGTAGTTACAGGTAAGACTGCCTAATAAGGGTGCTAGAGAGGTGGGTGTCACACCAATATAACTCTGTACAGTCCCATAGTGTTACATTGATACTGATACAAAAAAAGTTCATGATCCAGCTAAAAGCAAATGCATTTTTAGAGGCTAATTAGCTATCTAATGGTTAAGATTTTTCATCTTTCAATATGATGTGTATATATTGAATACAAAATCTTACAAGTAAACTTAACACTCGATTTGCAAAATTAGAATGTGCATTTGCAAATTTTCGTATTTTTTACCCTAGGGATGGATAATAAAATCCAGAATCTCCTCAGCCCTAATATTTCATCATCACACAAGTGCATTTGGTAATAGAGGAGCCTTAATTTATTCTTAAAAAAAAAAAAAAAGAGTTTGTTCCAACAATCTAGCTAAAAACAACCATCACTTGTTGATAATTTTTGAATTTCCATTAGGTGGAATATAAGTTATCATATCCTGCATACAGTTATAGAATTCTAGAGCATCACCGGACTATAAGAACCAAATTCTTTTTTTAATCATTTAAAGGAGATTGCAGAAGATGCTTATTGTAATTATGTCACAGGCAAAAAAAAGACAAAAAAAATTGGCATCTTCAAACCAATAGATATATTTGGAAAAACTAGACGGCATCAGCATGTAATCGTAGTATTCCAGTTTATATTCTTAATTTTACTTTATCATTGAACATTTTCTGATTCATTAACTAGATAAGCATTTTGTGATTATCCTAAAACTAAAGGAAATTGAAAATGCAGAAAGAAAAATTGAAATTGGACTACTGAAGCAAAAGGGCATACATACCAAGTCATCATCCTCCGGGTTGTCCCCTCTTTCACGATGGTCTCTAAGGATTTTATTTTCTTCCTCCAGTTGAGCGCATCGCTCCTTAGCAAAAGCCAAATCAGCTTTAACAGTTTTCAACTCTCTTAGAAGAAGTTTAGATTTGGCTGCCATAGCCATTGCAACCTGGTACACAAAAGAATAAGCAATCATGCCTCTCACCATGAAAAAGATCAACAACTTAACAAACATATGCCATCCTAGAAGTAATCCAACCCACTAACAGTCCTTACATCCTACAGGATTTCTACTCAAAAGTTTCTAGTTGGTATTACACTAAACTTTCAGGACAGCACAACATATTTCATCCTGGAGCATTAAGCATGTTTTGTTTAGCCTTTGTCTTTGAAAAGGCTTCCCAATCTAATCGAACTGTCAGACATGCATGCAGCAAAGATTCCCGAAACATCACAAACCATATGTTGGAAATACAAGGATGCTGATCTACAAGAACAACATCAGAAATCAACACAAATTGACTCATAGAGAAGCTGGTTTGATTATGGATTTCAAAATGTTCTGCTCAATGAACAAACAGAAACCATGAAAAGACATAGTACAAGTTAAAAAAAATACGTATATTAACTGTCTCAGAACTAATTAAACGTTCTGTTGTGATATGGGGAAAAGTCAATCTGGCAGATCTCCACACTGAAACTGCATAAGTTTGGGGCAACCCATACATACAATATACTTCGATTAAATGAACCAGTGACATAGCTGCCACCTTACGTCGCGAGATGCTTTTAGTTGAAGTTCTTGATCAGTTTGCGTCTGGGTTTGCGCATGGCTCTGTAATTGAGATTGTTGCATTGTACTACCACGATTAGTTGCCTGATTCTGTGCAGCAGCTGCACTAGGCTTTTTGCCGATATGCTTACGTGTTTCTTGGATAAAGCCTGCAGTCCGATTCTCCATAACAGTAAGACCCTCCTGAAAAGGAAAAGCACCATAATGTGTTTCAAAATAACATAATATAAGTAGAAGACTGTATAGCAATCATCCCAGGAGCCCAAAATTTTTGCCAGTTAGCAATTATGTAATGAGCTGCAAAGATAACCAAAGTAGCATAAATTTTATTTATGTGATGCAATAACAGCCAAAGAGTGTCTGAGCAGTGACCACTATCACACTTCATAACTAAGGATCACATAACAGTTGGCAATTCAAAGTGTTGAGGCCATAACTGCAAGTATGCATAAGCTTAAGAAACCTATGGGTTATTACTAAAAATATAAGTTTATTATGGAGAAAGATGACAAATGATAATTACTGTGTGCATTCTACATGCATGCACAGACCATCCAAGGAAATCCTATGTATTTTGAACAAACAGTTTCAACAGTGGCTTACCTCAACAGCATTACCGATGTAATTTAGGGAAGATGAGATAGCATTTAATCCCTTCTGCAATTTAGGATTGTCTGTTTTTGGATAACTGTCATGAGAGGGTTTTGGATTGTGAAACTGCAGATAGGACATATAGTACAAATAAGATCATATTACCACTTCAAGTCAGCAAATATGCAAGTATTTGACTGGAAAGCATAAAGTGAAAGAAGAAATATAAATCTATATAACAATGGATGAAAACCATATAATTAACAAGCAAGTTGAGTATTCTTAGAACCTTATAAATATTAAATCTTTGATATCAGAAAGCTGAAGCAGTGTACTAATAGAATGAATTCTGACCTTGGGTTTAACAGTTGAAGTGTGAGGCAAATGATGGGTTGGTTTACCAGTCCCAGGGGAATGCAATTGTTGAGAAGGAGCGTAATCATCTTCGTCATCGAGAATAGATTTAGCTTTTCTAGCAAGGGAACCCCAAAACCCTTGTTTTGAGGATTCATTTAAATTTTTTATTGAGGTGTATTCGTGGGGATTAAGATCCTACATCAACCCAGAACAAGAAACGATAAGCTTTGAGCTACAAACACAAATAAGACTGAAAAAACGATTACAAATTGGAATGTACATAATGAGTGAACTAATAAAAGTTCAATCTGGGGACTAAAAAAGGTACCTTGGGATAAGAAGAAGAGGAAGTAGCAGTAGCAGCAGCAGCAGGAGTGGCGGAAGTCACAGTAGGAGCAGGAAAAGAAGAAGGAGAGCGGTGGTTAAAACCGTATGCGGAGGAAAGAGAAGAATCTCTATGGGCAGCAGAAGATGCTCTAATAGCTTTGGCAGCGAGAGAAGTAGAAGAAGAGCTGCTGTTGGTCTTAGTATCATCATCCTCATCCACTTCCTCCTCGTCCAGGAAGTCATACGAAGTGGAGATTGTTGGCCTCGTACTTAGTGTCTGCTGCTGTTGCTGTCTCCTTCTATATGCCATTTTTCCTCCCTGCTAATAAGCAAACAGGATACTCGGAAGAAGAAGAAGCTGTACTGTGATCTGACAGATTTACCACCCAAACCCTTGATCTATTGTCAATGTATTGGGCAAATTGGGTTATACAAACAGGAGGAAGGAACAGTAAGCAGAGGCGCAATGACAGGATCTGTTTCTCATCTAATTAACAAAACAACACCTCTGACTTGAAGAAACGGGTAAGCCCCAGTTACTGTTCCAAATTGCTTCCTAACATCTTATATTATTAGGTAGTGTTGTTTTTTTCCAGTTCCAAAAGCTCTGATAGTTATATAAATTATATTTGATTATTCAGTTTTAAAAAAAAATTCCATCATAATTTTATTTATTGGTTAAAATAATTTTTTATTAGTCAATTTTTTTAAAAAAAAATTTCTTTTATATATATTTTAGTCCTAAAATTATTAAAAATTTAACTGTTATTTTTTTGTTTATAACTTATTCTGGTAGTTATTTTTATCAACAATGATAAATAAAATTAATTAAGCATTTAAAATTTTTTAAATATAAATTTTAATTAATGTATCTTAAAGGAATAAATATTTCTATACATAGATAAACTCAATTAGTTTTATCAATATTATAATTTATATCATATTTTAAATGAATTTTGAATTCAATTTTATATTAATTAGAAAATTTTAAAAAATATATTTTTTAAAAAGGCTATTTTACAGAAAATATTTGAAAAATAATATTTATAAATAATAATTATATTTGTTATTATGAAATATAATTAATTTAAGATAAAATAGGAAATTTTTTATATTTTATCTTAAATTAATTATATTTTGATATAACAAGTAAAATTATAATAAAAATATGTTAAAATATTTTGTTGTTCAAATATTTATTATAAAATGTCTAATTTTAAAAATATTTTTTAAAAAATTTGTCAAATTGAATTTTGATTGAGTTTAAAATTTTTTTAAAATCTAACATAAATTATAACATCGAGAAAACTAAATGAATTTTTTTTATAAAAAATTTGTATTTATTAATGATATATTAATTGAAATTGTATATTTAAAAATAATTAAAAATATTTAATTATTTTTATTTATCATTGCCAATATAACTAATAATTGAAGAAAAATAATATTTTTATTTTTATTTTTAAAAATCATTTTAGTGAGTTATACAGTTATTATGAAAGTTAAATAATAAAAAAATAAAAATAAAAATATTATTTATTTAAAATGTTTTGATTTTAAGGGTTTGTTGACCATAGTAATAATTAATTTTAATTTTTTACTTTAATAAACTTAATTTTGAGTATTTAATTTGTTTATTTAAATGTGTATAAGTTAGAACTCTATTGAAAGTAAAAATGAAGTATAAATATTTTAGGCTATTTCAACCTTTGAGATTTAAGGAGGCTTTTGACATCCCTAAAGTTTTATAATGAGAAAGTTATCTTTTTCACATTTGAAGTAGACATCTTGAGCTTTCTGAATTGGACTTATTTGTCAAAATCCGAGTTCATTTGAGTATACAAATATTAAGTCGAAATCAACATATGTAGCTTTCATTTTAGATTGCATAGCTCTTAGTATTTTGGACATATTTTGAACTACAGAAGTCCAATTGAAGTGATTCAAAATGATACTAACTCAAATATCTACAACTTTTATAAAGAAAGTGTGGGCAAATTCAAACGTCTCCAATAGAAAATCATAGTTTCAACTTGTACACAATTGTCTGATAGTAGTCTGCATTCTAAATTGCATAACTCTTAGTATTTTTGATATATATTGAGTTGCAGAAGTCCAATTGAGGTGATTTAAAATGATATGGAAAGTTAAGTTAAATATCTACAACTTTTATGAAAAAAGTATAGGCAAATTCGAATGTCTCCAGTAGCCAATCATGATTTCAATTGGTGCACAACAGTTTGACAACATTACTTTCAATAATTCAAAATTATAAACGTTGGATTTAAAATATAGACGTTGGACATATTATTTGCACCTCTAATAGTTATATTTTTTAGTTTTTCTCTATATAAACACTTCTAAAGCTGAATGGAAGTTAAAACATTTTTGCTTACTATCATTCTCTATCTTAACAGTCATTAAAGCTCTTAAATTCTCAAATATTCACTTTTTTTATAATTCTTGTGAGAGTTGGGTGTGTGTTAGAAATAGAATTTCTCTTCATCTTAAATTTTGGAATAGATTAGTAGGGAAGTGAGATTTATTTCTAAAGAAATTGGTTTAAGTGTTGTCCATTGAAACACTTAGGTTTTGATTTTTTGAGTGAGCCTTGAAAACTCATATTGTAAGGTTCTAAGAGTGAGCCATAAAACTTATGTGTAATCTCAATCTTATGAATAAGATTGTGGGTGATTGAAAATACTAAATTGGGAATAATTTAGATGGAGATGTAAGATTGTTATTGAATCCGAACTCCTTAAATCATTGTGTTATTCATTCTTCATTCTCAACACTCTTTTAATTCTTGTAAAGAATTATTTTTTTAATTTTTATTTTTATTTAATAGTCTTATTCATCCCCTTATAGGGGTTTTTCAAGGTTAATTAATGGAAAGATGCTTTAACTAATGGATAAAACTAACGTAAAATCTTTTTAAAACTTATAGAACTTGATTGTAAAAAAAAATAAATTCTTATAGGACTTAATTGAAAAATTGATATAATTTATAAGACTAGCAATAGCCATTGTTGATTTCAAAACAAATACATTTTAAACCATCAACTTTAACAAATATATTTACTAATAATAAGATTATAATAACTAATAACAAAATTTACAATTGAATTTAATTATCACATTCTAATTTACTTCGTGTTTTAAAGGAATGATATTTTTATTTGTTAACATAATATGGTTAACCAAATATTTTTTTACTTGATAGTTTGTGGCCAACCTATACCATTATATGGTCAACATAGTTAATTTATATCATTTTGTGGTTAACCATATATAGTTTTGTTGCTTTTTGTGGTTAATCTATATCATTTTGTGGTTAACCATGTATAGTTTTATTGCTTATTACATTTCAAAATGATTAATGTTAGCCATAATTTTATATAACATATATATTATTTTGTGGTCAACCACAACAAAAATATTTATTGATATATATATTCTTTGGTTTTACTTAGTAGTTTATGGTGGACTATATTATTTTATGGTCCACCATAAGTTTATCATATATCATATTTATTATGGTTTTATATGCAAATTATGCCTTAGTAGGATAACATTTTTGAAAAAGAGAATATTATAAATATAAGTGATGATTTGGATTGGGGTAATGAATGGTACACTATCAATTTGATGGTTGTAAGACTCACTATTATTCTCTACAAATTCATTTAAGTAATGAAAAGGTTGACCTTTCTTTTATATCTAATGATTCTAACACATCTATTGAACTTTGAGGGGTTAATCAATCATTTTTATGGTTTTAAGTAATTGAGAAAAATTACATTTGATCCATGTGTTCAATTTTTTATATTCAAATTGATTAAATTTGCAAAATTGAAGTCCCGACACAAGTAATGACAAATGCATGATGATTATAACTGCACAAGTCAAGTAATAAAAAGTTAACCTTCTATCTTTGCTAGGTTTGTAACTCTGTCATGAGTGGTGACGGACTCATCACAAATAGTGACAAACTGGGAAAATGGAAGATTAAATTTTTTATCAAGATCTGAAGTCAAAATTAGTTAAATATGATGGGAATCTTCATTACAAGTAGTCACAAGCAAATTCCAATCATTAAAGAATTTTTTTCAAGCAAAATTATAGAGTTTCAATTTGCAAATTTCAAAAAGTTTTCAATTGTTGTCATGACCAGTGTCACCACTAGTGTTATGATTATGACAACCAATCTAGAAGTTCTTGAGAATTTCATAACCAGTGTCATGATCATTATGACCAATTCTAGAAGTTTCGAGAGTGTCATAACCAGTGTTACCACCAGTGTCATGATTATGAAAGAGCGCAAATTCAAATTTCTATCTTGGTGCCTCGACTGTCATAACTAATGATGACTTTTCATAAGTCATGTCAAAGTTGTTGAGTTCTTTCTTTTTAGTCATTGAATAACTTTTTGTGCATTTAATGCAACTCCAACAACTTTATTTCTTAATAAGAGTATAAATACTACTCATAAATAAGCTGGAACAAATGAATGAGGTTAAGCAAAAACCCTAAGAGCCATTTTTTAGCATTTATTATTGATTTTAATCTTCAACCACCCAAGATCTTCATCTTTAATTCTTTGTAATGTTTTCTATCTCAAAAGTGTTCTTAAGTATAGGTTGGTGAGTATTTAATACAATCATTCAATAGCTCAATAGTGAGATTGTGTGAGTTAGGATTAGGATTTAGACACTTGTAAGCTAAGAGGATTGTTCTTAGCATTTAGGTTTGAGTGTAAGCCTTTGCAAAAACACTTGGATTTGAGTGTAATCCTTGGAAAAACACTTGTAAGATAAGAGGATTATTCTTAGCATTTGGTTTTGAGTGTGAGCTTTGGGAAAACACTTGGGTAGCTTAAGTTTAAGCTTGTAAAGGTTTAATCTACGCCTTGAAGTAGAATGATAGTGGATTAAAACTCTTAACTTGTGGTTGAGGAGAGGACGTAGGCTTAGAGGGCCAAATGTTTATAAATTTTTTGTATTTTTTTTGCTCTTCTTCTTTATTCTTTTATACTTTAATTCATTTTTCAAAATTCTGATAGCCAATGATGAAAAAGCTAAAATGTCTCATCAGCCAATCAATTTGATGAAAAGAATTGACATTCAAACCATTTTAAAACCCACTGAACCACTAAAACCTTACCTGATCACCAATTACAAGACGTAATCAAACTCTGATCAAACCTTAACCATACCTTTTTGGTATTAAGAAAGAGGTTTGAGGAGAATAATAAAAGAGAAGTTTACCCAAGTCGTGTCTTCTAAACTAATAAGTGCAGTCTTATGTAAGGGTTGTTTATAGTCTGTAATCTATAGTTTTCAATATGGTTTTTTATTCCTAAAGCTTAGGTTTAACCTTTGGAAGTCCTAAGAACAAAAATCAAACTATAGTCAACAGGACTTTTCGATGGTCAAATAGAGCTCTTAAAGTTGAATTTCAGTTTGAAACTATCTTTTAAAATTCCAATGTGTCAGTGGGCCTTATTTGGCAAAAAGTTAAATTTTGACCTCCCACAGTTAGATCGGGCCCCACAACTGTCTACCTCTTATTATCCTTGTCCAAAAGGGGATACTTGTCAAAAAGGGTGCTTTCCAAGTTTAGAATATTCTGAATTTGGAGTATACTAGGACAAGTGTTAACCTAGTAAAGAGAGAGTATATACTATTACCTAATAACCTTGAGTATTCAAGGGTATTTATATTATATGCCACTAACCTTAAATGCTATAAATAGAAGCTTTAAGGAAGCTTTTAAGGGGCTTTTTCACCACTTCCAAAAAGGAGAAAATTCCAGCACAAAAACCTAAAAAGATTACTCTCCAAAAAAAGCCTTAAAAATTAGGGAAAATTTAGGAAAATAAGGGAAACTATGCTAAAATTCCTCTAGAACCTAATTTCTCTCTATTCCTTCTCAATTTTCTCTTAGAAATACTAAAATCAAACATCCAAATACTTAACCTAGCTCCAATAAACTCAATCACATCAAACCAAAATCAAAATCCTTACATAAACTCACTAAAACCACACTTTAACCCTTTAAGTCCAATCTCAATTTTTTATAATCAATTGTTGTTTCTTAGTGAGTTCTTACCTAAATTATAAGGCTAAAAATTTTATAAAACATCATTCTCATTGATTCTTATATCATTTCTGGGATTTGGGGCTTTGAATTTATGTTTTGAAAGCAAACAAGTGCAAATTTATGTTATTCAATGATGAATAACCAGATTTGGCTCATAAACAGCCTGGCAAGCTATTTATGGCTTAAATATAGCTATTGAGGGCTCTAAAACTAGCTATTAGAGGCCTTAAATTTGGCTATTTAGGTGGCAAATCTAGTTGTTCATCCTTTTTCATCCCAAATGACTTTGATGATGGTTTTTAGGGTCCTAAAGGGTTCATACTTACTTGAGCATGATTTTAGCCCTTCCCTAAGATCCTAGGATGATGGAATTAAATTATTTTAACATATTTGTATATTTTTAAATGATTTTACAATTATTTTTCTTTTATTTCTTAAAACTATTTTCAAAGTGCTTTTAAGTGTGATCTTTGTTCTTATTTTGGTTTGATGATTATGATTGTGTTTGTTGGTGTTTTTTGACTTTTAATTGAATATTTTGATGATTTTATTTGTGATTTATGGTTTATTTTGGCTTTTTTATGTGTATAATTATTTAAAACCTTGTTTGATGTGTGATGCATATGTGTTGTTTAATTGTGCTATAATATTCTTTGGTTGTTGATTTGCTATTACAGTGATATTATTTATTTAACTTGTGCCCAAATTTGTGGTTTTTATTATTTGTGAACTATTTTGGTTTTTTTTTCATTATAAATTATAATTTGTTCATTTTATAAGTTTGGTGTTAATTTATGAGCTTTAATATGCATATATTGTGTTTTTTATATTTGTGTCTAGTTATGTGTTTTGTCTTTAATTTTTGAGTCTTGTGGGTTTTAGTTTGCATATTTATACTTTTATTGAGTCTATTTTAAGGCATTTTATATATTCATGTTTATTTATGTGTTAATGTTACTTTTAAATGTCATTTATTTCTATTTGGTGTCTCTAGCTTAAATAGAGTCTTGTTTATTGTTGTTTTAGTGTCCATTTGTCTACTTCATATTTAATGTTGTTTTCTTGTCTCTACTAACCTTTTCTTTACTCTTACCTAAGCTATATATCAATTCTCTACTTCTCCTTCTATTTCTTTTATGTTATTAAATTTTCATGCATTCGTGTACCTTTATGCATATCACTTGCTTGATGCATATCACTATCATACGTGTGCTCATTTTTAGAATCTATAGATGCATACTTGCATGCTTCCTAGCTTGCATCACTTTTATAGTTGCATGCTTCCCAAATTTGCATCACTTTGCATACTTCCCAGCTTCCATCATGCATCATCCTTTGCATGCACCCTGAATTTATTTAATGCTTCTGTGAGCATGCATTGCATTAGCATCATCCCTTGCATTATATATCTATTGTTATCAATTACTCAACCCTCTTTTCTTTATATTTTTATACTTTATTTATGCTTTTGTTTTCATTATTTGTAATCTCTACTCCTACTCCTTTATTTGTTTTCTTTAATTTGTGAGTTTATCATTTTAATATTTTTCATGCTTTATTTTGTTATGATATTATATTAATAGACTTACTTTTGTAGTTTATGCTTAATTTGTGCCTCATTTAATAAAAATATATTAAAAGTAAACCATGTTGCTTGTGGTTATTTTATTGCTTACTACATGACATTTCTTGATTTCTTTTAATAAATTAATTTCTCTTTTACACCTATTTTCTACATTTTTCTTACCAAATTTCTTTATTTTTATGAATAAATAATTCTTATTTTCATTTATTATTAATATATGGAATTTTGCATTTTCTTTAATAAAAATTAATCAAATTCATTAATGTATTATTTTCAATTTCCATATTTCATTTTCTTTTTTAAATCATTTTGTGTTTAATAAATATAACACCTTTTATATGACTGTGTTGCTATTTTTTTTGTTGATCACAAAAATCATCAAAGTGCAAGAATATGGATCACCATTTCCTTTATTTTCTAGTTTTTTAAACAAAATGATTTGATTATGTGTTCAATAATTTATGATGTGGGAAACATCCATCCAAGGTACAAAATTCACATTTTGAGGCATAACTTGATGGAATCTCATATTGTGAATTAATGGTTCACATAATTAATCAAATATTATTTTTAAATGCCCTTTTTAATCTAAAATCCATTTTTTAAATATTCTTCCTTTCTTTTGATTTTCAAGTCACTTTTCTATTTAAATTCTCAAAGTTATTTTAATTCATTTATAAATATTTTCATTTCTTCGTTTTGTTTTCAAGGCTATTGTTCATGTATTGTTCAAATAAAATATTTTATCGCCTCAAAACTCAAAATGTGGAGCAATTATGGAGAGGATATTTGTGAAATGTGTTAGCCATTATCATTTCCCTTCTCTTTTAATTTATTGCTTTTATTTATTTTTCATATTTTCTTGTTTACACACATGTTTATCCATAACATAAATTTGCCATAATTGCCATTCCATGGGTTAATTGTTTGCCTTTTATTGCTTTATTTGCATTTTATTTATTTGGTATATTTATAATTTGTTCATAAACAATAATTTTTTCGTACATTATGTAGGATGCCATGCTTATGTGATATTGCCATAATTTGTAGATTTGCCATGTTTACATTTTTCATTAATTTTTCAATGTTTATAATTTATGACATGTTTGTGTGTTATTATATCATGTAAATATGCCATGTTTACACCATGTGTGCTATGATATGTATTAGTTTAGCTTCACCATGATCATACATCATCCTAATATTATGTAATTTTGCCATACTCATGCATTATTTTATCATGCTCTTTTTGTGCTTATGTGTATATATTATGTTTGCATTTGCAAGTAGAGGTTGATGCATAACAGTACATAGTTCTTGGAAGCACTGTATAATAAATTAAGGCCAACAATACTTAGCATTCAGGTGGTATGGAGATTCCTCAAATAAAAGAGCCTAATCCTACTAACATCGACATCTGAACCCAATGCTTTAACCAATAGGTAAATACAGTTCCAAGCAAGGGATTCGATTTTCCCGAGTCCCTAAAATGGATAATATCTCAAGTGATATCGAGTGGCGACTCCCTGTTTCTCTTGCTTGAGTGAAGGGTTGTAAGTGTTATAGAGTAGCCTACACACTAAGTTCCAAGCATTCAACATGATGAAGATGAGCATCATTAAGAAGAAAAAGATCATGTTCAAGAAGTTTTCAGTTCAATTAGCAAGCCTTAAAGACCTATAATAAGGTCTTAATCTAAGAAGTTTTAACAAGCTTTAATCCAAGTCCAAGGACACTAAAGACATAGTGAATTTGGCTAGTGAATTTATACAAGGACACCAAAGCTTTAGGACAAGTGCAACTCAAGTTCAGTACAACTTAATTCAAGTCCAAGTTAATAATGGGTTTAATTAAGTGTGTAATATGCATGGAAGAGTTATTTAAGCATTGTTATTTAGGTTTAATTATATTAAACAAGGGGCTGGATGAATTGTTATTTTAAAATCCCATTAGTTTTAGTTAGTTTAATAAGTGTTATTCTTTAAATAGGAAGTATGTCAAGAATTCCTATTTAATATATGATTAAATTAGTTTCCTATTTTTTGTGTTTAGGGTTATTAGTTTTCCTTATTCAGTAAGGAAAACCATATAAAGGCTATGAATATTCCTTGGATAAATTTTAGATATTTAGAATTAAAGTTTTAAAAACTAAAGGCTATTTTGCTTTTATCTTTGTGTTCTTACGTAGAATACATGCTTTAAAGAACATTCCACTAGATTGATCAGCTTCTTATGGAGTATTTCAAAATTGAAATTTAGAAATAATTTTTCTTTATTCTAATTCTTTGATCATCTAAGTAATATAATTTCTAGCCTTTCTTAGGGGTTATTATTGAATTGACTATTAGGGTTTTCAAATTAATGTTGTGGGGGGTTCGAATGCATAAATGGGTTCTTAAGCTTACTCTTAGAGGTTCCGTATCATTTAGTATAAGAGCTTTAACACTAGATCATGTTTTATTTATTTTTTTATAATTTGTGTCTTTAGTTTTGATTTCTTGTGTTTCCTTGTTCTTTTAAATTTTTTTCTTATCCTTTGCTCATTGTTTTTGTGTTTTATTCTTTATTCTTATTTGTTAGCCTTATTCTTATTTTTCTTTAATTTAATTAATTATTTTGCATTTTAAAATTCAGATTTGTGTTTTATAGTTAAAGGTTTATAAAAAATCATGCAAAAAAAAAGAAGAAAGAAATTTGAAAAAAAAAAGTAGAAGAAAAAAATTCGTAAAAAGAAAAGAGGAAGTGATTAAAAAGGAAGAATTTAGAGTCTTAGGTGATTAAATATCCTAATCAGGTCTAATTTATTGTTGAGTGATTTATTTCCTAATTAGTTTTGATTTGCATATCCTCTCATTCCTTGCTCATTAAGGAATATTGTTTGATTGAGTAATATCCTAATCAAGTTTAATTTGCATATCATTGCTAACCTTGTTCATTAAGGAATATTGCTTATTAAAGGTGTGATTTAGGTTTTCCTAATCCTATTTGGTTTTATCATTCCAATACTTGCTTATTGAAGAATATTATTTATTGTGACAGATTTGCTTTTCTTCTTAACATACCTTCTAAATTCATTTTCTTTCATGTTTTAGAAGATCTTTTTATTTCTTTCACATGTCTTTTGCATCTATTTGAGTTTTCCTAATTTGTTGCTTCTAAATTGTAATTTTTTTCTTATGGCTAAATTGTTTCAAACTTGTTTTTTGAATTTCATTTTTGAAAATTTACTTAAATTGCTTCAAACTATTTGAACTGTTATAAAAGTGTGATTCACCTAAGAATATAAAAAAAATTAGCTTGAGTGGTGTAAAGAAACCTATAAGTGAAATTTTTGCTTAAGTTAAACATAAGTGACCATCCAATCATGTGAGTGAAAACATATGAGGGAGTGTTTATGTAGTCCTTCTATTATTTTTACTATTTTTCTAACTTTCTTTTATTGTAATGTCAAATAATAGTGAAGATAATAATACTGGTCATGTTGATAAATCTAGACTATGTGAGGCTCAATAATGAGAATTTGCACATTTTAATAGAATATGGAGGCTATGAGGGAAGCATTAGAATGCATGGATGCAAGGTTGCAAGTTGTTGAAAGAGTACCATTGAATCACAATGAGAGGAATAGGGAAGCTAAAACTAAATACCTTAAGTTAATGATTTGGGAGATAACGCCATTGATTACAATGTATATGATTATAATGCCATTATTAGAATGGGTGTACCTAGGGGAGGAGGTAGAGGAGGCCGAGGTTTAGGTAGAGGTAAAGGAAGAATTTGAGATAATCCATTTTATGGTAAAAACCAAGCCAATGATGATTTTGTAGATATAAATTTAGGGAGCATTTAACATTAGATATGTTATTTTCATGATAAGTAAGATCTAGCGGCTTATTTATAATGTGAAAAGTAGGTGGAACTTATATTTGATTATCATCAATTTAATGAAGAGAAGGTTAAGTTAGTGGTTACTTAATTTTCAAATTATGCTATTGCTTGGTGGGATCGCTTGATTTCTAATAAAAGAAGAAATTTGGAGTATCCATTATCTCAAGTCTATAATGCAAAAGCGATTTGTACCAAGATATTTCCATAGGGAACTTTTGCAAAAACTTTAGGTTCTTAGACAAGGTAGTAGGAGTGTGGATGATTACTATAAATAGATGGAAATGATCATGGCTAAGCCTGATATAGAGACTACTATGGCATATTTCTTGGCTAGTTTGAACAAAGAGATAACTAACTGAGTGGATTTACAACCTTATATGGACTTAGAAGAGATAATGCACATTGTCGTCGAGGTGGAAAAGAAACTCCAAGGAAGAGGGCACCAAGGTATGTTTCCAAACCTTATTCCAACTCTAATTCTACTTAGAAAAAGGATGGGAAGAGTGATTTTAAGGGTGGAAATAAGGTTAGGTAGATTCAATTTCCAAAGAGAAAGTCAAAATTGAAGAGCCTAAATGGAGAAATAGAGACATTAAGTCCTGGAAGTGTCAAGGTGTAGGTCATATTAGTAAGGAGAACCCTAACAAGAGAACTATAACCCTATAAAATGGTGAGATAGTGATTGATGATGAAGAGGGCAACAATGAAAGCGATGAGCATGAGATGCCTAAATTAGAAAGTTGTAGTGATGGGAGCATTGAGGAGCAAATTAAGGGTAATGTATTGGTTACAAGATGTACACTTAGCACTCAGTTGAAGACAAATAGCCATGAGGAGAAAAGGGATAACTTATTCCATCTAAGGTGTCATGTTCAAGGTAAAGCATATGGTATGATTATTGATGGTAGAAGTTGCACCAATGTGGTGAGTACATTCTTGATTAATAGATTGGCGTTGTCTACTATACCACACACCCAACCATATAAACTTTAATGGCTTAATGATTATAATGAGGTTAAGGTGAAAGAAAAAGAAGAGTGCTTTAGAGAGTGAAAACAAAAGGAGTGAAAAGAAAGAGGGGAAAGAAAAAGAAAAGTATATTCGGCCAAGAGAGAAAAATACAAAAAATGTGAGTTTAATAGCTAGGATAAGTGTGGTTAGGCAAGCTTTGTGTTTTAATTAGCATATATTTGTAATTTTATACAAAAGGGCTTATTTAACAACTAATGAACTTAACCTATCTTTGCCTAGTGTGTTTGTTGATCTTTTTTAGGAATTTGAAGATGTGTTTCTTGAGAAGATGCTAAATGGTTTACCACCAATTAGAGGCATAGAACACTAAATTGACTTCATTCCTAGGGCAACCATACCCAATCAACCAGTATATAGAGCAAATCCAAGTAAGACAAAGGAGATTTAAAAATAAGTAAAGGAGTTGCTAGCTAAGGGGTATATGAGGGAGAGTATTAATCCTTGCTTGGTTCTTATTATTCTTGTGCCAAAGAAGGATGGAACATGGAGGATGTGTGTCAATTGTAGTCACTGTAAAGTATTATTATCTTATTCCTAGATTAGATGATATGTTTGATGAGTTATATGGTTCTTATTTGTTCACTAAAATAGACTTGAAATCTGGTTATTATCAAATTCGAATGAATGTTTGAGATGAATGGAAAATTGCTTTTTAGACCAAGTATGGGTTGTATGAGTGGCTTGTTATACCTTTTGGTCTTACTAATGCTCCTAGCACATTCATGAGATTGATGGACCATGTGTTGCGTGAGTTCTTGGGTAAATTTGTTATTATTTATTTTGATGATATTCTAATTTACACTAAGTGTTTGGATGATCACCTTATGCATGTACGCTTGTTCTAGAAATACTTAGGTGAGAAAAATTGTATGCTAACCTTAAGAAGTGTAGTTTTTGCATGGATAGGGTTAATTTTCTTAGTTTTGTAATTTCTAGTCAAGGAATTAAGGTTAATGATGAAAAGGTTAGATCCATTAAGGAGAGGTCAAAACCTAAAAATACTAGTGAGGTAAGGAGTTTTCATGGGCTTGTTGGTTTTTATATGAGATTCATTAAAGATTTTAGCATTATAACTGCACCTTTGAATGAGTTAGTTAAGAAAATGTTGGATTTGTTTAGGGGGATGCACAAGAACATGCATTTAATGAACTTAAGGATAAATTGTGTAATGCACCTTTAATTGCTTTACCTAACTTTAATAAAACTTTTAAGATTGAATGTGATGCTAATGGCATAGGGATTAGGGATGTTTTAATGCAAGATTAGAGACCATTAATGTATTTTAGTGAAAAGTTAAGTGGGGCAGCCTTGAAATATCCATCCTATTATAAGGAGTAATAAGGCTTTGGTTTGAGCTTTGCAAATATGGCAACATTATTTATGGCCTATGGAGTTTGTGATACACACTAATCATGAACGTTTAAAGCATTTAAAGGGATGATTTTGGTGATATATATGCATATTATGATAATAGGACTGTTTCAGATGATTTTTACTTGTTTGATGGTTTCTTGTTTAAAATAAATAGATTATGCATTCCTAAGTGTTATATGAGGGAATTATTAATTAAAGAAGCACATAGAGGAGGCTTAATAGGGCATTTTAGGGTAAATAAGATCTATGATATGCAATTAGAATATTTCTTTTAGCTTGGTATGAAACATAATGTGCATACAATTTATGAGCATTGCATTACATGTAGAGGGGCTAAGTCTAAGTTGAAACTGTATAGGTTATACACATAATTACCTATTCCTAGTGAACCTTGGACTAATTTGTCTATGGATTTTATGCTTAGATTGCCTAGAACTAGGAAAGGACATGATAATATCTTTGTTATAGTTGATAGATTTAGTAAAATGGCTAATTTTATACTATGTCATAAAATTAATGATGCTAAGTTGATTGCTGATTTATTTTTTTTAAATAAGTTGTGAATTTACATGGCATACCTAAGAGCATTACTAGTGATGAAGATGTTAAGTTTTTGAGTCATTTTTGGCATGTGTTATGGGGAAAGTTAGGAACTAAGCTGTTGTTTGCAACTACTTGTCACCCGTAAAATGATGGGCAAACTGAAGTAGTTAATAGGACTTTGATTACTTTGTTTAGGGCAATCCTAAAAAAGAACATTAGGATGTGGGAAGAATGCTTACCATTTGTGGAGTTTGCTTATAATAGGGCTATTCATAGTATTACTAATTGCTCGCCATTTGAGATTGTTTATGGATTTAATTTGTTTACTCCTATTGATTTATTGCCATTACCACTTAATAATTTTGTGAGTGCTGATTCTAAGGAAGATTTGGTGAAGAAGCTGCATAAGAAAGTTAAGGAGAGGATTAAAAAGCAAAATGCTAAAGTAGCTTCACATGTGAATAAGGGAAGGAAGCCAATGATTTTTCAGCTTGGAGATTGGGTTTAGGTGCATTTTTGCAAAGAAAGGTTTCCACTTTAAAGGAAGTTTAAACTAAATCCAAGAGGAGATAGTTTTTTTTAAATGCTTGAAAGGATTAATGGCAATGCATGCAAAGTGGATCTATCTGGTAAGTATAATGTTAGTACTTCATTTAATGTGGCTAATTTAAGTCCTTGTGATTTGAAGATGAATCCTTTTAAAGAGAGGGGAAATGTTATAGAGCAACTTACACACCAACTTCTAAGGACTAGCATGATGAAGATGAGTATAATCAAGAAGACAAGGATCAAGTTTAAGAAGTTTCTAGTCCAATTAGCATGCCTTAAGGACCTATAACAAGGTCTTAATCTAAGAAGCTTCAATAAGCTTTAATCCTTCATTTATAAGGCTTAGTGAATTTAGCTAGTGAAGGTTTACAAGGACACTAAAGCTTTAGGATAAGTGCAACTCAAGTTTGATACAACTTAATTCAAGTCCAAGTTACTAATGGGTTCAATTAAGTATGTAATATACATGGGAGAGTTATTTAAGCATTGTTATTTGGGTTTAATTATGTTAAATAAGGGGTTGGATGAATTGTTATTTTAAAAGCCCATTAGTTTTAGTTAGTTTAATCAATGTTATTCTTAAAATAAGAAGTATGTTAATAATTCCTATTTAAGATCTAATTAGATTAGTTTCCTATTTTTGTGTTTAGGGTTATTAGTTTTCCTTATTCACTAAGGAAAACCATGTAAAGGCTATAAATATGCCTTAGACAAATTTTAGATATTCAGAATTAAAGTTTTAAAACCTAAAGGCTATTTTACTTTTAACTTTATGTTCTTATGTAGAATACATGCTTTAAGGAACATTGAAGTATATTGATCACCTTCTTATGGAGTGTTTCAAAATTAGAATTCATAAACAAGTTTTCTTTATTCTAATTCTTTGATCATCTAAGTAATTAAATTTCTAGCTATTCTTAGAGGTTGTTATTAAATTAACTATTGGGGTTTTCAAGTTAATGCTTTGGGGTTTGAATATATAAAGGGGTTCTCAAGCTTATTCTTAGAGGTTCCATATTAATAAGTGCATTTATATTGTCCTAAAGCTCTTTTAGTACTCCCTTCACTACCCTTTATTTTATGTAATAAAGAAAAAGGGTTTATGATATGAAGAGTGTTAAGTCGGTCCTACTGGCATCAATAGTTTTTAGATTGCTTTTTATTAAATATTTTAAAGTTCCTTACCTAGCTCAAAAAGCCAATTCACCCCCCTCTTGACACTTTTGGAATTATAATATCATTAAATCAACTATATGGGAAAAATAATAACAAGTATGACTGGTCTTGGGTAAATTTTATGAACAACCACCAAACTTTACACTTGATTATAAAATGGTACCATAACTTCATTTTGTATCTTTTATGTTACTTAACTTCAATCTAGCTTTCACATGAAAGTCACTTACTTAATTCTTGACTCTTTTTATGATATGGCTAATTAAGTTGCCACATTATCTACCATATCTTAAACCATATCATCGTGACTCATCAATATTGATCTAAGTGGCTAGTAAAAGCAAAAAAGAATAATAATGTAAAAATACTAAGTAAAACAATAAATAATGTAAAATAAATTCACTAAACTTTTAACTTCTAAAATAAATCCCTAAACCTCTTCTTGCTCTTCTATGAGTTTGGCTTGCCAATCCTCTTCTTAATTTTTTCCCAATCTGAACCCTAATTTTTGTTTCTTTTTCTTTTTAACTTGCCTTTCTTTTTCTTCTTTCAATTACAATTTCATTTTCTCCTAAATCTAAACCTTATCTCATTTTATTATCTTAAATTCTTCTCATTCATCTTATTGTAACCTCCTTTTTCTTCATTTTTATAATCTTAGATCTTTCTCATAAATGATCTAAGACCTCTTTATCTTCAAACTTTTAAACTTAAAATGAGATAGGAAAAAAAAGATGGAGCAGCATATTGGAGTTCCCAATTGTCAATGTAATAAGGTAGTGTTGTTAAAGACTTTTTAGACATAGGCAAATTCTAGGAAATTAATTTTTTAGGTGTAAAACTTTTGGAGTGAGTTTTGAAGTTTTATTTAATTGGTTTTCATATAAAATTTAGTTTCAAATTACAACTTTATAGTTTAGGTAAATTTATTTTGAATATGGATTATAGATTTTCTTGCTCCATTTTAATTAAAATTTTTAATTACAAATGCATGGAGACTACCAATTCTTTGAATGGTATGATCCACCCATGCCAAATCACTTGAGAAATATGATTATTGGATTATTAAGTAGGATTGAAAGGAATGAAAAATAAAATGGTGAAAGACATAAATCAATGAAAGTGATAGCTATATTGATAGTTAGCTTTGCTTTTGGTCGGATTTACAATTAATTTTTAGTAGCTATGTTCTACTTTTGAAGTTGCAATGATATTTTGTTAGAGAAAGGTTAAATGTTGATTGAGATTTGTTAATGTATTTAGTTAAGTAAATTTTGTATGTTTAAAGGCTTAATAAGCCAAAATGGTTATGACCAATGGAAGATTTAATTAGCTAAGCAAATTTCTTGTCAAACATTTATTGATTTATGCCTTTATTCATAGTAAATGTTCTTGGCAAATGTTGTCTTTTGTTGGCAAGAATTTACTAGTGATTTTTTTGATTGAGACCCATACTTCTATTGTTTACACAAGGAATCTGTTCAGAACTGTGAAAAGTGAGATTGCTAAAGAAATGTATTTCTTTTATGAATGATAAGTAGGATCAAAAGGGTAGACATATTTACACTATTTTGCAAGTGTGAAAAATTAGAACCAAAATGGTGTGTGATTTTTAATTTAGTAGAAGAAACTTTTTAATGTTTTTATCGTATGTTTGAGAGTTTTAGGTTGTTGTGTCACTGTATTTTTTATGTGATGATAGTAGAGAAATTTGAGGAAATTCCTGCAAGCTTGATATTGAAATAATGAACAAAAAAAAAAAGCAAAAGAGAGATCAAGTAATGCTATATGTACTTCATTTGACATGGAAGATATCCATAGGTTTGTCATTAACATAAAGAAAATATTTATGCTTCCATAAAATGAATACAGTTTTATTCAATTTTTTTAATGCTCCATTTTATTTTTATATTAACATACTAATGATTTTTATAGGTATGCTACTTTACAAAATGAATGCAAGTGCTTGTGTTTTTTAGCAAGTAAATCTAGTGACAAATATTTTAAGATGAAATAGAATTGTCAGAATTAACATCTTTAATGGAGAAATAGTTCAAAAACAAGATGGCTAATCAACTCAACTTTCATCACATTCTAATGTAAATAGAGCAATGTTTGTTAAGATCCATATTTAGTCAAAATAAAGGGAAGTCAAGGACGTAATAATAGTCAAGCTATAAGGCGAAAATATGAATATTGTAAGGAATATGGACGTATAAAACTAACATGTGAACTATTTTGAAAGAGTATATATGTCGCTGGCAATCTAGTTGATGAAGAAAATATGAATTATGGTAAAATCTAGTTTTTTTATTGTCAAATTATTTTTTTTGATTTGCTAGTAGTTTAAGTAGTTGTGGTTGATGAACTTTTTATTATGGTTGACCTTTTTATTTTTATTTTTTATGATTTTGAGAACATGAAATGTTATTAATTGTGGTGGATGTGCCATTTAATGTTGGTTGGGTAGCTATTGTCCTTGTGTAAGTACTTTCTCTGAGTGCGCAATATGAGGGAGCTTTGCCTTTGTGTAATCACTTTGCTCTATAGTGGGATTTGATTCTTTAAATTTACTAGCTTTAATCAAATAAAGAGGCCAATTTTGGGTATCTCTATTTTATAATAGATATAACCTTCTTTTCATGCTTTTGCCATTCTCAAATCCAGCTCTATGTACAACATAATATCCTTCATCATTTTTTCCTTTCCTTTAATGCAAGCATTTTTGCCTTTCCTTCAATGCAAGATAGTAGCTTTTCATCTCTATAAACTATATGTACAACATAACATAAGGACATGTTATTATCTTACTAAAAATTATGTGTAATATTATAATATTATTAATAAAAAATATAACTTACTCGTGTAGATAGTCAAACTTTAGATTTTAAAAGACATAGTTCATTTTGACTAAGAAAGTCATGTTAAGTTATGCAAAGTTAAAAAAATCAACAATATTAATTATTAATTATAATATGGTTACCATATATTGATAGTAAAATTTTAAAATACACAAATTAAGCATAATATACAACCTTCCATCAATAGATGAATTGAAAACATACTGCAGTATATTTAAATTGTCCATACTAAATGAGTTTATAACATTAAAAGGACCAGCCATCCACTTCCAACTTGTAAGATCATTCTTTATATGAATTAAAATCTTTTCATGTGGAAATATTTGATATCAACTTAGTTTTCTTTCTTTAATTATTCAACGTTTGGGGCCAAAAAATTAGACAAATTATTTTTGGTGTGTTTTCTTAATATTTTGTCCAATTTAACTTGTATGATGGTGCTATTAAAGTGAATAAAATTAATTAATTAATTAATTTTTTACTTTAATTCAAATAACGTACCTTTGACATTTGTTTCGAATTCTTTTGATTAGAGGATTCATTGTTTGAACATTTTAAAAAAAATTTGAGCTTTAGTATTGAAAAAATCATTATCGTTTCTAACTTTCTTGATTTCATCTACATTTCTAATTAATGGTGATGAGGATTTAATTCATTGATTAAAAGTAAGAGGGGAATTACTTTCACGTTCTTCTAAATACTTTCCTTTTGCATTATCTTATTGTGATGTCACTACACTTGTAAGTTCTTTTACAATGGTCACTCGGTAATTGTGTTCTCTAACTTATTAATTTGTTCCATAATACTTTGATCTATTTTATTTTGTGCATTGAAACTTTCTAAAATTTGTATTAATCCCTCAAAGTTATCAGTCTGTATAATAATATAATAGTGTATTAGTAGTTTTTATATCTCATTACCAGGTAAATATAAATTTACTAAAAAAAAAAAAATTCTTTCCACTAACAAGTGAACATTGTATATTTTATGTTATAGATATTCTATCTTTAGCTTCATTTTGTCCATGTTAGCACAAGGATCAAATAAAAATATAAAAAAGTTTTAAAACAAGAATTCATGTTGTGGTTGACCTATAATAAAAAAACATATAATCTATAAACAAAAATTTATACATAAGGTCAACCTAATAATAATGTTCAAAAGTAGCAAATATGTTACAATCAAATTAAATAACATTAATATATATAATTTTTTTATGGCTTAATTTTGTTCATGTTATTGTCAATCAACAATCTATTAGCACAAAATATATCAAAATGGTCATTAAATAAGAATTCATGTTTTGGTTGACATATATAAGATTAGCTTTAACAAAAAATCATTTAGACATTAAACATAACCTTAAAAAAATTTGATGGCACTCGTATGTTACAGTTGATTGATGTTAGCCTTATAATATTGTTCAAAGGAATAAAAAAGTGGGATGGCATTCTTAAGAAAGAAAAAAAAGATGTCAAATGTTGCTAAATACAAATAGATAGTTTTAACTTAATAGTTTTTTATGATATGCTAATAAATCTTCTATAGTAGTACTCATAAAATCTTCTACACCATTAGTCGATAAGATGAACCAATAGAATATATATAAAAAAAAAATTGGAGGTTAAGGGTTGATCTAAAAAAAAATCTCTATTAAAAAAATTATTTTGTTAAGTATGGATGCCAGTCTATTTACAGATTGCAGGTTATTTTTAACATTTCAATCTAATGGTGTATATTTAATATTTTAACCCAATGATTAAAAAATTGAAGGTATATATACCTTCAAGGCATTTCGGAAGCTCCCCTTTTTGATAATATACTCTAACATTTCTAAATTTTATTTTTGTTATACTAAGGAATAAGGGTCAATTTTCCCCTTATAATGATCACTTAGAGCCAAATAAGTAACTTTGGATCCTTTAAGGTTTACCCACTAAACTTTTTAATAAAGGTCAAACTACTCCTAAATAATATAATTAGCTCATTATTTTTTATAGATAAACAAAAAGGCCCTTAAAAAATGACAAATACCTCCATAATATTTGTGAGTGACCAGGTTATTTTTTTGGGATGTGTAGCGGGGTACGTTTTCATGGGACATTGTGCGGGTCTTTTCATTTCCGATGGACATGGCAACTTTACCAAATAGGGACAAATGATTAGTATCGGGGGAATGATAAACTTTTGAGTTTGTGGAGTCACAACCCTATTTTTAGAAAATCGGGAAAAGAAAGTGACAATATTGAGTCACTCAGTGATTATTGTCCCTAGAAGAGACTTTCAGGTTTGGGGGATCGCGTCTACTTTTTGACTATTTCTCATTATATGATATTTGATGTGCATCTACCATAACATCCTTGATTCGATAATGATAGTTTCTATAACATTCATATAGTACATCAGATAGTATAAAATAATAAAGTTGAAAATTTTATTACATCGCTTTCTTGATAAAATACAAATGAAAAAGGAAAGATTGCGGAAAGATAAATATAATATGATTGATCTACAAGGATAACACAACCATTAACATAGCTTGCTCGATGAATGATAAGATGATCATGCATGTAGTGATTATTTATGCTATGATGATGTATGATGATAATACAAAGGATGCATGAGGTCATCACTAGACTGAGAGCATGATGACTTTATTTTAGGACATAAACATTTTATATTATTGATATTTATGGTGTGATTTTATCATTTTAAAAATAGAGGACGCAGAATGATGATGTGAAAAAAGCATAATAAAGCATATATTATTCACATAGCATACAAGATTACCAATCACATCATACAAGCATAATAGTATTTCCTAAATGCTGGTGACAGTAAAATAAAATACAATGAGATAAAATAATTGTATGGTCCTCAAACTCGACTAAGCTTGTGTGAGCTTTGAAGCTTTAGCTATGATAGATTATTAAGCTTTCCTCATTGAGAGGTTCAAAATGATAGTATAATGATGCTAGATTATATACCTTTGAAGCTTGTTTTGACAAATATGAGGCTTGGTTTGGTGGAAAAGGGATCTAATAACCTAAGGGAAAGGCTATGGGAGAAGAAAAACTATTTAGAAAGGGGTTTCCAATGCCTTCAATCTGATCGATTTTTGAGTTTATGTGTGTTTCCACTTGCTCCCCCTCCAAAAATAGGGTGTGAAGGGATCTATTTATAGGGAAAATTAGGTAGAATAGGGTGGTAGGGGCATGGTCATGCGAGTATAATGAGGATTTTGTGTGTTGCAATTCCAAGTGCACGTGGTCATGCATAATGTGTGCATGGTCATATGCTTGGCACGTGTTCACATGACTACTTGTGTGCTTTCAAGCGCACTTTGACTCTTTACACACACTTCCCGAGTTTTATACATGCTATAATGGGGTTGGTTCCTAAGGTTTTTAGGCCTTTCAGATGCATTTCCAAAGTCCGTTTTATGAAATTTGGCCTCTATTTTAGCGCATGACACTTAGGGGCATTTATGCGCACTTCTGAGTGATATATGCTGATACTTAGGTTGTGTTGGACCATTCAAAGATCACTTTTAGATGTTTTAGAGCCTTTCGAATATGTTTCCAAAGTCCATTTTATCAAAATCAATTTTCATTTTTTCATGAAGTTGGGTCCCAGTCTAACAAAATGCACACTGTCCCAATGAGCTGAGTATTCTGAGAGGAGTTTTCCCAAAATAAACCTCTCATTATTTTGATAATTTGTATTTCGCAAGGACAGAGCACAACTTAATGGCTTGATGATCAATTTTGCACACTGGTGGGGTCGATTAGGTTTTTTTTAAGGTTGTACACTTCAGAGGTGTTATAAATAAGCAAACTCTAGTCATCTCGGGGATTCATTTCATCAATGGACCTTTTTGGGAATAAATAAATTTGAGGCATGATAGTTGCCCCTTACTTCATATGTGTTGCATAGCCACCTAGTGTTAGTGTCAATACACATGAAGCAAAATGCAAAGATGCAAAAAACATTTTAATAGGGAGAGAGGTACTTACTTGTGGGTTGTCGTTAGACATCTTATCAAGATTTAACTGTTGTTGTATTATTTTGTTTATTGCTATTATTTTATGACTTAGTTGTCACGTAAGGTGCTATTTAAGACATATGCAAACTTGTGATTCATGCAAAGTGCATTTGGGATTTATGGGACGATAACCTTCTTAGGTGTCACGAAAATGAGGATGCTACTAAGCAAAAAGAGATGTGACTATAACCTTTTTAGGTGTCACACAAATGAACAAACAATTATAACCTTTTTAGTTGTCATACAAATGACCATACTACTATAACCTTCTTAGGTGTCATAAGAATGATCATGCGATTATAACATTCTTAGGTGTCATGCAAATGAACATGCGATTATAACCTTCTTAAGTGTCACACAAATGAACATGCGACTATAACCTTCTTAGGTGTCACACAAATGAACATATGACTATAACCTTCTTTGGTATCATACAAATGAATATGCAATTTTAACCTTCTTAGGTGTTATGCAAATGAACATGCTATTAAGAAATGAAAATATGACTATAACCTTCTTAGGTGTTATAGGTGATGGGGCTAGATATGCGCCCAAGTGTACGGTGACTACGACACTGTGTGGGCTCAAGGCCCACTAGGAAATATGAAATAGGTTATAAAGCCTAATCGGAGATGGAGTCACCACTCGAATAAAAGCTGGGATATACTGTACAACAATTGGATTCCACAGAGGGCCCCAATAGCCATCCTCAGAGATTGGGTTCGAAAATTAAGTATGGGCTTTCGGAATGTCCACCCAACCTTGCGGTTGGCCTTTATCTATGTTTTGTGTTTTATTACCTTTAATTATTTAATTATTTCTTTATTTTCATGAAAATTACAATTTGTACAAAACAATTTCTAAATTTTACAATTAAGTTCAAGTGTGCACAGTAATCTAATTTCATGCTTATAGCCTGACACACATTATAAAAAAAAAAATAATTTACAACCATACATTCCAAATAAATGGGGGAAAGGATTAGGGATTACAATGTTTTGTACAGTTAAAAGTAAAATAAAATAAATAATGCGCACACAAAGAAAAGAAAGAGGAGAAATGATTACAACCCTTTTAATTATGTAAAAATAATAAAAAATAAACTAATTGTAGGATAAATATTAATAGAGATAAATATTTAATAACTAAAAATCATTCAGATGATTTCTGCAAGAGACAAAATATTATTCTCCCATAGATATATAAAATTCTACAAAAGGAAACCATAAAGTTAATTCATAAGCCAACTAAATATAGTAAAGACAATAAATATATGAATATTTAATCAAGCAAAATAATAAAATGACTATACAAATAATACTAAAGTACAAAAATATAGAAAACACATAAAAACACAAATTATATAAGAACAAATATAGAAGATTCAAAATTAATATAGATCTAATAATTAAATAATCACATTAATACAATAAAAGTAAATTAAAATGATAAACACACACACTTAAAATTTAAAAGAAATTAGAATAAAATATACTTTATAATAAATAAAAATAAAAATATATATGGCCGAATTGGACCTAATCAAATTGATTTGATTTTCAGTTTGGTCTCCTTAGAAATGTTACTATTCACATGCACTAGATTCAATGAACAGTAAATTTGCCATGTGTCAAGCAATGATTAGCAAAAAATAATACAAAATTTTCAATAGTGAATGTAATAATAACTTCAACCACGTAAAATTTTAACTATCAGATCAAATAAATGAAAACAAAATATATGGGCAAGTTCCTTTCGTCTTTTTGTTCAAAATGACTAAAATAAAAAATAATTTGGAGCTACGAAACAACTTTGATGAATAGTAAAATAGTGTCAAGCGATACTATTCATCTTCTTCCTTAACACAGTTAACAAAATTGCATAACATAAAAAAACTAACAAATATTTATAAAATCACATAATTATAAAATAATAACAAAAGAATAATAATTATATTCTTACTGCTTTAAAATATTTTGCCCTTAGAATTGTGTTTGAGTCGTAACAATGCCTTCCCCTCTCTGCCTCTGTGTGTCTGTTTCTATGTTTTGTTTTGCAGCTTTCTCCCTTTTCTTTTTTTCCTTAATCTAGTATCCTTTCCCTTTTTTGTAGCTCGCCGACTCTATCCTTTTTCTTTTTTTTTTTCTCTCAGTCCCATTCTCTCTGTCTTTTCTTTTTTTCTTCCTTTTTTTTTTCTTAGTAGCCCTCCCCTTTGTCTTCTCTCGTCCTCCTTTTTTTCCTCCTTTCTTTTCTTTTCTCCCTAGCTTGCTATATCCCCTCCCAATCCCTTTTCTCTCTCTAATCTATCCCTTTGTTTCTTTTCTTTTGATTGCTTCAAAATATATCACATGCAACTATCATTATTGCAAGACTATCTCCATTGCACCATTTTTTTGACAATGACCCCCCTTTTTCTTATATATATATATATATATATACATTTTATTTTTGAAAGAAATACTATGCCAAACAAGTTTTGGTTATCTAAAGATATAAAAATATATCTAAAGAAAGAAGTTGGGGCCATATGTCTGGTTAAAGTGTACAAATTACTTCATAGTCTCTTAAGTATTTTATTCTATGTCTGGTGCGTTCTATGTCCCACTTAGTTATGGTGATATAATGTTGAAGTCCAGGTGTATTACAACCACTAAAATAAAACATGTTACACCTAATGATAAGTCTAAGGTATTATTCTTCTAAGTTATAAAGTCTAATAGTCTCTTAATTAATCTGCCAGTCTATATTTTGTAATGTTTGTCTTATATTCATGAAGAATATGATTTTAAAGTGAAATAGTAATTCTATAGTCCTCTATATATTTAATGTGTTGTCTAGTCCTATCAATATTCCATTTAGTTATTGTTATATTGTGGTTTAAAGTTGGATTTTTAATTCCAAAAAAGTAAAGTGTATTACGTTTAGTAATCAGTCTTCTGTATTCTTGTTCAAGTTTTTGGAGTCTAAAGTTTTCTTCTAATAATTGTAGATTAATGTTGTGCAAAGTCTGTCTACTTATGAAGATTCAAAGCTTCATCTTCGTGGACTAGAAGAGTTGTCTATAAATTCTAAGTATGGAATGTTAGTAAAGTGTTTAATTAATATTTCTAGAGAGTCTGTTAAAGATTGAAATAATTATCTATGAGTGACTTCACTACAGTTGTAGTATGTGTTGTGATTTTTAATGTGGTTGTTTTCTTCTACTTCTATATAGTGTAAAGTTTTTTTTTAAAATTCAGTTAAACTATTTATGTCTTATAGGTCTAATAAACAAAAGTTTTCAAGTACCTTTTCTATAGTTGTCATGAGCAAATGGATACTGTAGACACCCAATTTCGGGATGATGAGTTATGGATGCAACAAAAGACTTCAATGATGAAAATGTCATGAATAGGTCTTCAATACTTGAACTTTGAAACTTCAGAGGTATAATTGCATTTTTCAAAAAAAGAATTTAATATTTTCATGGACTAAATTGCAATGCTTTTAAAGAATATAATTGCAAAACTTAAATTCTTTTAAGGACCTTTTTGTAATTAAAAGTTAAAAAAAATGATCAGAATTACATTAATTCCAATAAGAATTTTATAATTCTGATTGGAATTACACTAATTTCGACCGGAATTATGTAATTTTGATCAGAATTACACAATTCCAGTTGGAATTATACTTCTTTTACCCGTTCTCGAATTTTCTAGGAAAAATTGAGTCCTAATTGGTATGAAATTCTCCTAAAATTATTTTAATAATATTTTTAAGGCAACAAAAGTCTTTTAGGAATCAATTTATAATTAGGGTTTCAAGATGTATCCTTATATAAGAGTGTTTTGGCTCTAAAAATAGGGGAGGAAAAGAAACAGAAAAGGGAGGAATAGAAAAAAATGAACGAAGGTAGAGAGAAAATGAGAGGAAGGGAAAAGAAAAAGAGAAAAAAAAAAGGAGAGAACGAAAAAAGGGAAAAGAAAAAGAGTTTTGCATTCTTTATAAAAATTCTTTTGTTTAATTACTTAAGGAAAGATCTTTGAAGAATTTTTGAAGAACAATATTCGAAGACCTATCAAGAATGGTGATTTTACAAAATCTGAGGAGCACTCCATTAAAATTATCCATAAGCATCATTTTCTCCTTATTTTATTTTTGATTGATTTATTGATTTATTTATTTTTAATTTTGTTTTATTATTGTTATAATTTATTCACTAATCATAATTTTTATTCTTTTTTTTATGGTGATTATGGAGGAAAACACATGATGATCATACTTGGAGAATCAAATCCATAAGAGGTCCAAGGAATCTATGGAAAAGACCTTGTAGAGATATAGTTTATAGGTTTTTCATTATTATTTTATTTTATTGCTTTATTTTATTTATTTATTTTTAGGGTTGCATTAATTATTTTTGTTATTATTTTCAATAGATTATTGTAAAAGCCTCAATAGTGGGAATATTAGAATTATGTGTGGTTGCTTATTTATTTTAATTAATTGGTTAGTAAAATTAGGGTTTTAATTGGATAATTGATTAAAATCAATAGAGGAAGTAAATTAATTGAGGTTGCATGTTAATGAAAATTAGGGTTTGTAGAAGTAATTAATTTAATTAGTTGTTTGGGCTTGTTTATTTATTTTTATGTGTTTTGGGCCTTAAGCCCATATTAGATTTTAATTCATTCATATAAATTTAGATTTTTTAGTTTAAATTAATTAAAATGCATTTTAGGCCCATAATTAATTAGAAATTAGGGTAGGGATAACTTAGACCCATTTAGTAAATTATATGTAGGCTAACCTAATTTAATTTAATTAATTAGACTTAGCCCACTTAAAGCCCTGGTCATAATTTGTAGATTTAAGATCACTTTAGAATTAAAATATGTAGAATTAGGCCTATTAATTTAAATACCTCCATAATTTATAGATTTAGGCTCATTTTTAGAATTAAAATAAATAGACTTAGGTTCATTTAATAAAGATTAAAAGGAATTAGGCCCTTTAGGCTCACTTATTAAAACATGTAGATTTAACTCATTTAATTAAAATCCATATATATTATACTAACTTAAGGATTATATATTTGATTGGATGCATTATTTACTTGTATTTTCATAATTAGTTTGCCTTGGAGTTAATTGCTATTATAAGGGTTTATATGAAATTGCATGTAAATAGAGGATAATATAGTAATTCATAAAATAATTCTAAAAAAACATGAGA
This sequence comes from Mallotus nudiflorus, assembly GCA_947683625.1. Taxonomy (NCBI): domain Eukaryota; kingdom Viridiplantae; phylum Streptophyta; class Magnoliopsida; order Malpighiales; family Euphorbiaceae; genus Mallotus; species Mallotus nudiflorus. The sequence continues at coordinate 1,582,213 of CANTUR010000141.1, forward strand.
TTGAAAGAAGTTGGTATTCTGTATCCAAAATCTCCTGGTTGTGATGCTAGTTTTCTTTTAAGGAATCGAGTACCGCCTTTTTGATTTGTTCCAGTTATTACTTTGGGTGGCGACTCCTCATCTCCACGCCATGTCTTTGTGATAGTGGTTAGTGTGTTCTTTAGAGCCCTAAGCTCAAACAGTGTCACGGTTGCTAAAATCTTGGACACGCGCTAAACCCCGTTGTCTACAGTGGTGACTTCACTAGGGATAAGAGATACTGATTCTACTTGTCTTCTTTAGAATTACTCTATTAATTATTATTTTATTCTTGCATTCATTCTGCATGTCCCTATTAACCGATGGCGTTGTTTTATGGTTCTGTGATTCCACTAGCTTCATGGGATTGTAATTTGACTAACCATCACTCTTAGCCTTAACTCGGTTCAAAATAGATTACCAGGCTCATCTGACCAGAGTCTGTAACCTAAGTCCTAAAGGGGGGCTAGTCTTCTTTTCTTTTGAGTTTGCAAAGGATGTCGGGCCCCTCTGACCTTGGCCTGTGACTTAAGTCTTAAAGGACGACATCTTGTTAAGGGAACCATGACCTTCTTACCATACCCTAACTATATATAATGGCTTAGTTACTTCCCCTAGGATCTACCCAAATTGCTTGTGAATGTTTCCATGAGGTATTTTTATCTATAAAGGCCCAAGCCCATACTTTAGAAGCCCATCAAGACTAATTAAGATTGGGCTATGCTTTTATATTAGAAATATTGTTTCTATGTTTTATTGCTTTGAGAGATTTGGTGTGCATGGTGGTTCTTGATATCCCCTATTGATATTTAGGCCAAGACCAAAAATCCTAGTAAAAGAGACTCGCCATTGAATACGTGTATGGGAGGAATAAGGTTAGAAGGATGTATATAGACCTAACTTGTTACTTGCTACCTATTGCATAGCATGTACATCATGTATACATGCATCTCATTCATCATACTAACATTTATCTTTCAACCATCATAGATTCATCCGGGTCTTCCTATGTTTGGAGTCGAAAGGGTGGCAGACTAGTGAGAACTGATTTGAGTCCATAATTGATTGCAAAAGATATCCTTAGTAGACTATAAAGGAGTCCTATTAATCCACTCTACCTAAAATTTGCACAACTGAAATAAGTTAAAGAAATGGAACAACAAGAAGGAGGAAATTGGACACTAGAAGATGTCAAAGGAGCACTGATGGATGACATGAGAGCAATGATTCAAAATGAGTTAATATAGGCTTTAGTCGGATTGATGCAACCACTTGTTGTTGTTGCACCTTCTGTGGCCAATCCACTTGTTATGACCAATCCACCTACTATCAATGACAATGTTAGGGAAATGAAACTTAAGGATGTTGAGAGTTATATGGTTGAAAAGGCAAAAAGGGAATCACTTGAGCAAGTTCAAGAGCTAAAATCCAAGCAGATGAAAGCATTGACTCAGAAAATGTCCAAGATGGAGGAATTGATGAGAGGACAGGGCATTGGATACTCATTTGATGTTGATGATATGATGCAATTTAGGGAGGACAAATTGCCTGATAAATTCAAGATACCACAACAGTAGAAGTTTAATGGTACTGGGGACCCAAGAATTCACTTTAGTCAGTATACAACAACTATGAGCACCACTAAAGCTCCACTAGTTGTAGTCACAAAGTTGTTTGTACTATCCTTGGAGGGAATGGTTATTAATTGGTATTATGGGTTAGAGAAATATATCTGAGCGGATTGGAGAGAGTTGTGCACCGCTTTTCTAAAATAATATGACCACAATACCAGGCTTGAAGTGTCTATAAGAGATCTGGAATTGACTAAGAAATATCCTAATGAATCATTTTCGGATTTTTTGATTAGATTCATGAATAAAACAAGATTAATAAAGAACAAATTGGTTGAGAAGGATCAGGTTAGGATGATAGTCTGAAACGTGTCACCCAATCTGGTCAAAAGGTTACAAATGATGAACCCTAAGATATTTGTAGGCCTTTATGATGATGGTTTGCAAGTAGAGGAAATTGAGAGTGAGGAAAAGAAGAGCTCTAGAGCCATTAGAGTAAGAAACTACCCAATTGGGCCATACAACAAGGAAGCACAAGCTGGGCTATTGAAGTACATGTTGTATAAACACCAACGAGATTCTCCAATTTTAACCAACCTTTTTCAAAAGTCCTAGACTGCTCGATGCAAAAGGGCTTGCTCAAACCTCTCACCTTTTCCAAACTGCCAAACCCAAATGTCCTTAGCTCTAACCTGAACAGTTATTACAAATTCCACCAAGTTACTGGCTATTCTATAAACACCTGTAGTTGCCTTAAACACGAAATTCAAGACCTTATAGATTCTAGAAAAATCATAGACCCTAAAAAATCAAATCCAAATCCAAACACCCGAAATAATCCTTTCCTAAATTACAAAAACATGCCACCTCCAACTACCATGATGATTAACTCAGGAGTGAGTGAGCAAGAAGTTCTAAGCTCATTTAAGGACCTACACCTTAAAACCAATGAGAAATCTCCTAGTGCCCCTAAAGATGTGGAATGAGTAGAAGACTTATTGGGTTAGCCTTCATGCAAGTTTAACTACAAGGTATTTTACACTAAACCATCTTCTTTTGACATACCCTTCAAGTCGATCATGCCTACAAGATGAGGTAATGAGTTTAATGATGAGAAGTTGTAAGAAAAGGAAGAAACATGCATAGTGGAGGTACAAAAGGATAAAGTCATGGAGATAGTAAAAAGATGCAAGAATAGCTATTATGTAAGCCACCTTAAGGACAACCACTATAAGACCCAACATCCCTAGCATCTAGAATAGGAAATAAATTTTCTTATTATCTTCTTTAAATATGTTTTTTTTGTTTTAGTGATCGATGATATAAATTTTGATCATGCTTACTTGTGTAAAGTACATCCTAATGGTGTTGTGCATTATAATATTGATAGCATCTGCATATTTGACATAAATTCAATTCAATTAGATTCATTCAGCATCGACACAAATGTAAATTCAAAGAACATTTATATATCACATGACGTAACTTCTGAAGATATGAAATTTGAGAAAAAATGAAAGAAGAGAAAAAATAAAAAGAGAAAAAGAAAGAAAAAAGAACAATGAGATAAAAATTAGAGAGAAAAATTTGGACTGGCTAATAACAGGAGTTATATCATGTGATGTAATGAATGCTCTCATTTTTGCCCTAATGAATGATTAAAATTAAATTTAAATATTTGTTCAAATATCGCATATTTGTCTATATCATATTGCATAAGTATCTGAATGGAAAGACAATACATAATGAAAGCTAAATCAGAGCTATGAGATCACTATTTTAGTTATATTTCCTTTTTCTGCCACCCGTTTTGTAATTTTCCTTGTAAGCCTAGTGTCCCCTTATACATTGAGAATTCAGGTGGCTCAATAACTTGCATTGCAAGTCTTGTCTTATAACTATCATCAATTATTGCATCAACATTAAGCCTCATATTCAGCTTAAGAGTTCTTTAAAGTGCAAATCCAATTCATTTCATCATCAAGAACTCGCTTCAGTCAGTTTGCCCATTCCTTTACATCTCCTATGCATGAGATTATAACTAATAGGGTTAGTAAGTCAAAAGATCAACAACAACAGTGAACGAATTGGGTCTCTTGCACATGCAAATGAAAAAACAATGCTAGAATAGCATGAATGAATCCAAAATGGAACTGGGGGCAAAATGTAGCTCTGGGGGCAAATTGAGTCCACATTCAAAGAGAAAAGATGAACACTAAAGTATAAGAGCTAGTATAAGAGATCTTGGGTGTAGAAACAAGTATACAAATACATCAATTATCATATAGCAAAAGCAATAACAAAAAGAAAAGTCCAACAGTGCATTGGTCAATCATGAGCTTTAGAGTAAAGCCATGAACTCCACTTGTTAGCTTGGTCATCAGTCTGATGATTCATATCAGAAGCTCTGACATCTAAAGTACCAATAGTGAAGCATTCAATACTCAAGCCGATAGGTTACTGAGGCACCTCATTATCACACTCCAAGCTATGAACATATCTCTATTCCAAACAGGAGAACTATTAGGATCATACATGTCATACATAACATGCATACACTTGCATACATTTGTTGTGAAATACTCACTTTGCATAATAAAGTCTTTAAGCTTAGGCAAGATTGTGCAAGTATTCTACTACTAATATTCAAAATTAGTATTGTAAAAATGTAGAAAGGTAGTCAGAATGTGTACATGTGAAACAACTATCAAGGTAAACCTGATGCTCAATGGGAATTTAGACCTTAAGAGCCTAGTAAATCATGAGCCCATCTAGTAAGGGAATATCACCGATAGTGATACTTACAAAAGCATCATCCAAGCAACCTTAAGAGGCTGGATAGGACATTTAAGCTCCTCAAACTCAGTATCCATCTCTATAGTCTCGTTGGGAGCATCATCCGGAATATCTCTCCATAATAGTTATACTAGCGTACAGTGTGGAATATGGTGATGAGAAGGTCTAACAAGTCAACAATACATTTGTCAACTTTAAAAAGGGAAGAAGGCACTCAAAACTTAAAATGAATGCTCTCAAAAAATTATTTGATCAAGGAATAAGATCTTTAACTCCTGAACCTTTTTGCAAGAGATATCAAGAAGAGGGATGAAGTCCCCTACTATAACATTAATGGAATGATGAAAATACAAATGCAGCCCAAAGCCGCAACTTCAATGGTGGAGTATCATGACCCTGCGATAAAAGACAAATCTAAAGGGAAGAATGCAAGAAAAAAAAAGAATAACACTGCATTTTGACAAAATTTATTCACTTGTGAATAGACCATACTAACTTATGGTATTTTGTATAGCGAAGAACAAAAGAGAATGAAGAAGGTGAAAGGAATCAATGCATCAAAAAGAATGGGAAAGGTTACAAATGCTAATCATTGATTAAAAGTATCATCTTGCATGGCAAACACTCATCAAGATAATAAAGGGAAGTAACATAACTGTATTCCTTAGATTCTATAATAAAGAACCATATCAATCATAAAATTCATGAAGGGAAAGTAAACTCATCCACTTCATGAGATCAAGTGGAAAAAGCCTATCTCATGACTTTTGATCATAGTGGCTTTCTTTTATTAGCCTTGTAGAATTCAAATGAGTAGTTAACAACTTTATGCTGAGAGTTTATAAACTCTAATCAATCTAATGCTTGCTTTACACCTAGACGAAGAGAGGAAAATGCAAAAGAAAAATCTATGGACATGAAGCATAAATTGCTTGAATTTCAAAGTATCATTTAAGTCTTTTGAATAATAAATGTGCATATAATCTACTCCAATGCTAAAAAATGAGTATGAGTACAAAATCCCTTGACGGTATCCACGCTGAGTAATATAAGAAAGGTGGGGGAATACTAAGATGAGAATAAAAAAAAGAGCAAGCATAATTTACTCCAATGCTAAAAAATGAGTAAGAGTATCAAAGTGAAACCTCTAGCGGTATCCATGCTGAGTAATATAAGAAAGGTAGAGGAATACTAAAAGAGGACCATGCAAAAAAAATTGCTCTATTTACTCCAATGCTTTGTAAGAGTATAAGTATCTAAAAGAACTTTCCAATGTTATCCACGCTAAATAATATGAGAAAGGCAAGGGAATACTTGGATAAGGAAGGAAAGCACAAAAAATAATTCAAAGGCTATTTTGATACTCAATTCAATCTTTTTATGCTCAATTTCCATAAGTTTTGTTTAGCAAATTCTCCCTAAAAATAGGTATGGAAGTAAGCTCTTCACTTGATAAAAGATATGCTCTCAGCATAAGATGGTTAACGACGCCTCTGACCTTTGTAAATGTCGAATAAATGATAATCAAGAAAATAAAAAATAGTGAGATTTGTTGAGTATATGCTATCTCATAAAAAGTGATGAATTTTCTCATAAAATTTTCAACACTATAAGGTACTTTTATGCATTCATCATGATTGAAACTAACTTCAACAAGTTTGCAGGAATTGTAAATCCAAAAGAAAGTGCACCCAACTTGTAGAGATAGTTGGCATAGAAAAATTGAAATCAGTTAGCAAAGAAATTCTAATTAGTCAACACAGCAAAATTCAAAGTCAGTTAGCACAAAAAATTCAAACAACCAAATTCGCAAGCAATTATGGATTACATCATAATCATATAAGACAATTCAGACTATACGACTGAGTGTAGTCGGCATTATATGATCGAGTACAATGTATTTTCAAACAAGACTATACGTCTAAGTGTAGTCGGCATTGTACAATCGAGTACAATGTATTTTTAACCAAGATTATACAATTGAGTATAATTAGCATCATACGACCGAGTGTGATGTTTCTTTTTAATTCAGATTATACGATTGAGTGTAGTTGGTATTGTATGACTGACTGCAATGTATTTTTAAACAAGATTATACAATCAAGTATAATCAGCATTGTACAACTGAATGCAATGTATTTTCAATCAAGATTATACGATCAAGTATAATTAGCATCATACGACCAAGTGTGATGTTTCTTTTCAATCAGACTATACGATCAAGCATAGTCAGCATTGTACGATCGAGTACAATGTATTTTCAATCAAGATTATATGACCGAGTATAATCAGCATCATACAACCGAGTGTGATGTTTCTTTTCAATTCAAATTATATGACCGAGTGTAGTCAGCATTGTACAATTGAGTGCAATGTATTTTCAATTAAGATTATACGAATGAGTATAATCGGCATCATATGACCGATTGTAATGTTTCTTTTCAATTCAGACTATATGACCTAGTATAGTCGACATTGTACGACCGAGTGTAATGTATTTTCAAATAAGATTATACAACCGAGTATAATCAGCATTGTACAACCGAGTGCAATGCATTTTCAATCAGACTATACGACCAAGTGTAGTCAGCATTGTACGATCGAGTGCAATGTATTTTCAATCAAGATTATATGACCGAGTATAATCGACATCATATGACTGAGTGTGATGTTTCTTTTTAATTAAACTATACGATCGAGTGTAGTCAACATTGTATGATCGAGTGCAATGTATTTTCAATCAAGATTATACAACTGAGTATAATTGGCATTATACAACTGAGTGTGATGTTTCTTTTCAATTTAGACTATACAACCAAGTGTAGTCAACATTGTAGGATCGAGTGCAATGTATTTTCAATCAAGTTTATACGATCAAGTATAATCGGCATCATACGATCAAGTGTGATGTTTCTTTTCAATCAAACTATACGATTGAGTGTAGTCGGTATTGTACGATTGAGTACAATGTATTTTCAATCAAGATTATACGACCGAGTATAATCGGCATCATACGACCGAGTGTGATGTTTCTTTTCAATTCAAATTATATGACTGAGTGTAGTCGGCATTGTACAACTTAGTGCAATGTATTTTCAATCAAGATTATATGAACGAGTATAATTGGCATCATACGACCGTGTGTGATGTTTCTTTTCAATTCATACTATACGACCTAGTATAGTCGACATTGTATGACCAAGTGCAATGTATTTTCAAATAAGATTATACAACCGAGTATAATCAGCATTGTACAACCGAGTGCAATGTATTTTCAATCAGACTATACGACCAAGTGTAGTCGACATTATACAACTGAGTGCAATGTATTTTCAATCAAGATTATATGACCGAGTATAATCGGCATCATACAACTAAGTGTGATGTTTCTTTTCAATCAAACTATATGACCGAGTGCAGTTAGCATTTTACGACCAAGTGCAATATATTTTCAATTAAGATTATATGACTGAGTATAATTGGCATCATACAACTGAGTGTGATGTTTCTTTTTAATTCAGACTATACGACTGAGTGTAGTCAATATTGTAGGATTGAGTGCAATGTATTTTCAATCAAGTTTATACGATCAAGTATAATCGGCATCATACGATTGAGTGTGATGTTTCTTTTCAATCAGACTATACGATCGAGCGTAGTTAGCATTGTATGATCGAGTACAATGTATTTTCAATCAAGATTATATGACCAAGTATAATCGGCATCATACAACCGAGTGTGATATTTGTTTTTAATTCAAATTATATGACCATGTGTAGTCAACATTGTACAACTGAGTGCAATGTATTTTCAATCAAGATTATACAACTAAGTATAATCGGCATCATACGACCCAGTGTGATGTTTCTTTTCAATCAAGCTATATGACTGAGTGTAGTCAGCATTGTATGACCAAGTGCAATGTATTTTCAATCAAGATTATACGACTGAGTATAATCGACATTATACAACCAAGTGTGATGTTTCTTTTCAATTCAGACTATACGACCGAGTGTAGTCAACATTGTAGGATTTAGTGTAATGTATTTTCAATCAAGATTATACGATTAAGTATAATCAGCATCATACAACCAAGTGTGATGTTTCTTTTCAATCAAACTATACAATTAAGCGTAGTCGGCATTGTACGATTGAGTACAATGTAATTTTAATCAAGATTATATGACCAAGTATAATCAACATCATACGACCGAGTATGATGTTTCTTTTCAATTCAAATTATATGACCGAGTGTAGTCGACATTGTATAATTGAGTGCAATGTATTTTCAATCAAGATTATACGATCGAGTATAATCGGCATCATACGACCGAGTGTGGTGTTTCTTTTCAATCAGACTATATGACCGAGTGCAATCACTATTGTACGATCCAGTGCAATGTATTTTTAAATAAGATTATACGACTTAGTATAATCGACATCATATGACCGAGTGTGATGTTTTTTTTCAATTTAGACTATGCAACCGAGTGTAGTCAACATTGTATAACCGAGTGCAATGTATTTTCAATCAAGATTATACGACCGAGTATAATCAGCATCATACAACCAAGTGTGATCTTTCTTTTCAATCAGACTATATGATCGAGTATAGTCAGCATTGTACGACTGAGTGTAATGTATTTTCAACTAAGATTATACGACTAAGTATAATCAGCATCATACGACTAAGTGTGATGTTCCTTTTCAATTTGACTTATACGTTTGAGTGTAATTAGCATTATACGATCGACTGTGATGTTCCTTTTCAATTCAAACTATACGTCAGAGTGTAGTCGACATTGTACAACCGAGTGCAATGAGTCCATTTCACCCAAGATTATACGATCGAGTACAGTTAATATTATATGACCGAGTATGGTATGTCATTTTAAATCAATGCTATACGTCCGAGTATAGCAAGTTCATAAGCAAAAGCTTCATGAGTCGCAGGTAAGTATCCTAACTTTCAATTAAGAAATTGGGTGCTAGTTTGTTTTGCTACAATTTGTCAAGCAAACAGTGACAAAGGGGGGCAACTGTAGACACCCAATTTTGGGATGATGAGTTATGGATACGATAAAAGACTCCAATGATGAAAATGTCATTAATAGGTCTTTAATACTTAAACTTTGAAACTTCAGGGGTCTGATTGCATTTTTTCAAAGAAAGAATTTAATGTTTTCATGGACTAAATTGTAATGCTTTTTAAGGATTTAATTGCAAAACTTAAATTCTTTCAAGGACCTTTTAGTAATTAAAGTTAAAAAAAGTGATTGAAATTACATTAATTCCAATCACAATTACAATAATTCCAATCGAAATTATGTAATTTCGATTAAAATTATACAATTTTGGTCGGAATTAGACTTCTTTCGCTCATTCTCGAATTTTTCAAGAAAAATTGAGTCCGAATTGGTTTGAAATTATCCTAAAATTATTTTGATAATGTTTTTAAGGCAATAAAAGTCTTTTAGGAATCAATTTATAACTAGGATTTCAAGACGCATCCCTATATAAAAGTGTTTTGGCTCTGAAAATAAGGGAGGAAAAAAATGAAAAAGGGAGGAAAAGAAAAAAACAAACGAAGGTAGAGAAAAAAAGGAGATGAAGGGAAAAGAAAAAGAAAAAGAAAAAGAAAAAAGAACAGAGAGGAGGAGAGAATGAAAAAAAGGGAAAAGAAAAAGAGTATTGCATTCTCTACGAAAATTCTTTTATTTAATTATTTAAGGAAAGATCTTTGAAGAATTTTTGAAGAATAATATTCAAAGACCTATTAAGAACAGTGATTTTACAAAATCTGAGATGCACTCCATTAAAATCATCCATAAGCATCATCTTCTCCTTATTTTATTTTTGATTTATGTATTTCTTTTTTTTATTGCTTTGATTTTTAATTTTGTTTTATTATTGTTATAATCTATTCACTAATAATAATTTTTATTCTTTTTTTTATGGTGATTATGGAGGAAAACACATGATGATCATACTTGGAGAATTAAATCCATAAAAGGTCCAAGGAATGCTATGGAAAAGACCTTATAAAGATATAGTTTCTAGGTTTTTTTATTATTATTTTTTATTTCTTTATTTTATTTATTTATTTTTGGGGTTGTCTTAATTATTTTTATCATTATTTTCAATAGATTATTGTAATAGCTCCAATAGTGGGAATAGTGGAATTATGTGTGATTACTTGTTTATTTTAATTAATTGGTTAGTAAAATTAGGGTTTTAATTGGGTAACTAATTAAAATCAATGGAGGAAGTAGATTAATTGAGGTTGCATGTTAATGAAAATTAGGATTTTTAAAAAGAATTAATTTAATTAGTTGCTTGATCTTCAATTTAATTGTTTTAATATGTTTTATTTGTTTTTGGGTATTTTTATGTATTTTTATGTGTTTTGGGCCTTAAGCCCACATTAGATTTTAATTCATTCATATAAATTTAGGTTTTTTAGTTTTAATTAATTAAAATGCATTTTAGGCCCATAATTAATTAGAAATTAGGGTAAGGATAACTTAGGCCCATTTAGTAAATTAGACATAGGCCAACCTAATTTAATTTAATTAATTAGACTTAGCCCACTTAAAGCCCTTGTCATAATTTATAGATTTAAGATCACTTTAGAATTAAAATATGTAGAATTAGAACCATTAATTTAAATACCTCCATAATTTGTAGATTTAGGCTCATTTTTAGAATTAAAATAAATAGACTTAGGTTCATTTAATTAAGATTAAAAGTTAGGCCCTTTAGGTTCACTTATTAAAACATGTAGATTTAACTCATTTAATTAAAATCCATATATATTAGACTAACTTAAGGATTATATGTTTGATTGAATGCATTATTTACTTATATTTTCATGACTAGTTTGCCTTGGAGTTAATTGCTATTATAAGGGTTTATATGAAATTGCATGTAAATAGAGGATAATATAGTAATTCATTAAGTAATTCTAAAAGAACACGAGACTGAAAGAAGTTGGTATTCCGTATCCAGAACTCCTGGTTGTGGTGCTAGCTTTCTTTTAGAGAATCGATTACCACCTTTTTTATTTGTCCTAGTTATTACCCTGGGTGGCGACTCTTTATCTTTACGCCATGTCTTTGTGATAGTGGTTACTGTGTTCTTTAGAGCCTTGAGCTCAAACAGTGTCACAGTTGCTAAAATCTTGGATGCGTGCTAAACTCTGCTATTTGCAAATACTATGTGGATCAAATATTTTAAAACAAGATTTAGCCAAACAGAGTACTTAAATAAATATCAAGAAAGCTTTTGTCATTCCAATATATTTATTATAAAATTTCTAGATTCATTAACCCTAAATAAATAGATAATCAAAGTAAATTGAAAATCTAAATTAAAAAACTTATATAATAGCCCTAAATATATTTTCACAAATTCTTCCTTGTGATAACTCCTAAAGTTTTCTACCCTTTCATAATCCCTTCCATGGAGTACTTTTTATAGGCTTTCCTCACGGCCTTTCTTCCTCCTAGGATAATACTAAGGAATACTACAAGGAACCTAGGAATTTCTGATATATCTCAAAGAATTATTATATAAGTTATAGTTAATTTAGATTTTCCAAATAGTTCATCATATCATAAAAGGATTCAAACATTAAGAACTTAAATAATAAATACCTATAATGAAGAAAACTTTTTTTATTTATCTTATCTTCATAAGGCTGAACCTTAAGGAAGCTTAGTCACACATTACAATATTTATGCCAACTGTATAAGAGAAGTGATTTCTTCCTAGATTGCTTGTAAGGCGCAAGGAATGATTTTCTTTTATATTGCTCTCCATTCTTAAGGAACTTGGCTATGAGAGACTTCTATATATTTTCTATCTATATAAAAGTCTCTTTATATAAATGGAGGAGAAAGAAAAGATTACAAATAATGCCCTATAGTGGAGGGACATTATTGGAAAGTAGTATTTACGGCTATTCAGTCTGCTTAGATATTAAGCATAGTACAATAATGTCTTAGTGCAGGGTTCCACTTTTATTCTGTCTTCACATGGGTTGGCCCACAATGTCTTTAGTGGTAGGTCCACCATTTGTCTTTCACTTAAAGATGAGCTGCCTTCCTCACCTTTATCTTCAACAGATGATGAAGTCTTGTTTATTTTCTTCTTTTATCTTTTGAAAAGAGATTCATAAATCCTAACAAGTTTCATAAATTTATAAGTCCTTTTGATGTAGAAGCTGATAAAGCCAGTGTTGAGTACTCCTTTAGTACTAAAGACTTTTTCAAAATGATTTCAATCAAAGAAGTCATAATCATCTACATCAAGAGAATCATTATTAAAAAAAAGAAATTATTAGCACAAACACAAGCTTTCCAATGTGTAAGTGATTTCCCTAAGTGTCTTTTGGAACTTTCCATGAAGGATTTGTTGGAGTTTCGTGATACAAATGCAGCGAAAAATTAAAATTTTATCACGTTGCCAAACGTAGATCCATATAATTCGACTACTTGATTAAATCTAGAGTTTCAAGAATCTCACCAAAATGCAAAAGAGGTAAGATTTTCTGGAAGGATGAGAGGAGGTTCACACCGGTGAAACCTTACCTCGAGCTTTTTACTTTGGTTGTTCGAATCAAGACATCTCCAAAAGGATGTGTCCTCTATAGGTATCCACACGAACAACCCTTTAAAAAATGAATTGGAGTGTATGCTAGCAACCTTCTTAATTGTCTCACAAATCAAGAATAAAAGAAAAACTCTATGTTTGTTTTCTAAGAAGAGAGAAAATCGTTTTTGGAGGCAGGGAAAACAAAACTATTAAACCACATATTTATAAACTCCAAATTAGGGTTTCACCTACCAAAAACCTTTTTGGTAATTTCCATTTATTACATTCTGATTTTATTTTTAAAAAAATCAGAAATAATATCTTATTTATTTATTTATTTAAAATAACATTTATCTTAAATAAATAAACAAATAAATAAATAAATAAAACACTTTAATTATTTATTTCCATAAAGTTTATTTTGGGCTTATTAAACCCATAATCATTTTGGGCTTGTTCTAAGTGTGTGACCTTGTAGGTTTACATAACATTGGCAGTGGGCCTAAATCTCTATTTAGGCCTATAAGAGATTTAGGCCTACAAGTCATAAGTGGCCTCTAGCAAGACATTATGACTACCCAAGTCATGTGAAGTTAATAATCTGACATAACCTAATTATAGTGAATTTTATCATCCCTTTATCACATGATATCTTAATTAAACATAAGGCATAGAATGTCATCCTTATATAGTTCAATATTCTGACTTGATTCCAAGTAGACTGAAAATGATAACTCTTTATCAATTCATTTTAGCATGGCCATGCATTTTCCTTAAGTCTATCTCATCAAGGGGCCCATAGATATCTTTCTCATATTAATGAGGGATAAATTCCTTTTAAATCACTCACATTCCTCACATAACTAATTTCATATCCAACAACATCCTATCTAATTGTCTGGTTAAAGACAATGTTAGAATGTGTCAAAACATAAAATAGCTATGTAGAAATCCATGATGTTTTCAAAGTCAAAGGACCGAAATAAAATTACAGTGATGAGAAATACTTATGACAATATTCTATGCAGTATTCTCATAGTGGGTCAATCCAGTACATGATTTCTCATAATGTACCTATGAGTTGACTTAATATCTCATATTCATGATTAGTAAAACATAACCATTAATCAACATCATACTAGCCTTAATACTTTAACATTTATATAATTAATAAATGGCTAGGGATAATTAGAATAGAACTCTTATTTTAATCTAAGGGTTTTACTATCAAGTCACATACTTGATGGCCTTAGTAAGAATTAACCATTCATATAATTATCATAAAATCAAACGATAACGAAATACCTCTTTATTAATAAAATAAGAAAGTCAATACATAATCAAATGATTAACCTAGTGCATATCACTAAGAGGATCATGGTGAGTATGTTTCTGAGGAATGTTAATGTATCGTGGATGTCCATGAGTATAAATAAAACTCATTGAGTAGTATGATTCAATGCTACCATTAATGTCTTATGAAGGAACAATAGTTATTTTAGTATGTACTGCTCCTAATCCAGTTGTTTCAAAGAGTGGAGTTTCTAGTATTTCAGGAATGTATGATACATTTGAAGCATCAATAGTCCATAAATTAGTCAAAATCCCATGTTGATAAAAAGTTAATGGGCTGATTTCCAAATCTTTGAACTTTTGTCCAAAAGGGAAATTGTCTACTAGAATACCACAAGTCTTAAAAGAGTAAACTAATTGATAGTGGCATTGAGAAGTCTTTCCACATGAATAATGAGAGTTCCTGCAGGGAAATCTTGAGTCATAATGATAAGTGTAACCACAATAAATTCCTTCTTTAAGTGCGTTAGAATTTTCAAATTGATCTTTATGGCACAATTCTAAAAATTCTTATAATATAAGGAATTTAGTCTAAGATGTGGAAATTATGTCTGAAATCCAATTGTTTATTGAATATGGAACATTATTAAGTTCCTTAATTATTACAGTCGATTTTTGAGTGGTGTTTACTAGTACAGTATTTTTTGTGAGGGTAGTAGAGTATGCTATACCAAGTTTAGTTAATGATGGGCTTGGTTGAGATGTTGGATCCCTAATGTATAGTCTTTTAAGAAGTTCAGGGGAAGTAAAATACTTTTTTTTTGGAGGAAGATAGTCTGATAAGTCTTTTTGGGCTTCCTTATAATCGTAAAAGCCTTTAAATTTGTGTGTCTTTAGGGTATTGTCAAATTTGGCCATTTATCTATGGACCTAAATTGTGTCATTAATTTTGGCCCAGTTATCATAAATTCCTGCATATGGTCCATTATAAAGGACATAACAAGAGTATTTATTGCTAAGTGGAGTCTGAGATGTCTGGAAGTAATTAATAATAGCATTAATTATTGCCATTTTCTTTAAAGATCCCCTTTCCTCTATCGAGATGTTCCAAATACTATCTATTAGGCATTTGTAGGGACCATTTAAGCCATGTCTTCCTGTAAAATTAAAAATATGTGAGTCTTTAAAGATAGGCAACTCTTGCTGTCCAAATTTCATTGTAGTAAGTGTCGTATTTGTCATAATATAAGAACTAGGTCTTTAGGAAGCCATTTCTTTTTCTTCTAAGGATATGTCTGATCCGAATGGATAAGTCTTAATGTCTTAAATATGGGCCTTATTCATCAATTCCTGTCCAAGTCTATGTCTTAGGCTTTTATCCTCTATAAATTCCTGCATTGAACATATTAGCTAAAATATAAGTCTAGATAAATTGTCTGCAAGAGTATTATTCTTGCCAGTAATGTGTTCAAAAGTTGGTTTAATGCCTTTATTGGTGATTAAATTTACAAAATTTAACCATCTATTAGCATTAATCTTCCTTATAGTATTCTTATTGGAAAACTTAACTATAGCTTCATAATAAGTCCTAATTGTAAATGGCTTGTCACAAATATATAGATAAAATTTTTCTATACCATTAATGACAACAAGTATTTCAAAGTCTAATGCAGTAAGTCCTTCTTTGTAAATACTATAAGAATATCTATAAATTTATTCTTATGTTTTTAGTGAATATTTGTGAGGTTTAGCATACAATACAGCACCCCATCCTGATTCACATATGTCAGTCTCTACTATCATATAGTTAGTAATTAAAGGTAGTCTAAGTAAAGGAAGATTTTGTACTTGTTTTTCAATGTCTTGTACAATTTTAATATCTTAATTATTGAAATGTCTTTGTCCTTTAACAGAAGTCTTATTATATAATGGGTCTATTAATTTAGATAAGTCTTTAATAAAAGGCCTTGCATAATTTAAAAGTCCTAAGAAGGCTTTTAGTCTTTTTAATTCCTTAATTTTGTCAGGAAATTCTAGAATTTTTCTAGTAATATGAGGATGTAGTTTAATTTTTCCATGTCCAATTTCTGAACTAAGAAATTTTATATGTCTTTTATTGAGGACCATCTTCTTTTTGGATATAATCATACCATGATTCTCAAAAATATTAAAAATAGTGTGAAGGTGTGCAATATCTTCTTTTTCTATTTTTGAAAAAACTAGAATGCCATCAATGCACACATAAGTAAAAGTACTACAATGTTTAAAAGCTTTGTCCATATTTTTTTGAAAGATTTGTAGAGCATTCTTAAGTCTAAATGGCATTACAAGCCATTCAAAATTTCCTTCTAGGAAACTAAAGGCAGTCAATGGAACACTGTTTTCATGCATTTTAATCTACCAAAAACCTAATTTTCAATAAAATTTGCTAAAGATGTTGGCATTTTGTATTTTGTTTATTAATACATCTTTGTATGGTATTTTATACCCATTTTCATGTGTATTTTCATTTAGTCTTTTGTAGTTAAAAACCATTCTTGATTGTCCTTTTTTAATTCTAAATCTTTTTGGACAATAAAGGCTAGTGATCTATGTCTAAAAGTACTATGTCTAATTACTTGTAAATTTAGGAGTTAGTTAATATGCATTTTGCATTCTTCCATTTCCCATGTATTAAATTTAATTTTTCCTACTTTAATTGTTAAATCAAGATTAATTATGTCCAATTTACAAGTTATTTTGTTTTTTTCCCAATATTTGTAGGATTTTCTCCTATTGTACAAAAATTTTCAAGTCTTCTAATGATGTCATCTACTTCAAAATTTTGTTCTATGGCTTTTCTAGCCTTAGATAAGTCTACTAGATCAAATAAGTTTATTTCCCTAATTTCTTCTATTTTAATGATAATTTATTTGGGGTCTTTTTCATTTCCTATTAGAAATGTATCATTGTGAGTTTTACATTGTCCTTTAATTTACAAGGACAATCTTGTATATCAAGTTTAGCTATGTCAAAAATTTATTTTTTTGGGAGTCTAATAGGTATCCTATAATTCTCACCATGTTGTGTAAGCGCATACTCTGAGATTACAGGGCTAAGTATTGGTTTTCGAATAAAGAAAACATAGTCTTATAGAGTCCTCCCATATCACCAAATAAAAAGGATAAGCCAATTATCATTTTGATGTTTTGGTGATTAACTTTATCAACCCAAAAATGGCTAACTTTGCAAGCAGTTCCATATTGGTTGCAATTGTCAGCAATTTTTAAGTGAGAATTAGTAATGTATTTATGTATGCAAAAGGCTGTTCCATCATACTGTGTACTTTTCATCCTTTGTAATGTATTTCTAGAACTACACCTACATAGTTTAGTACTGAAGACTCATGCACTACTACATATGATACTGGAATACCCCTTAGAAGACCAGCTGAAATACAACTTGTTGTAATACTTCCTAAAAGATATAACATAGGAAAAAGACTAATTCCAAATAAAAACTATTACTTTGGATCAAAAATACTTTTGAATATTGCAAATATAGATCCACAAGAATGGAACACATACATAGAACAATGGTCCTCATTAGTTCTTAGACATTATATACAGTATGATAGTGACATAACATCTAGAGAAGCCATGATTAGTAAAGGCGAAACTTTCTTAAAAGAAAGCATTAGAGGAGCTTGGGAACAATACAAATGAGAAAATCCTGAAGAACTCCAACGTATAGTATCCTTAGGACCAAATATACTTAACTTTACTAGGCTAATACATAGAATGATCACAGGACAAGAAACTATAACTAGATAAAAAATTAGACAAGAACATGCATTAAGAGACTTAGAACAATTACAACTAAATTCATGGTAATACATTAAAGAATTCTCTTATGATTATATGCATTTAGCTTCAATCTAAGGAAATTATTTTTCCCAAAAATTAGGAAATAGACTTTTCTCTAAACTTCCAGGAGAGTTTGAACTTGAAATACATAATAAATTGAAAGAAAAAATTAGAGAAATACCAACAGACATGGTAGTTGGATGGGACAATATAGGAAATAGGATTCAACACATTATGCATGTACTTAAAGATAAATGTACTGCTATACAAAAATAACTTCAGACACAAGGAACATGGTATTGTAGAAAAATACATACTCTTCAGGTTTATGAACATAAAACAAATAAAAAGACACATAAACCTAGAAAAACTACTAAGCCTATGAGAAGGTTTAAGAAAAAATCATATAAGATTAGGAAATTATATGAAAAGAAACATTATCTTAAAAAAGACAAAAACATTAGAAGAAACAAAATTAATAAAACTTATCAAAACAAATTAACATGATTTGCTTGTAATAAAGAAGGACATTTTGCTAAAGAATGCCCTTATAAGCATAACCTCTATACTAGAAATGTTGAGGTTATAAAACAGAAAAACATGAATTTAATTCATGTAGACGAAGACATGTCAGACACTTCTTCAATTTATTCAATTATATCTAAAGATATATTTAAATAAATTGAGACTATTCCTAAAGATTATTCTTTTATAAATGACTTCATAGAAAGTACAGATAAAATAAAAGAATTAGATATAGATACTGAGTCAGATAGTGAAAACAATCATATAAATTATATGTTCTCATATACTAAAAATACTAATATAGATTGTATACATGATTCACATTTTAATACAGGATCAGATATCAATCCATGCTTTAAATGCAGACATTATCCACACATAACTGTGCGTGCTAGATGTATAAAAGTATGCAAAAAATTTGCAAACTATGTTTAGAGCTGCACTACAACATCACTTTACCAAAATAAAACACCACATATACCCTATAACTAAGTATGAGTAACCAAAGACTTACCACTCTAGAAAATAGAGTAGTTATATTAGAAGGCAGTTATGACATTCTTTTAGAAGAAATTAAATAACTCAAAAAAGGAAAACAACAAGAGAAACCACCTAGTGCAGGAATTCATATTTTTGAACCTGGTAAATCTTCAGACTTATAATTTCATAGCTTAATGGCTATCGAAAAAACTAAAACTGATCAAATAGAAAAATTAGTATATCATAAAATACCAACTATTTGTAATAAAACACAACTTACTGAACTTAAAGTTTATGTAATACTAAACATTAAAGGACAATAAATGGTATTACCAACTTTAATAGATACATGAGCATTATAAAATACAGTAGACTTAGGTATAGTATAAGCTTTAGATAAGGCATATATTAAGTACTATCCTACAAGACGAAAAAGTACATAATATGACGGAATAGCCTTTCGCATACATAAATACATTACTAATGCTCACTTAAAAATTGTTGACAATTGCAACCAATATGGAATTGCTTGCAAAGTTAGCCACTTTTGGGTTGATAAACTTAATCACCAATGCATTGAAATGATAATTGGCTTATCCTTTTTATTTGGTGATATGGGAGGACTCTTTGCTACATAAGACTATATTTTCTTTGTTCGAAAACCAATACTTAGCCTTGTAATCTTAGAGAATGCGCTTACACAGTGTGGTGAGAATTATATATATATATATATATATATATATATATATATATATATATATATATATATATATATATATATATATATATATATATATATATATATATATATAGGCTTAGGCTTGGGCTCTCTAATGGATTTGGGCTTTATAATGGGTTTAGGATTAGGCTTTTGGCCCATCAAGGGAAAAAGTTAGGCTTTACACTATTAAGCTCATTTTGCTTAAATTTTCATCATTGGAATTTATTTTGGGCTGATTAAATCGAGCAACCACTATTTGTTCCCTATCATGGGTTGATTGAACTGGGTGTCTACAGTTTGCCCCCTGATTTTTAAAAAAACCAAATATAATGACAATTTTTTGAAAAATCACATTCACAATAAAAGAAAATAAAATCTAAGAATGACGTACCTTACCTCTGAGGTTCACTCGAGAGGTGAATTCTTCAATTTGAAACATGATCGTGTTCCTTGGGTTTTCCTGGCCCGATCAACCACTCATTATAAATTTATCATAAATATTGAGCATGGCCCAATCTTCATTCATTAGGGACAGAAGAGAGATGTAGCTGTGATCCTTGGGTTAAGCTAACTCGATCAATTACTTATTATAAATTTGGCATGATTCTCGAGAATGGCCTAATCTTCACTAAATAGAGAATAAATGAAAACGTGACCATGATCCTTGGGTTTTCCTAGCCTCATAAGCCACTCATTATAAATTTTTCATGAATCTTAAGCATCGCCCAATCTTCACTCAATAAAGAAAGATGAACGTAACCTTGTTCCTCGAGCATGGCCTAATCAGTTACTTATTATAGTTTTGTCGTGAATCTCAAGCATGGCCCAATCTTTACTTAGTAAAGGATAGTTGAAATGTGACCATGATCCTCGGGTTTTCCTGGCCTGATTAGTAACTCATTATAAATTTTTCATGAATCTCGAGCATGTTCCAATCTTCACTCAGTAAAGGATAAATAAAAATGTGATCGTGATCTTTGGGTTTTCTTGGCTCGATCAGCCACTCATTATAAATTTGTTATGAATCTCAAGCATGGCCCAATCTTTACTCAATAAAGAGAGATAAAATATAACTATGTTCCTTATACATGGCCTGATTAGTTACTCATTATAGTTTGTCGTGAATCTCGAGCATGGCCCAATCTTCACTTAGTAAAGGAAAATGCAATTCAGGGATTTAAACCTGACCAGACACCTCCTGCGATGCACACTTCGAGGATTCAAACCCAACCAGATGCTATTCTTTCACGCACTTTGGGGATTCAAACCTGACCAGACACTTCTTCTTTTATGCACTTTGGGGATTCCAACCCGATCAGAAACTTCTTCTTTTATGCACTTCAGGGATTCAAACCCGACCAAATGCTATTCTTTTGTGCACTTCAGGGATTTAAACCTGACCAAACACTATTCTTTCATGCACTTTAGGGATTCAAACCTAACCAAATGCTTATTCTTTCACGTACTTCAAGGATTCAAACTCAACCAAATGCTTCTTTCTTGATGATGCTTTGATTAGAAAATCTTCAACTTCTTTAATGTCAATTTCGGGGCATGTGCAAGAAGTGGAATGGTAAATTTTTTTCAATCACCATTTTGCTTTCACTTTTAAATTCTCTCTTTTCTTTTAAACTTTCTTGAAAAAAAGGTTAGTAGTAACAACTAACAAATTATGCATGTACCTCGAGATTAGGGAAAAAATATGTATTGATTAATCGAGGCTTAGTGGGACCACCTGATACATATGACACAACAGTAAGAGGTAACATAATATCTTACTTCTATATGTTTGCATGATTTTATGATTTCTTACCTCTTGATGACTTGTCACTTCTTTATTAGGGCATCACTTTTATTCTAGAAGAGAATATTAAAACATCTCTATATTGTCTCAGTGCCTTAATTCTGCATGTTTCCCTTATGTAGCCCTAATTTCTTCTATAAAAGCCACATATAACATTCTACCTCCCTTACCCTAAAACTCCATTTTTCTATTTTTAACACACCCAACCTTAGAAAAATGATAGAAAGCAACCTCAAGCAATTATAACCAATCCTAAAAAGCTTGGATGGTGGATCATGGGCTAAATTGGAGCCATTCCATCTATCTGTCTTCTGATTTATGCATGTTAGGAAGATCAATTTCTCTTTTCTTCATGTTCTTGCTTAATTTTAGGACTCCCAAAAATATGTCTTTAGATTCAACATAGTAGAATTATGTCCTCTTCCTAAAGAATTCAAAGCTATCTTGGGCTCTCAAATGGATTCTGCTCGTCAAATCATAATTCCTATGGTTAAAACCTAGATTTATAGTTTATTCAATATCAAATGGCTAGATTATTTAACATCTCTCCCCCGTCTTCTCTTCGCCATGTCTTTGGTAATGAAGTTTTGATAAGCTCTTTTCTTGAAATTGTTGTGGCTATAGACATGAATGAGGTTTACTAGCCTCAGATGATCGCCCTTTGCTTATACGCTCAATTTATGCTTGTTTCACCTTCTGGCAACTATTACTCAAAGATTCTTCATATTCTGGACCAAGTGGGAGCAGGGTTCAATCCTTTCCCTCTTATTCTGGTAGAGACCATTATTGAGCTTGACAATTTCATTGAAGTTAGGCAATTCTCAGGGAGTCCCTTACTATTGGAGGTTAGTTTTCTTCTCATTTTTATTATTTTCTTTTTTTTCTACCATTTTTACCCATTCATCATTCTACAAGCATGGTTTCATGAGAAGTTGAGGTTGTTAGAACCTCTTAGGGACATCGTACATTACCATGCCAAACATGTCATACCATAAGACTTCATCCTATTCTAGAAGACCTTTGGGGCTAGCTATCCACATTTCCTGACACTTTAATTCAGTGGATGTGCCCATGGTGGAGGTTATAGCATATAACCCTTTGATCCTATACTTACTGTGTTCCCCTAGTTAGTCTCCATTCAACCACTTTCTATGATCCCACTAGGCTTTACAGACAGTATGGACAAAAATAATGGATTACAGAGCTAGTGCATGAATTTGAGGGGGGACCTCTTTCTCAGAATTTTCTTGAGAATCTTATTGCTACTTGGCCCTATAGATTTATTCTAAGGTTCATTGACTATAATAGAGATCAATTTACTGATGACTAGTACAAGGCATTGATTCAATTACAACAAACAGAGAGGGATGAATTTATAAGAAACAAAAGAACAAGAGTTTTGCAGGCATTGAGTGCCTAGGGTATTAAAAAGAGAAGTACATAAAACTTGTTTATGAAATTTAGTCTTCCATATGTTTTTATGAGTTGGAATTTCCTTTCTAGTTAAACAACATGAAATAAGCATTTAATGCAATGTTCAATAATAATAAAGGCAACCCACTTCATTTAATTTGAGCACAAAGCGATTATACATTTTGCTTCTTACATATCTCCTGTCGTTAATTGGCTTGCATTTGTAAGTTTGCCAACTAACTATTTTCTTTTCTTCTCTCTCTCCTTTTACATGTCCTTTACTTTTGCCTAGATCACCTTTTCAGGTTTTCAATCCAACAGGACTTTTACTTTTTTCTTTTTCTGTCTCTATCTTTTTACCTAAGCAGCCTCTTTTGAGGTGTTCTCCCTAACAAGACTTTTACAGAAAGTATTTCTTAGGCTTTTCCATGTTAATGGGCTCTCTAAATTCATTTCCTTATAAGTTATACAAAATAGTAACCCCTTTGGAAAATAGTTTCTTCACTTGGTAGGGACCTTCCCCTCTATGGATCAATCATGATTGGCTTAGTGAGCTTTAAGACCAAGTCACCCTCTTTGATCTTGCTTGGCTTAATCTTTTTGTTATAAGCCTGAGCTATCCTTTTCTAGTACAACTGAGAATTATACATGGCCTTCATCCTCTTTTCATCTAATAACGTCAGTTGTGCCAATCAACTTTCTACCCACTAATACTCAAGGATTTTAGACTCTAGGAGAACCCTTAATGACTAGATTTCAACCTCAACTGGCAACATAACTTCACAACTATATACCAGAGAATATGAAGTGACTCATGTTGACATTTTAGCAGTGGTTCTATATCCCTATAATACAAATTGTAGGTAACTTGCCTAGTCTTTATAATTTTCCAATATCTTGGCCAAGATTCTCTTCACATTCTTATTTGCTGCTTCTACAGCCCCGTTCTCCTGTAGTATGTAAGGGGATGATCTATGATGCTTAATTTTATATTCTTCCAAGAGAGTGGTCATTTTTGCCCTAAATTGAATACCATTATCAGTGGTGACTTGATAAGGCAATCCATACTAACAAATTATATTCTTCTCTATGAACTTAGACATCTATTTTTCCCCTGCAGTTGTGAATGATTCAACTTTTACCCATTTAGAGATATAGTCAATCACCACTATAATGTAACAATAATCATTGGATGCCTTCGGCCTTATCTCTCTGATAATGTTAATTCCCCAGGTTGTATATGGCCAAGGAGAGGTCAATCCTTGTAGTTCCATAGAAGGCAAGTGACTCACATCACCATACACTTGGCAGTTGTGGCATTTCTTTACATACTTCATATAATTTGCCTCCATAGTTAGCCAAAAGTACCATTGACAGGTTATCTTCTTAGCGAGAACTGTCCCATTCATATGCGGCCCATATAGACCCTTGTGAACTACTTCTATAATTTTATGTGCTTCACTTATCAACACATCTTAAGTGCACTCCAGCTAGCATCCTTTTGTACAACATCCCATTATGGCTAATGAACTGTCGAGATAGCATCCTCAGTGAAATTTTTTTCTTTTCTATCAGCTTCCTCTTGGAATTATCCTATTTTAAGATACCATTATAGATCATAAAACCAAGACTTCTTTACTGGGTTGATCGACATTATTCTAATCTCCTCATAGCAAGGAATCTGAGCCCTTACTAAGATAAGAGGCTTCATTTTTACTCATTTGCCTCCTTCCATGTCGAAGCCAGAGTGGCTAACACATTTGCTATCTGATTCTCCTCCTGGGGTAAGTGTATGAATTTGTATTGCGTGAAGGACAACAAGATCATGGTTGAATAATCCCAATATGACTTTAGCTAATCTTCCTTTATTTCCCACTCCTTGGTGATCCGTTTCACTACCAGCATCAAATCCCCATACGTTGTCACCTCTTTTGCCCCCATATTCCTAAGCATTTCCAGATCGAAAATGTAGGCTTCATATTCAACTTGATTATCAGTGACCTTAAATTCTAGCATCTTTGCCATCATAATTACTTCTCCTTCTAGTAATACTAAAATCACACCAATGCTTGCCCCTTTGCTATTCACTGCTTCATTAAAGTACATTTTCCATGTCTGGATCTTTATTGCCCCAAGATATTCATCTAAAATTCTAGCTCCCATTCTTGTCCATCGTCTATCGAATTCTGGGCCAAGAAGTATGCCATAGCTCTTCCTTTTTTCACCTTTTTAGTAATATAATCTATGTCAAATTTAGTAAGCAGAACTAACCATCTGGCTAATTTTCTTGTTAGTGATAGAGTCTGCTAGAGATATCTAAGAGGATCATGCTTAAAAACTGCCTGAATCCTATAGGACTGTAAGTAATGTCATAGCTTTTTTGTTGCCCAAATTATAGCCAAGCAGGTTCTTTCTACTAGATTTTAATTAGCTTTATAGGGTAGAAGCTTCTTATTCATATAATATATAGCATGCTTGGCTCTCCCTTCTCCTTCTTAAGCCAACATTGCACCAATTGCATCTTTCTCTATAGCCAAGCATAGAATTAAGGGCTTTCCTGGTATTGGCAGCTGCAAAACTGGATTCATCAGATGTTGCTTAATAGTTTTAAAGCCTTGTTGACACTTGTCATCCCAAATGATTTTTTGATTCTTCTTTAAGAGCTTAAAGATCGACTCATAAATTGTAGTCAGTTTGGCTATGAGCCTGTTGATGTACTGTAGCCTTCCTATAAACCCTCTGACTTCTTTCTTATTCTTTGGTGCAAGCATTTTTATAACTTTGTCTGGATCCACCTCTATGCCTTTCTGACTAACAATGTGTCCCAATAGTTTCCTAGATGTCACCCTAAAAACACATTTCTTTGAATTCAGTCTGAGATTGTACTTTTCAGCTCTTGCCAGGAACTTGTCTAAGGCTTTGAAATGCCTTTCTTTGGTTAGACATTTCACCATCATGTCATTTACATATACTTCTATCTCTTTGTCGATCAGGTAATGTAACCGTATATTAGCCATTCTTTGGTAAATAGTCCCTGCATTTTCAACCCGAATGGCATAACCGTGTAATAGTAAACACCCCACTTAGTGATGAAAGAAGTCTTTAACTTGTCAATCACTGCCATCATAATTTGATTATATACTAAGAAACCATCCATAAAGGAGTACATGATGCTGGAAGCTGCACTATCGACTAAGGTGTCAATATGTGGTAGAGGAAAATCATCCTTTGGATAAGCCTTGTTCAAGTCCCTATAGTCCACACACATCCTAACTTTACCATCTTTCTTGAGAATTGGGACTATGTTAGCCAACAATTGGGTGTCATATACCACTTCTAAGAACTTTGCTTTCAACTATTTTTCTACTTCTTCTTTTACTAGGAGAGCCCATTTTGGCCGTAATCTTCTCTTCTTCTACTTTATTAGTGTGATGTGAGAATATATGGGAATCCTGTGTTCTACAATCTCTCTATCGATCCTAGGCATATCCTCATAGCCCCAAGCAAATACTTTCTATCTTCTTTTAAGAGTTTCTTTTATTTTTCTCTCTTATTAGGAGTTAAGTCATAAGCAATAAGTATATTTTTAGGGTTATCACTTATGCCTAGATTAAATGATTCAGTTTACACTGAATTAATGTCAAACATATGCATGAAATGATCATCACACATGGCATAACCATTAGGATATACATCACACAAGTAAGCATAATCAAACTTCATCACACTAACTTTAGAAGAAAAATGTCATTAGTCTCAAACAAGTTAGAAAGAGAAAAGTCCATGTCATCATAAAAAACATCCATAATATAATTAAGGACAAAAGCTTCAAAATTGAATTCCTCTTCCTAGTTAGCAGCATCCTTCAGCTCCATTGTAGAAATGTTCCCCTCTGATTTCAAAGTTAGTATAAGCTCTTTTACCATAGGCTTTTCAATAACAGATTCTCTGATCCCATCCACATATTCAGTGAAGATTTTAAACCTGGGACTAGCTTTTCAATGATTATCAAAGGTTCAGGAGCTCCTTGGTAGGTGTAATCGGCACCTTCCTCCAAAAAGGTTTCCCAGAGTGTCTTTCTCTTTAGCTCAGCTCTTCCTACGTTCTTCCTAGGCTTTTCCTTAACTTTCTTATCTTTCTCATCTTCTAGAGTCTTCAGCATCAAGATCAAATGGTTGTGGTTGAGGTGTTGGCAATTCCTATTTAATTGGTCTTCCCCTTTTAGCCATTATCTCTTAAATAATTTCCTAATTTCCCAGGTTTGATCGATTATTTCTACTTTCAACTTATCCCCAAAAGCCTCAGAATTAAAACCTATCATTATAGTCTCTCTTAAAATTTTAACCAGATGACCAATGTTAGACTACTTTGAGGTAAAAGACTGTCGTGGATCTATATTTGCATTTTGTTGCTGATTAGAAATATGCATGGCATATATATATGATATGCAGGGCTTTATTAAACATTGAGAGGAAAAAAAGGTAAATAAATATTCTATTTACATATAACATGTGGCAAAAGGACAAAGCTCTTCAAACGGTATCTCCACCCTTATTTCTCCTACACGCGTATTCACTGGTGAGTTTCTTGTCCTAGGGTTTTTGTTCTAGGTTTTAGTTATCAATGGGGGATAACAAAATTGACATATGCAAGATAACTCTGAAGACATAATAAACAAGTAGGAATTCCTTTAAATAATTCCAAAGTCCATTCTTAATGGGCCAAATCCAACATTAAGAGTTTACTTTGTCAAGATCCCCTTGAAATGGGCTAAGAATAGGCATAAAAGGCCTATTTTGACAAGGTTTACTCATAATGGGCTTGAATAAGCATGAGAGGCCCACTAGAATAAGGTCCATTTGCAATGGGCTTGGGCTTTATTTGTAGGTTCACTATATGGCACAAATTGCATGCATTTAGGAAAAATCTTAATGGAAGTTGCTAAGTCACTACATGAGCTGAGTCTCAGGTAATAAGTTTTGGCTCCCACAGTGATATACCTTTATTATGTCTCCCCACTCAAGGGTCTATACAGCGCGGATAAGTACATTCTATGAGTGACAATAGTAAAATACTTCACCATTAGGTTTCAGTGAAACACAGGTAGTAAAGCAAAGATTATTGTCGGGTTATTCAGGACTAGGTGCACATTATGTGGAAAAAGTGTTGTGAATGTAGAAAATGCAAAAAGAAATAAGAAAA
Organism: Mallotus nudiflorus; assembly: GCA_947683625.1. NCBI lineage: Eukaryota > Viridiplantae > Streptophyta > Magnoliopsida > Malpighiales > Euphorbiaceae > Mallotus > Mallotus nudiflorus. The sequence continues at coordinate 1,610,476 of CANTUR010000141.1, forward strand.
TAATTAAACATGATACAACACAAAACACTGGAATCTGTTTCTCTATCCCTAATGGAGTCACATTAATACAATAAAGTAAATTAAAATGATAAACACACACTTAAATTTTAAAAGAAATCAAAATCAAATATACTTTAAAATAAAAAATAAATAAAAATATATATGGTCAAATCAGACCGAATCAAACTAGTTTAATTTTTTATTCAGTCTCCTCATAAGTGTTACTATTCACATACACTGGATTCAATGAACAGTAAATTTTCCATGTGTCAAGCAATGATTAGCCAAATATAATACAAAATTTTCAACAATGAATGTAACCATAACTTCAACCACATAAAATTTTAACTATCACATCAAATAAATGAAAACAAAATATACGGGGAAGTTCCTTTCATCTTTCTATTCAAAATGACTAAAATAGAAAATAATTTGGAGCTACGAAACAACTTTTGATGAATAGTAAAATAGTGTCAAGTGATATTATTCATCTTCTTCCTTAACACAGTTAACAAAATCACAAAACTTAAAAAAAATAATAAATATTCATAAAATTACATAATAACAAAATAATAACAAAAGAATAATAATTATATTCTTATTACTTTAAAATATTTTGCCCTCAGAAATGTGTTTAAGTCTCAACAATGCCTTCCCTTCTTTGCCTTTGTGTCTCTGTCTTTGTGTTTTGATTTGCAGCTTTCTCCCTTTTCTTTTTTTTCCTCAGTCCAGTATCCTTTCCCTTCTCTATAGCTCACTTGCTCTTTCCTCTTTCTTTTTTTCTCTCAGTCCCATTCTCTTTGTGTCTTTTCTTTTTTACTTCCTTTCTTTTTTTCTCAATAGTCCTCCCTTTTGTCTTCTCTTGTCCTTTTTTTTCCTCCTTTCGTTTCTTTTCTCCCCAGCTAGCTATATCCCCTCCCAATCCCTTTTGTTTGGGCTTAGGCTTGGGCTTTCTATTAGGTTTAGGCTTAGGCTTTTGGCTGATCAAGGGAAAAAGTTGGGCTTTACACTATTGAGCTCATTTGCTTAGATTTTCATCATTGGGCTTTGTTTGGGCCAATTAAATTGAGCAACCACTGTTTGTCCCCTATCATGGGTCAATCGAATTGGGTGTCTATAAGTGTCACACAAATGAACATATTATTAAGCAATGAAAATGCAACTATAACCTTTTTAGGTGTCACATAAATGAACATGCGATTATAACCTTCTTAGGTGTCACGTGAAATGAAGATGCTACTAAGCAAATGAGAATACTCCTAAGTAGTGTGGATGCTCCTAAGTAATGTGAAAGTGCTTCTAAGGGATGTGAATGCTTCTAAGTAATATGAAAATGTGAGAATGCTCCTAAGCAATGTGAATGAGGTAATAATGATGATGCAGTAATAATGCAGTAGTGATGCAGTAATGATGCAATGATGATTTAGTAGTGATGCCATTATTTGTCATGTTCAAGATGTTATTTTGATGATTTGGAGAGAGATATCCTTACAATGGATTTTCCTTGCTCTTCTTCTTTTGTAAGATGTTGATTTTCCTCAAGGAAGCAGTGTATGCGTAGTGTCTTTAGAAAGATGGAGTCCATATTAGTGTACTTTTATGTGATTTTGGCGTATGTCTTATGCTTAAATGGAAGTTTAAGACCATAGAAGTGAGTGTGCAAAGTCTCAAAGTGCGCGTAAAACCATAAAAAAGCATATGGCAGGAGGAAGTGTGCGTGACTACACATGATCACATGCTTGTGCATGTGGTCACGCACCTTGCACATGTTCACGCACTTCCTTCCCTCTAGGCCTATTTAAACGGCTATTTTGGAGGTTTGGGGAGGCTTTTTCTAGACCTCTTTTAGTGTTTTCCAACTCTTCTTGACCCTTTTTGTGTTTTGGGTGCTATCTGCTCTATTTTTGCTTATGTACTTCCATTTTCTTCTACATGAAATGGAGTTCCCCAACATTCCTGAGGATCTACAGGACATTTTTATTGATGTTGATGTTCAGGGTGACTTTATAGAGGCCATTAGAGCTAGGACGTTCGCTGTAAGGACTAGCACATCTGGTGCTAAGAGTTTTTAGCCATCCAAGCTTTCTTAGGGAGATCTAATCCCTATTGTTTATAGCTTGGACACTCATGCTTGGGTGCATTATCATCGCAAGGTAGGTCATTTTTTGCCCTTTATTTTTTTGAAGCTTGTTTGGTGGCTGCTTTGATGTTTAGTTTACTATATGAGGTTATTGTAGATGTAGTTCTATAGCTCTTGTTGTAACTATCTATTAAGTTTAGCTTTATTGTAAATGCTATGATCATCTATTAGTGCTTGCTATGATCTTTTTCTTTTCGAGTTTTGTTATTGTTCTAATCCTATTAAATGATGAAGAGAGATATATGTTAGTATTTAGTATTTATGCAAATATTTGATAGCGTACTTATTATTTGTAGCCTCATAGGTATATTATTGTGTTGCCTGGTAGTTTCAACAGAGTCACCACTTATTATTAAGGTCTCCTGATATATGTGAAGCAAATGATTATAGGGAAGGGCTTTAATGGAGCCATTGCTGCATTATCTTATGACTCGTAAGCATCAAGTCAGATTACCATGTATGCATTGATAGAGTGGTGGATGGACATGGCACATACTTTCCATTTTCCTATCAAGGAGATACCTATTACCCCTTTGGATTTTGCCTCTATTACGAGCTTGAACTTTTCTAGAGAGCATGTTCCTTTCAGTGAGGGGTGTTCTACTACTATGGTGAGGAGGTGCCTCATGATGGATTTGCTTAGGGTGGTCACACCTATAAAGTATGGTTGCCCATATCTTACTTGTTACATGGAGTTTGTTTCTTTTGTACAAACTCTATACAATGATGGTCTTGTCTCAGCAGAGTAGCCGGCTTATTACTTTTTATTTTATTTGTTGAGTGTTGAGTGTTATTATCTTCTCGAACCTTTTAGGTATGGGTAATCTGTGATTGATGTATGTCTTAAGAGATCTGGATGGCTTGCCAGGCTATTGCTGAGGCACTACTACCTTTGCTCATATATACTTAGGCCTTGATGTAGCATGCCAAAGTCATTTGAGGATCTACAACGCTTGTTCATGCTAGATGTAAGTAGGAATTCTATTGTCTATTCTTTTGCTTTTGGGTTTGTTATTTATGATCCTCTAATTTTGATAGATCTAGGCATATAAGTTCAGGATTCTCCCTCATACATCCATCTAGCATTTCTAGAAGGATGGCTTCTCTTGTTATTCTCACTGGATCAAGAAGACTATTGATTTAATTAAGGATTGCATAGTAACTTAGGACCATATGGGGAAGCTATTCCCCGATCATGTATGTTAGATTTCTAATGTGTTGGCTATTTCTTTCTTAGGTATCTTTTATTCATTATTGCTCTTTGAGAAGATCTTTCTTCACTAGTGGGTGGTGAGGTCTCATTAGACGGTAGAGATGGTGGCTGCATGGTAGCTGATAAAGAGATGAGTGTTGCTCTCTAGCCTTATTGGTAGAGTGTGGTATTTGGGTGAGCGAGTCCATCATTGGTGGGATGGCCCATATATAAGGAGAGTTCCCGTCCCTCCTCCTAGTGACATGTTTTAGGGTCACGAGCTTTGTTGTGATGATTTTACTACTGTTATGATGGGATTCCCCTCTGAGAGCCTTTTGAAGAGTGTGGGTTTGCCTTATGCTGATGTATTGATCTCTTAGCTGATTGATGTTGTAACTAGTGGGACCTTCTTAGGTAGATGCATCTCGTCCTTTGAGTTTGAGCTTTAGGCCATCATATGGGTCATCAAGAGTCACTTCTTCTAATCCAGTAAGCCTTTATTCCTATTTTGGTGCAAGCATATAGCAAACTTTATTAGTAATAAACTATGATTGACATGAGTTATGAGAACCTATCTGTAGCAACGTCAAAGGAGATCCAGATCTCATTTTGAGGAGGATGAGGGCATGTTTCATACTGAGGCAACTGTCGATGCCAGTAGTGTGGCTTCTGGTAGTACTATTCTTAGGGATTTGACAATTCAACCATATTTATCTTTACTTAGGATGGATATTCTTGGTAAAGTAGTAAGTTTCAATTTGCCTAGACTTGGCTTCCCTCAGTCGGGTGTTACTCCTATTAATGCTACCCATGTTTGTGTTCTCTATTTATTCTTGCATGTGTTTCATTTATTTAGTGAGTGGTGGTTGACTTATTTACTTGCTTTTGTAGATTTCTATCACCTTTGGTTAGTACTAGTATACTATTACAGGGAGTGTGCAGTAGTTATTTTTGGAGTTTGCTACCACTTAGAGGGTATGCCTTCTTTATTGTATCTATTTATTTTATGCACATGTTTTATGTATGAGTGTATGTTATGCAAAATGTAGTGTAGTTTGAGCACTGTCTCACTAGTAGTGAATGGGAGTAGGAGCGTGCAGCTTATTGTGACAACATCAATAAGCTGGAGTCATGATTAGCATCATTTACAATGAATAATAATGAGCTAAGACTAAACAAGGGGAATGCTTGAGCAAGATTAGTGTTTGCTTCTGATGGCAACCATGACCAATGTAGTTGTTTTAGGGGCTAGGTGTAGGACTTTTGGCCTATGGTTTGCTTGGTTGTATTATTTTCCTAAGGTTATTGACTCTGGGTATTGTATCTGGGCATTTGTCTTGCATGTTGTATGATACTTGTATGATGATGATTATACAGGCTTCTTACTATGTATCATTGATGATGATGTTTGCCATTACTATTGTCTACCTCTTTTCCTTTTTTTGCCTAAGACATCTCTTTTTAGAGCTTTTTGTACTTAGCTGAGTTTTCTTTTTCTTCCTTTTTTTGCCTAGGGTGCCTCCTTTCGGAGCTTTTTACACCTAGCTGGGCTTTTTTTTTTGGCTGATCCAAAAAGAGAGCTCAAAGAGGATGGAAAGAACCATGGTCATGTAATGAAGGAAAATGCAAAGCATGGTTAATGCAATTCATGATGATAAAATGTGTTGCACTTTTCAAAGACATTTTGCATAGATTGGCAATCATTCTCATTTCACTATAATCATTTAAGAAAGACACAGGTGCATTCATACAAATTTTGAACTTCAGTTTACCCCTGTCCTTAACTAGCCTTCTTAAGTTTTCTAGTTAAGTATTTTCTCTCTTTCCCTAATTTTTGCCTGAGCTGCCATTTTTAGGTTTTCAACTCAATAGGAAGTCCCAAACTTTTGCCTTAGTTGCCATTTTTAGGTTTTCAACTCAGTGGGATATTTTTTTAATGCCTTAGATATGGTACTTCTTCAGGTGGTCTATATTGACAAGTTTATAGAATTCATTGCCTTTAGAATCCATCAGCTGGACTGCTCCTTTTGATAGGACATGTTTGACCAAGTATGGGCCTTCCTAGTTCCATATGAATTTCCCTTTAGGGTCTAAAATGTTCTGTCTTATTTACTTTAGCACCCAGTCTCCTACTTTCACACTCTTGTGTTTCACCTTCTATTAAAGATTTTAGCTAGTCGAACTTGGTACAACTATGTGTGATATAGAGCCTTGATCCTTTGGTTGTCTAAAAGAGTGAGATTATCATGCCTCTATTGAGCCCATTATACTTTTGGCAATTCAGATTCTATTGCTACCCAAAGAGACCTTATCTCTATTTTAATTGGAACAACTGCTTTTGATCCATACACTAGTGAAAAAGGAGTTGCTCCTGTTGAAGTTCTGACTATTGTTTAGTACCAAACAAGGCATATGGCAATCTGTCTACCAAATCTTGGTAAGTCTAAGTCATCATTAACAAGATCTTTTTGATGTTCTTGTTTGCAACTTTGACAACCCCATTTGATTGTGGTTAGTAAGGAGAAGATTTGTGATGTTCCACCTTATAACTTGTTAGTAGCTCTCCAACTTCCCCTTGGAATTGGACACCATTGTCAGAGATGATGTGATGGGGGATCCTATATTGATAGAGTAGGTTTCTTTTGATGAACTTAGCCAATTTCTTAGCTCTTATCCTTGCGAATGATTCTGCTTTGACTCATTTTGTAAAGTAGACTAGTGCCACTAGGATGAACCTATGTCCATTTAAGGCCGTCGAGTGGATTTCCCCAATTATGTTTAATTCCCATGATGAGAAAGTCCATGGAGAGGAGATGTAGTATAGTTCTATTAAGGGAAGGTGGCTAACATTCTTGTGGATTTGACACTTATGCCATTTCCTTATCATCTAGAAGAACCCTTATATGATTAGCTTCTTAGCCAAGATTACTCCAGTCATGTGTGGACCACAAACACCCTCATGTACTTCTCTACTACTCTTACAACCTTAGTTTCATCTAGACATCAGAGTTATAAAGCATCTGATGTTCTCCTGTATTACACACCCTGGTGCGACGTGAATTTTGATGCTAGTCATCAAATGACTACTTTGTCTCTTTCATCTGCTTGATCAGGATAGGCTCGTTCCTTCATATATCTCTAGATGTCATAAAACCAGGGCCTTTTGGCTACTTTTATCTTTGCTATTCTACAATTTTTATGATAAGTTTATCCCGATCTGAGTAGAATTAGAGGCTTCATCGACATTTTGGATGGTCCTTCTCATATTGATGCTAGAGAAGCAAGTGCATTTTCCATCTGATTATGATTCTTGGGGAGATGAATGAATCTACATTTTTGGAAGGACATGGTAAGTAGCTTCAAGTGGTCCAGATAAGGCTTTAATTTATGCTCTTGTAGTTCCCACTCTTTTGTGGCATGATTGATTACTAGCATGGAATCTCCAAAGATTTTGACTTCTATGACATCTACGGCTATTAGTGCTTCTGTTTCAAGTGTGCATGTCTCATATTCTGCTTCATTATTTGTGACTTTGAACTCAAGCTTTTTAGAAATTGGTACTACTTTACCTCTTAGAGATTGTAGTATGACATTGATTCCTGCGATAAATTGATTGACTGCTCCATCAAAATACATGCATCATCCTTAGTTCTCAATGGCTAAGTTAAGGTTGTCAGGGAAGTCCAGTTAGATTTCTCCTAAGTCTAGAATGGGGTTAACAGCTAGAAATTCAGCCACTGCCCTCCCTTTTATTGCCTTCTTAGTCAGATATTGCACGTTCAATTCTGTTAGCAATACGGGCCACTTAGTAAGTTTCCCCACTAGAGAGGGAGCTTCATAGAGGTACTTTATTGGGTCCATTTTAGACAAAGCCTGAATTATGTAAGTTTGAAAGTAATGTTTGAGTTTCTTCATTGCCCATACCATAGCATATTTGTTCAACTTGGTTGTACTTCTCCTCATATGACAACATCTTCTTGCTCAAGTAGTAGATTGCATGTTCTACTTTCATTTCTCCTTCTTAGGTTAACATTGCACTGATTGCATTCTGATGTGAATCCAAGTTCAAAGCCTAAAGAGATCCAAGATCCATTAATAGTACAAGAAGGCCCAATCACAAGGTCCAAATCCAAGAAGCTTCAAGAAGCCATATTGGGTTTAATTAAGGACATTTGGAAAGCCCACGAATTTCAGCCCAATAAGGCATCCATGGAGGCCCAAGGAATAATATTTAACTTGTTTTTGTGTTAATAACAATTAGGGTTACATGTAGCCACCATATACAAGTTAATAGGGTAATTAATACTAAGTAATGGCTATTATTATGGGTAGTGGTTACTAAAGTTAATGGGGTAATCAATACCAAGTAATGGCTATTAATGTGGGTAATGGTTATTAAGGCCATTTAAGAGTAAAAGTAATCCTATGTGTGTGAGTCTATTTTTAGTAGTGTGAGCATGGACTTGTACTCTATATAAACAAGTCCTTTTCTTTCTTTTGTAGCATGAATGAATTTGATATATGAATTATAACTTTGTTTGAGTTTTATTGTGAGGAATTTTGTCTTTAATTTCTTGCATAAACTTTGTGACTTATCAAGCTTTATTCTAGCTTGTGGTGTCAAAATCTAAATCTTTGTTTTCTTGTTATTTATCAAACATTCTTGTTTGTGGCATAAGAGGAAATTCAAAGTCTATCTTAGTATCTTTATCCTTGTTGGTAAAGGGGTTAAGTAGCATCTATCTTCTTACTTCAATCTTTGAACGATCCGAATTTGTGGATTAAATTGGTAATTTCTAGTTTTCTTTCAATTCAACTTATCATAGTATTCTTGCTATTGGGGAGTTAATTGATGAAACCTACAATTCCCATCATAAGTGGTATCAGAGCATTGGCTCAAGATTGAGGTTTGCATATCCAAAACTATCTTTTAATTCTCAAAGATTTAGATTTTGACACCACAAGCTAGAATAAAGCTTGATAAGTCACAAAGTTTATGCAAGAAATTAAAGACAAAATTCCTCACAATAAAACTCAAACAAAGTTATAATTCATATATCAAATTCATTCATGCTACAAAAGAAAGCAAAGGACTTGTTTATATAGAGTACAAGTCCATGCTCACACTACTAAAATAGACTCACACACATAGGATTACTTTTACTCTTAAATGGCCTTAATAACCATTAACCACATTAATAGCCATTACTTATTATTGATTACCCCATTAACTTTAGTAACCACTACCCATAATAATAGCCATTAATAGGGTAATTAATACTAAGTAATGGCTATTATTATGGGTAGTGGTTACTAAAGTTAATGGGGTAATCAATACCAAGTAATGGCTATTAATGTGGGTAATGGTTATTAAGGCCATTTAAGAGTAAAAGTAATCCTATGTGTGTGAGTCTATTTTAGTAGTGTGAGCATGGACTTGTACTCTATATAAACAAGTCCTTTTCTTTCTTTTGTAGCATGAATGAATTTGATATATGAATTATAACTTTGTTTGAGTTTTATTGTGAGGAATTTTGTCTTTAATTTCTTGCATAAACTTTGTGACTTATCAAGCTTTATTCTAGCTTGTGGTGTCAAAATCTAAATCTTTGTTTTCTTGTTATTTATCAAACATTCTTGTTTGTGGCATAAGAGGAAATTCAAAGTCTATCTTAGTATCTTTATCCTTGTTGGTAAAGGGGTTAAGTAGCATCTATCTTCTTACTTCAATCTTTGAACGATCCGAATTTGTGGATTAAATTGGTAATTTCTAGTTTTCTTTCAATTCAACTTATCATAGTATTCTTGCTATTGGGGAGTTAATTGATGAAACCTACAATTCCCATCATAAGTGGTATCAGAGCATTGGCTCAAGATTGAGGTTTGCATATCCAAAACTATCTTTTAATTCTCAAAATCTTGTGTTCATCTTATATTTTGCACCTTTCTTGCTATCTATTATTCTTGTTATTTTTTTTTATCTTTATTCTTCTTATCTCAAGATTTTGTTTGCAGATATCAAAAAAAAAAAAAAAATTCGTCCATAAAAAAAAAAAAAATTCGTCTATAAAAAAAAAAAAAGTATATGTTATCTTTGATATTCCTATGTTAGATCTCAGTTTACATTAAAAAAAAAAATTGACTCTTCATATTCCATTGAGATCTATCTTTATAATTCTGTCTCTTTGTGTTCTTTGATAATCTATCTTTGTTTTTCATTTCTATTAGCCTATTTGTTACAAATTGTTCTTTTCTTTAAGCCTACCTTATTATTTTTTTGTTAGCCTACCTTATTTTTTATCATTGATTACTACATTCTTGAATTTTGTTTGATTGAGAAACTTAGTTAATCTAAGAAATCAAAAGGCAAATTTGAGAGGTAAAAGGCAAGAGTGTGACATCATTAGAGAAAAAGCCAAAATTGAGTGTAAACACGAGTGGTATACATCAATTTTGAGTGAAACACGTGAGGGAGTATTGTGAGATTGTTTCTTTCTATTTTCTTTTGTTAAAATTTTAGGTTTTACAATCATGTCAAAAGACACAAGTTCTTCTTCTACAAATGATCATGTGATTCAAGCTATGCAACAACATGGGAATTGTAGGTTTCATCAATTAACTCCCCAATAGCAAGAATACTATGATAAGTTGAATTGAAAGAAAACTAGAAATTACCAATTTAATCCACAAATTCGGATCGTTCAAAGATTGAAGTAAGAAGATAGATGCTACTTAACCCCTTTACCAACAAGGATAAAGATACTAAGATAGACTTTGAATTTCCTCTTATGCCACAAACAAGAAAGTTTGATAAATAACAAGAAATCAAAGATTTAGATTTTGACACCACAAGCTAGAATAAAGCTTGATAAGTCACAAAGTTTATGCAAGAAATTAAAGACAAAATTCCTCACAATAAAACTCAAACAAAGTTATAATTCATATATCAAATTCATTCATCCTACAAAAGAAAGAAAAGGACTTGTTTATATAGAGTACAAGTCCATGCTCACACTACTAAAATAGACTCACACACATAGGATTACTTTTACTCTTAAATGGCCTTAATAACCATTACCCACATTAATAGCCATTACTTGGTATTGATTACCCCATTAACTTTAGTAACCACTACCCATAATAATAGCCATTACTTGGTATTAATTACCCTATTAACTTGTACATGGTGGCTACATGTAACCCTAATTGTTATTAACACAAAAACAAGTTAAATATTATTCCTTGGGCCTCCATGGATGCCTTATTGGGCTGAAATTCGTGGGCTTTCCAAATGTCCTTAATTAAACCCAATATGGCTTCTTGAAGCTTCTTGGATTTGGACCTTGTGATTGGGCCTTCTTGTACTATTAATGGATCTTGGATCTCTTTAGGCTTTGAACTTGGATTCACATCATTCCCCCTTTCTTCAAAAGGATTTGTCCTCAAATCAGCTCCATCATCTTTATCACCTAAATCAAACAAAGACAAGTCACTAACATTAAAAGTAGCACTAACATTGCCATACTCACTTGGAAGTTCTAGCTTGTAGGCATTGTTGTTGATGCGTTGAAGCACTTTAAAAGGACCATCTCCTCTTGGCATAAGCTTTGATTTCCTTTGGTTAGGAAATCTTTCCTTCCTCAAGTGCACCCACACCCAATCTCCGGGCTTAAAAATGACTTGCTTCCTCCCCTTGTTGTGTTGCTTTTCATATTGGAGTGTCTTCTTCTCAATGTTTGCACGCACCCTCTCATGCAAAGTCTTGATGAACTCAGCTTTTTGTTTCCCCTCTAGATTAGCTTTGTCCAATGGCAATGGTAGCAAATCTAATGGAGTCATTGGGTTGAATCCATACACAACTTCAAATGGTGAGCAATTTGTTGAACCATGCACACTCCTATTGTAAGCAAATTCCACATGTGGCAAACATTCTTCCCAATTCTTCAGATTTCTTTGGATGACAGCCCTTAAAAGTGTTGAAAGTGTCCTATCGACCACCTCCGTTTGTCCATCCGTTTGTGGATGAAAAGTTGTAGAATACAAAAGCTTTGTCCCTATCTTTCCCCAAAGAGTCTTCCAAAAGTGACTTAGGAATTTGACATCCCTATCACTCACAATGGTCCTTGGCACTCCATGTAGCCTAACAATCTCCTTGAAGAATAGATTGGCAATATGGGTTGCATCATCCGTCTTGTGACATGGAATGAAATGTGCCATTTTGCTAAACCTGTCCACAACAATAAAAATGGAATCTCTCCCTCCCTTGGACCTAGGTAATCCTAAAACAAAATCCATAGAAATGTCTACCCAAGGTTCATTTGGTATGTTAAGAGGTGTATACAAACCATGAGGCATTGCTTTGGATTTGGCTTGTTTGCAAGTAATGCATTTCTCACAAATTCTCTTAACATCCCTTTTCATGTGTGGCCAAAAGAAATGGTCACCCAACACATCCAAAGTTTTCTTAATCCCAAAATGCCCCATTAAACCTCCGCTATATGCCTCTCTCACAAGTAACTCTCTTAAAGAACTTTGTGGCACACACAATTTGTTTTCCCGAAAAAGAAAACCATCAAACTTATAGAACTTATCAAAACCCCCTTTCTCACATGCCCCATAAACATTAGAAAAATCAGGATCATTAGAATAAAGATCTTTGATGTACTCAAATCCTAATAATTTTGCATCAAGTTTAGAGATCAAGGCATACCTTCTTGACAATGCATCGGCCACCACATTTTCTTTCCCTTGCTTGTACTTAATGATGTACGGAAAGGATTCAATGAATTCCACCCATTTTGCATGTCTCTTGTTGAGCTTTCCTTGTCCTTTGAGATACTTCAAGGACTCATGGTCAGTGTGAATTATGAATTCTTTGTAACCAAGGTAATGCTGCCATGTTCTTAGAACCCTCACCAATGCATAGAACTCCTTGTCATATGTAGGGTAGTTTAGACTTGCACCACTTAGCTTTTCACTAAAGAATGCTATGGGCTTGCCTTCTTGCATCAAAACTCCTCCAATACCTATGCCACTTGCATCTCACTCAATCTCAAAAGGTTTAGTAAAATTTGGCAAAGATAACAACGGTGCAGAACTTAATTTGTCTTTTAGCAAGTTAAAAGCCTCATCTTGTTCAATTCCCCACTTAAAACCAACATTCTTTTTGATGCATTCAGTTAAAGGTGCAGCTATGGTAGAAAAATTTTTAATGAACCTTTTATAAAAGCTAGCTAAACCATGAAAGCTTCTTGCATCACTTACACTTGTGGGTGTTGGCCATTCTCTAATTACTTTTACCTTTTCTTGATCAACATGAATGCCCTTGTCATTGACAATATATCCAAGAAAAGTAATTTCATTAGTGCAAAAATAGCATTTCTTTAGATTAGCATACAACTTCTCTTCTCTAAGCACATCAAAAACACAAGTCAAATGTTGTACATGCTCATCTAAATTTTTGCTATAAACCAAGATATCATCAAAATAGACAACAACAAATTTGCCTATGAATGCTCTTAAAACATGATTCATCAATCTCATGAAAGTGCTTGGTGCATTAGTTAAACCAAAAGGCATTACTAACCACTCATATAAACCATGTTTAGTTTTAAAAGCTGTTTTCCATTCATCACCTTCTCTCATTCTAATTTGATGATAACCAGATTTCAAATCAATTTTTGAAAACAAATATGAACCATGCAATTCATCCAACATGTCATCTAGCCTAGGAATGGGATGTCTATACTTCACCGTGATTTTGTTGATGGCACGACAATCAACACACATCCTCCAAGTTCCATCTTTCTTAGGCACTAACAAGACGGGTACGGCACATGGACTCATGCTTTCACGAACATAACCCTTCTCCATAAGCTCACTCACTTGCTTTTTGATTTCCTTGGTCTCCTCCGGATTACATCTATATGCTGGTCTATTTGGAATGCTTGCTCCAGGTATGAAATCAATTTGGTGCTCAATGCCTCTTTTAGGTGGCAAACCATTTGGAATTTCTTCTAGAAATAAATCTTCATAAACCTGCAAAAGATCAACAACAACACTAGGCAAACCATTGGTTATTTCGTTAGAAATATGCAAAATCTCCTTGTACATAAGTACAAGCATGTGTTGCCTCAAAAGCATAGCTTCCTTCACATCACTCATTTTTGCATAAACACTCATTTTTCTTTCATTTGAACCTTCCTTATTTTCTCTCACCATGTGTTTCCCATTTTGGTCAAGAGAATTGGAATTTTTAGGTTCACTCATCTCACCATTTTCTTTACTCTCAAAGGTTTCCCTTCCCAAAGAATTTCCCAATGAAGAACCCATTTCTTCATATTGTTGCTTGATGCGCATTTGGTCTTCAAAAATCTGTTTTGGAGTTAATGGTCCAAGGTTAAACCTTTTTCCATCCATAGTCAAAGTATACATATTTTTGAATCCATCATGATTAGCCCTTCTATCATATTACCAAGGTCTCCCCAACAACATATGTCCGGCCAACATTGGTAACACATCACACAACACCTCATCCTTATATCTACCAATTTGAAAAGAAACTAGAACTTGCTTATTTACCTTTACAACTCCACTTTCATTAAGCCATTGCAACTTGTATGGTCTTGGGTGCTTGGTAGTAGGCAACTTCAATTTCTCCACTAGCAAAGTGCTTGCTACATTAGTACAACTTCCACTATCCACAATCATGTTGCACAACTTGTTAGAAATCAAACAATGAGTATGAAACAAATTTTCCCTTTGCTCCCTATGGACATCATGTTTATTTTGCAAACTCAATGTTCTTTGAACAACAAGATTATCTCCCTTAGCACATTCAACATCACTACAATCTTCTAAAGAAGGCATATCATCATCACTATCCCCCTCACTCTCCGATTCAATATCACCATCCCTTAGAATCATAGCTTTCTTATTTGGACATTCCCTAGCAATGTGCCCATGACCCAAACACTTAAAACATTTTATTCCCCTAGTTTGGGCTGGTTGATTCTCACCCTTTCCCTTATTACCCAAGTCAATTTTAGGTTTATTTTCTTCCACTTTTGACTTGTTAAAAGGTTTATCATCCTTTTTCCCCCAAGAAGTTTTCCAAGAAGAAGAAGAACCCACATTTGGTTTAGAATCATACCTCTTTCCTTTCAATTGCCTTTCCACTTTCATGGCCAAATTCACCATATCTTCAATCTCCATATAATGTTGCAAATCAACAACATCAGCAATGTTTTTGTTTAGCCCTCTCAAAAACCTTGCCATGGTAGCTTCACGATCTTCTACCACATTTGCTCTAATCATAGCCTTCTCCATTTCTTTGTGATACTCCTCCACACTCATGGATCCCTGAATTAGAGTTTGTAACCTTTGATGAAGCTCTCTATAATAATGGCTTGGAACAAACCTCTTTCTCATGATTTGCTTCATTTCCCTCCAAGACTCCACGGGTCTTTCTCCATATCTACGTCTTTCCTTGCAAAATTGATCCCACCAAACAATTGCATAATCACTAAACTCAACAGCGGCAAGTTTTACCTTTTTCTCCTCCGAATAATTATGACATTCAAAGATGAGTTCCACTTTCCTCTCCCATTCGAGGTACACATCTGGATCATTTCTTCCTTGGAATGAAGGAATCTTCATTTTGATGCTTCCAAGGTTGCGATCAACATCATCTTTAGGACGTCCTCTCCTAGCTTGTCTCCTAGGATTGATTTGTTGTCCCACCAAGGTGACTTGATCGTCATCCAATTCATCCTCTCCTTCATAGTCCTCTTGGTCAATTGGTGGACGTCTCCTTTCTTTAGGCTCTCCTTGTAATTGGTTAAGGATGCCATCATGCCTCTCCAATTTCTCATTGACTCCCGCCATCATGTTAAACATTCTTTCGAATTGTTGTTGCATAGCTTGAATCACATGATCATTTGTAGAAGAAGAACTTGTGTCTTTTGACATGATTGTAAAACCTAAAATTTTAACAAAAGAAAATAGAAAGAAACAATCTCACAACACTCCCTCACGTGTTTCACTCAAAATTGATGTATACCACTCGTGTTTACACTCAATTTTGGCTTTTTCTCTAATGATGTCACACTCTTGCCTTTTACCTCTCAAATTTGCCTTTTGATTTCTTAGATTAACTAAGTTTCTCAATCAAACAAAATTCAAGAATGTAGTAATCAATGATAAAAAATAAGGTAGGCTAACAAAAAAATAATAAGGTAGGCTTAAAGAAAAGAACAATTTGTAACAAATAGGCTAATAGAAATGAAAAACAAAGATAGATTATCAAAGAACACAAAGAGACAGAATTATAAAGATAGATCTCAATGGAATATGAAGAGTCAATTTTTTTTTTAATGTAAACTGAGATCTAACATAGGAATATCAAAGATAACATATACTTTTTTTTTTTTTATGGACGAATTTTTTTTTTTTTTTTGATATCTGCAAACAAAATCTTGAGATAAGAAGAATAAAGATAAAAAAAAATAACAAGAATAATAGATAGCAAGAAAGGTGCAAAATATAAGATGAACACAAGATATTGAGAATTAAAAGATAGTTTTGGATATGCAAACCTCAATCTTGAGCCAATGCTCTGATACCACTTATGATGGGAATTGTAGGTTTCATCAATTAACTCCCCAATAGCAAGAATACTATGATAAGTTGAATTGAAAGAAAACTAGAAATTACCAATTTAATCCACAAATTCGGATCGTTCAAAGATTGAAGTAAGAAGATAGATGCTACTTAACCCCTTTACCAACAAGGATAAAGATACTAAGATAGACTTTGAATTTCCTCTTATGCCACAAACAAGAAAGTTTGATAAATAACAAGAAATCAAAGATTTAGATTTTGACACCACAAGCTAGAATAAAGCTTGATAAGTCACAAAGTTTATGCAAGAAATTAAAGACAAAATTCCTCACAATAAAACTCAAACAAAGTTATAATTCATATATCAAATTCATTCATCCTACAAAAGAAAGAAAAGGACTTGTTTATATAGAGTACAAGTCCATGCTCACACTACTAAAATAGACTCACACACATAGGATTACTTTTACTCTTAAATGGCCTTAATAACCATTACCCACATTAATAGCCATTACTTGGTATTGATTACCCCATTAACTTTAGTAACCACTACCCATAATAATAGCCATTACTTGGCATTAATTACCCTATTAACTTGTATATGGTGGTTACATGTAACCCTAATTGTTATTAACACAAAAACAAGTTAAATATTATTCCTTGGGCCTCCATGGATGCCTTATTGGGCTGAAATTCGTGGGCTTTCCAAATGTCCTTAATTAAACCCAATATGGCTTCTTGAAGCTTCTTGGATTTGGACCTTGTGATTGGGCCTTCTTGTACGATTAATGGATCTTGGATCTCTTTAGGCTTTGAACTTGGATTCACATGAATAATATTTAACTTGTTTTTGTGTTAATAACAATTAGGGTTACATGTAACCACCATATACAAGTTAATAGGGTAATTAATACCAAGTAATGGTTATTATTATGGGTAGTGGTTACTAAAGTTAATGGGGTAATCAATACCAAGTAATGGCTATTAATGTGGGTAATGGCTATTAAGGATATTTAAGAGTCAAAGTAATCCTATGTGTGTGAGTCTATTTTAGTAGTGTGAGCATGGACTTGTACTCTATATAAACAAGTCCTTTTCTTTCTTTTGGGGCATGAATGAATTTGATATATGAATTATAACTTTGTTTGAGTTTTATTGTGAGGAATTTTGTCTTTAATTTCTTGCATAAACTTTGTGACTTATCAAGCTTTATTCTAGCTTGTGGTGTCAAAATCTAAATCTTTGTTTTCTTGTTATTTACCAAACATTCTTATTTGTGGCATAAGAGGAAATTCAAAGTCTATCTTAGTATCTTTATCCTTGTTGGTAAAGGGGTTAAGTAGCATCTATCTTCTTACTTCAATCTTTGAACGATCCGAATTTGTGGATTAAATTGGTAATTTCTAGTTTTCTTTCAATTCAACTTATCATAGTATTCTTGCTATTGGGGAGTTAATTGATGAAACCTACAATTCCTATCATAAGTGGTATCAGAGCATTGGCTCAAGATTGAGGTTTGCATATCCAAAACTATCTTTTAATTCTCAATATCTTGTGTTCATCTTATATTTTGCCCCTTTCTTGCTATCTATTATTCTTGTTATTTTTTTTATCTTTATTCTTCTTATCTCAAGATTTTGTTTGCAGATATCAAAAAAAAAAAAAAAATTCGTCCATAAAAAAAAAGTATATGTTATCTTTGATATTCCTATGTTAGATCTCAGTTTACATTAAAAAAAAAAATTTGACTCTTCATATTCCATTGAGATCTATCTTTATAATTCTGTCTCTTTGTGTTCTTTGATAATTTATCTTTGTTTTTCATTTCTGTTAGCCTATTTGTTACAAATTGTTCTTTTCTTTAAGCCTACCTTATTATTTTCTTGTTAGCCTACCTTATTTTTTATCATTGATTACTACATTCTTGAATTTTGTTTGATTGAGAAACTTAGTTAATCTAAGAAATCAAAAGGCAAATTTGAGAGGTAAAAGGCAAGAGTGTGAGATCATTAGAGAAAAAGCCAAAATTAAGTGTAAACACGAGTGGTATACATCAATTTTGAGTGAAACACGTGAGGGAGTGTTGTGAGATTGTTTCTTTCTATTTTCTTTTGTTAAAATTTTAGGTTTTACAATCATGTCAAAAGACACAAGTTCTTCTTCTACAAATGATCATGTGATTCAAGCTATGCAACAACAATTCGAAAGAATGTTTAACATGATGGCGGGAGTCAATGAGAAATTGGAGAGGCATGATGGCATCCTTAACCAATTACAAGGAGAGCCTAAAGAAAGGAGACGTCCACCAATTGACCAAGAGGACTATGAAGGAGAGGATGAATTGGATGATGATCAAGTCACCTTGGTGGGACAACAAATCAATCCTTGGAGACAAGCTAGGAGAGGACGTCCTAAAGATGATGTTGATTGCAACCTTGGAAGCATCAAAATGAAGATTCCTTCATTCCAAGGAAGAAATGATCCAGATGTGTACCTTGAATGGGAGAGGAAAGTGGAACTCATCTTCGAATGTCACAATTATTCGGAGGAGAAAAAGGTAAAACTTGCCGCTGTTGAGTTTAGTGATTATGCAATTGTTTGGTGGGATCAATTTTGCAATGAAAGACATAGATATGGAGAAAGACCCGTGGAGTCTTGGAGGGAAATGAAGCAAATCATGAGAAAGAGGTTTGTTCCAAGCCATTATTATAGAGAGCTTCATCAAAGGTTACAAACTCTAATTCAAGGATCCATGAGTGTGGAGGAGTATCACAAAAAAATGGAGAAGGCTATGATTAGAGCAAATGTGGTAGAAGATCGTGAAGCTACCATGGCAAGGTTTTTGAGAGGGCTAAACAAAAACATTGCTGATGTTGTTGATTTGCAACATTATGTGGAGATTGAAGATATGGTGAATTTGGCCATGAAAGTGGAAAGGCAATTGAAAGGAAAGAGGTATGATTCTAAACCAAATGTGGGTTCTTCTTCTTCTTGGAAAACTTCTTGGGGGAAAAAGGATGATAAACCTTTTAACAAGTCAAAAGTGGAAGAAAATAAACCTAAAATTGACTTGGGTAATAAGGGAAAGGGTGAGAATCAACCAGCCCAAACTAGGGGAATAAAATGTTTTAAGTGTTTGGGTCATGGGCACATTGCTAGGGAATGTCCAAATAAGAAAGCTATGATTCTAAGGGATGGTGATATTGAATCGGAGAGTGAGGGGGATAGTGATGATGATATGCCTTCTTTAGAAGATTGTAGTGATGTTGAATGTGCTAAGGGAGATAATCTTGTTGTTCAAAGAACATTGAGTTTGCAAAATAAACATGATGTCCATAGGGAGCAAAGGGAAAATTTGTTTCATACTCATTGTTTGATTTCTAACAAGTTGTGCAACATGATTGTGGATAGTGGAAGTTGTACTAATGTAGCAAGCACTTTGCTAGTGGAGAAATTGAAGTTGCCTACTACCAAGCACCCAAGACCATACAAGTTGCAATGGCTTAATGAAAGTTGAGTTGTAAAGGTAAATAAGCAAGTTCTAATTTCTTTTCAAATTGGTAGATATAAGGATAAGGTGTTGTGTGATGTGTTACCAATGCTGGCCGGACATATGTTGTTGGGGAGACCTTGGCAATATGATAGAAGGGCTAATCATGATGGATTCAAAAATATGTATACTTTGAGTATGGATGGAAAAAGGTTTAACCTTGGATCATTAACTCCAAAACAGATTTTTGAAGACCAAATGCGCATCAAGCAACAATATGAAGAAATGGGTTCTTCATTGGGAAATTCTTTGGGAAGGGAAACCTTTGAGAGTAAAGAAAAAGGTGAGATGAGTGAACCTAAAAATTCCAATTATCTTGACCAAAATGGGAAACACATGGTGAGAGAAAACAAGGAAGGTTCAAATGAAAGAAAAATGAGTGTTTATCCAAAAATGAGTGATATGAAGGAAGCTATGCTTTTGAGGCAACACATGCTTGTACTTATGTACAAGGAGATTTTGCATATTTCTAACGAAATAACCAATGGTTTGCCTAGGGTTGTTATTGATCTTTTGCAGGTTTATGAAGATTTATTCCCAGAAGAAATTCCAAATGGTTTGCCACCTAAAAGAGGCATTGAGCACCAAATTGATTTCATACCCGGAGCAAGCATTCCAAATAGACCAGCATATAGATGTAATCCGGAGGAGACCAAGGAAATCCAAAAGCAAGTGAGTGAGCTTATGGAGAAGGGTTATGTTCGTGAAAGCATGAGTCCATGTGCCGTACCCGTCTTGTTAGTGCCTAAGAAAGATAGAACTTGGAGGATGTGTGTTGATTGTCGTGCCATCAACAAAATCACGGTGAAGTATAGACATCCCATTCCTAGGCTAGATGACATGTTGGATGAATTGCATGGTTCATATTTGTTTTCAAAAATTGATTTGAAATCTGGTTATCATCAAATTGGAATGAGAGAAGGTGATGAATGGAAAACAGCTTTTAAAACTAAACATGGTTTATATGAGTGGTTAGTAATGCCTTTTGGTTTAACTAATGCACCAAGCACTTTCATGAGATTGATGAATCATGTTTTAAGAGCATTCATAGGCAAATTTTTTATTGTCTATTTTGATGATATCTTGGTTTATAGCAAAAATTTAGATGAGCATGTACAACATTTGACTTGTGTTTTTGATGTGCTTAGAGAAGAGAAGTTGTATGCTAATCTAAAGAAATGCTGTTTTTGCACTAATGAAATTACTTTTCTTGGATATATTGTCAATGACAAGGGCATTCATGTTGATCAAGAAAAGGTAAAAGTAATTAGAGAATGGCCAACACCCACAAGTGTAAGTGATGCAAGAAGCTTTCATGGTTTAGCTAGCTTTTATAGAAGGTTCATTAAAAATTTTTCTACCATAGCTGCACCTTTAACTGAATGCATCAAAAAGAATGTTGGTTTTAAGTGGGGAATTGAACAAGATGAGGCTTTTAACTTGCTAAAAGACAAATTAAGTTCTGCACCGTTGTTATCTTTGCCAAATTTTACTAAACCTTTTGAGATTGAGTGCGATGCAAGTGGCATAGGTATTGGAGGAGTTTTGATGCAAGAAGGCAAGCCCATAGCATTCTTTAGCGAAAAGCTAAGTGGAGCAAGTCTAAACTACCCTACATATGACAAGGAGTTCTATGCATTGGTGAGAGTTCTAAGGACATGGCAGCATTACCTTGGTTACAAAGAGTTCATAATTCACACTGACCATGAGTCCTTGAAGTATCTCAAAGGACAAGGAAAGCTCAACAAGAGACATGCAAAATGGGTGGAATTCATTGAATCCTTTCCGTACATCATTAAGTACAAGCAAGGGAAAGAAAATGTGGTGGCCGATGCATTGTCAAGAAGATATGCCTTGATCTCTAAACTTGATGCAAAATTATTAGGATTTGAATACATCAAAGATCTTTATTCTAATGATCCTGATTTTGCTAATGTTTATGGGGCATATGAGAAATGGGGTTTTGATAAGTTTTATAAGTTTGATGGTTTTCTTTTTCGGGGAAACAAATTGTGTGTGCCACAAAGTTCTTTAAGAGAGTTACTTGTGAGAGAGGCACATAGCGGAGGTTTAATAGGGCATTTTGGGATTAAGAAAACTTTGGATGTGTTGGGTGACCATTTCTTTTGGCCACACATGAAAAGGGATGTTAAGAGAATTTGTGAGAAATGCATTACTTGCAAACAAGCCAAATCCAAAGCAATGCCTCATGGTTTGTATACACCTCTTACCATACCAAATGAACCTTGGGTAGACATTTCTATGGATTTTGTTTTAGGATTACCTAGGTCCAAGGGAGGGAGAGATTCCATTTTTGTTGTTGTGGACAGGTTTAGCAAAATGGCACATTTCATTCCATGTCACAAGACGGATGATGCAACCCATATTGCCAATCTATTCTTCAAGGAGATTGTTAGGCTACATGGAGTGCCAAGGACCATTGTGAGTGATAGGGATGTCAAATTCCTAAGTCACTTTTGGAAGACTCTATGGGGAAAGATGGGGACAAAGCTTTTATATTCTACAACTTGTCATCCACAAACGGATGGACAAACGGAGGTGGTCAATAGGACACTTTCAACACTTTTGAGGGCTGTCATCCAAAGAAATCTGAAGAATTGGGAAGAATGTTTGCCACATGTGGAATTTGCTTACAATAGGAGTGTGCATGGTTCAACAAATTGCTCACCATTTGAAGTTGTGTATGGATTCAACCCAATGACTCCATTAGATTTGCTACCATTGCCATTGGACAAAGCTAATCTAGAGGGGAAACAAAAAGCTGAGTTCATCAAGACTTTGCATGAGAGGGTGCGTGCAAACATTGAGAAGAAGACACTCCAATATGAAAAGCAACACAACAAGGGGAGGAAGCAAGTCATTTTTGAGCCCGGAGATTGGGTGTGGGTGCACTTGAGGAAGGAAAGATTTCCTAAGCAAAGGAAATCAAAGCTTATGCCAAGAGGAGATGGTCCTTTTAAAGTGCTTCAACGCATCAACAACAATGCCTACAAGCTAGAACTTCCAAGTGAGTATGGCAATGTTAGTGCTACATTTAATGTTAGTGACATGTCTTTGTTTGATTTAGGTGATAAAGATGATGGAGCTGATTTGAGGACAAATCCTTTTGAAGAAAGGGGGAATGATGTGAATCCAAGTTCAAAGCCTAAAGAGATCCAAGATCCATTAATCATACAAGAAGGCCCAATCACAAGGTCCAAATCCAAGAAGCTTCAAGAAGCCATATTGGGTTTAATTAAGGACATTTGGAAAGCCCACGAATTTTAGCCCAATAAGGCATCCATGGAGGCCCAAGGAATAATATTTAACTTGTTTTTGTGTTAATAACAATTAGGGTTACATGTAACCACCATATACAAGTTAATAGGGTAATTAATACCAAGTAATGGCTATTATTATGGGTAGTGGTTACTAAAGTTAATGGGGTAATCAATACCAAGTAATGGCTATTAATGTGGGTAATGGCTATTAAGGATATTTAAGAGTCAAAGTAATCCTATGTGTGTGAGTCTATTTTAGTAGTGTGAGCATGGACTTGTACTCTATATAAACAAGTCCTTTTCTTTCTTTTGGGGCATGAATGAATTTGATATATGAATTATAACTTTGTTTGAGTTTTATTGTGAGGAATTTTGTCTTTAATTTCTTGCATAAACTTTGTGACTTATCAAGCTTTATTCTAGCTTGTGGTGTCAAAATCTAAATCTTTGTTTTCTTGTTATTTATCAAACATTCTTGTTTGTGGCATAAGAGGAAATTCAAAGTCTATCTTAGTATCTTTATCCTTGTTGGTAAAGGAGTTAAGTAGCATCTATCTTCTTACTTCAATCTTTGAACGATCCGAATTTGTGGATTAAATTGGTAATTTCTAGTTTTCTTTCAATTCAACTTATCATAGTATTCTTGCTATTGGGGAGTTAATTGATGAAACCTACAATTCCCATCATAAGGAAATTCAAAGTCTATCTTAGTATCTTTATCCTTGTTGGTAAAGGGGTTAAGTAGCATCTATCTTCTTACTTCAATCTTTGAACGATCCGAATTTGTGGATTAAATTGGTAATTTCTAGTTTTCTTTCAATTCAACTTATCATAGTATTCTTGCTATTGGGGAGTTAATTGATGAAACCTACAATTCCCATCATAAGTGGTATCAGAGCATTGGCTCAAGATTGAGGTTTGCATATCCAAAACTATCTTTTAGTTCTCAATATCTTGTGTTCATATTATATTTTGCACCTTTCTTGCTATCTATTATTCTTGTTATTTTTTTTTTATCTTTATGCTTTTTATCTCAAGATTTTGTTTGCAGATATCAAAAAAAAAAAAAAAATTCGTCCATAAAAAAAAAAAGTATATGTTATCTTTGATATTCCTATGTTAGATCTCAGTTTACATTAAAAAAAAAATTGACTCTTCATATTCCATTGAGATCTATCTTTATAATTATGTCTCTTTGTGTTCTTTGATAATCTATCTTTGTTTTTTCATTTCTATTAGCCTATTTGTTACAAATTGTTCTTTTCTTTAAGCCTACCTTATTATTTTCTTGTTAGCCTACCTTATTTTTTATCATTGATTACTACATTCTTGAATTTTGTTTGATTGAGAAACTTAGTTAATTTAAGAAATCAAAAGGCAAATTTGAGAGGTAAAAGGCAAGAGTGTGACATCATTAGAGAAAAAGCCAAAATTGAGTGTAAACACGAGTGGTATACATCAATTTTGAGTGAAACACGTGAGGGAGTGTTGTGAGATTGTTTTTTTTTTCTATTTTCTTTTGTTAAAATTTTAGGTTTTACAATCATGTCAAAAGACACAAGTTCTTCTTCTACAAATGATCATGTGATTCAAGCTATGCAACAACAATTCGAAAGAATGTTTAACATGATGGCGGGAGTCAATGAGAAATTGGAGAGGCATGATGGCATCCTTAACCAATTACAAGGAGAGCCTAAAGAAAGGAGACGTCCACCAATTGACCAAAAGGACTATGAAGGAGAGGATGAATTGGATGATGATCAAGTCACCTTGGTGGGACAACAAATCAATCCTAGGAGACAAGCTAGGAGAGGACATCCTAAAGATGATGTTGATCGCAACCTTAGAAGCATCAAAATGAAGATTCCTTCATTCCATGGAAGAAATGATCCAGATGTGTACCTTGAATGGGAGAGGAAAGTGGAACTCATCTTCGAATGTCACAATTATTCGGAGGAGAAAAAGGTAAAACTTGCCGCTGTTGAGTTTAGTGATTATGCAATTGTTTGGTGGGATCAATTTTGCAAGGAAAGACGTAGATATGAAGAAAGACCCGTGGAGTCTTGGAGGGAAATGAAGCAAATCATGAGAAAGAGGTTTGTTCCAAGCCACTACTATAGAGAGCTTCATCAAAGGTTACAAACTCTAATTCAAGGATCCATGAGTGTGGAGGAGTATCACAAAGAAATGGAGAAGGCTATGATTAGAGCAAATGTGGTAGAAGATCGTGAAGCTACCATGGCAAGGTTTTTGAGAGGGCTAAACAAAAACATTGCTGATGTTGTTGATTTGCAACATTATGTGGAGATTGAAGATATGGTGAATTTGGCCATGAAAGTGGAAAGGCAATTGAAAGGAAAGAGGTATGATTCTAAACCAAATGTGGGTTCTTCTTCTTCTTGGAAAACTTCTTGGGGGAAAAAGGATGATAAACCTTTTAACAAGTCAAAAGTGGAAGAAAATAAACCTAAAATTGACTTGGGTAATAAGGGAAAGGGTGAGAATCAACCAGCCCAAACTAGGGGAATAAAATGTTTTAAGTGTTTGGGTCATGGGCACATTGCTAGGGAATGTCCAAATAAGAAAGCTATGATTCTAAGGGATGGTGATATTGAATCGGAGAGTGAGGGGGATAGTGATGATGATATGCCTTCTTTAGAAGATTGTAGTGATGTTGAATGTGCTAAGGGAGATAATCTTGTTGTTCAAAGAACATTGAGTTTGCAAAATAAACATGATGTCCATAGGGAGCAAAGGGAAAATTTGTTTCACACTCATTGTTTGATTTCTAACAAGTTGTGCAACATGATTGTGGATAGTGGAAGTTGTACTAATGTAGCAAGCACTTTGCTAGTGGAGAAATTGAAGTTGCCTACTACCAAGCACCCAAGACCATACAAGTTGCAATGGCTTAATGAAAGTGGAGTTGTAAAGGTAAATAAGCAAGTTCTAGTTTCTTTTCAAATTGGTAGATATAAGGATGAGGTGTTGTGTGATGTGTTACCAATGCTGGCCGGACATATGTTGTTGGGGAGACCTTGGCAATATGATAGAAGGGCTAATCATGATGGATTCAAAAATATGTATACTTTGACTATGGATGGAAAAAGGTTTAACCTTGGACCATTAACTCCAAAACAGATTTTTGAAGACCAAATGCGCATCAAGCAACAATATGAAGAAATGGGTTCTTCATTGGGAAATTCTTTGGGAAGGGAAACCTTTGAGAGTAAAGAAAAAGGTGAGATGAGTGAACCTAAAAATTCTAATTCTCTTGACCAAAATGGGAAACACATGGTGAGAGAAAACAAGGAAGGTTCAAATGAAAGAAAAAAGAGTGTTTATGCGAAAATGAGTGATGTGAAGGAAGCTATGCTTTTGAGGCAACACATGCTTGTACTTATGTACAAGGAGATTTTGCATATTTCTAACGAAATAACCAATGGTTTGCCTAGTGTTGTTGTTGATCTTTTACAGGTTTATGAAGATTTATTTCCAGAAGAAATTCCAAATGGTTTGCCACCTAAAAGAGGCATTGAGCACCAAATTGATTTCATACCTGGAGCAAGCATTCCAAATAGACCAGCATATAGATGTAATCCGGAGGAGACCAAGGAAATCAAAAAGCAAGTGAGTGAGCTTATGGAGAAGGGTTATGTTCGTGAAAGCATGAGTCCATGTGCCGTACCCGTCTTGTTAGTGCCTAAGAAAGATGGAACTTGGAGGATGTGTGTTGATTGTCGTGCCATCAACAAAATCACGGTGAAGTATAGACATCCCATTCCTAGGCTAGATGACATGTTGGATGAATTGCATGGTTCATATTTGTTTTCAAAAATTGATTTGAAATCTGGTTATCATCAAATTAGAATGAGAGAAGGTGATGAATGGAAAACAGCTTTTAAAACTAAACATGGTTTATATGAGTGGTTAGTAATGCCTTTTGGTTTAACTAATGCACCAAGCACTTTCATGAGATTGATGAATCATGTTTTAAGAGCATTCATAGGCAAATTTGTTGTTGTCTATTTTGATGATATCTTGGTTTATAGCAAAAATTTAGATGAGCATGTACAACATTTGACTTGTGTTTTTGATGTGCTTAGAGAAGAGAAGTTGTATGCTAATCTAAAGAAATGTTGTTTTTGCACTAATGAAATTACTTTTCTTGGATATATTGTCAATGACAAGGGCATTCATGTTGATCAAGAAAAGGTAAAAGTAATTAGAGAATGGCCAACACCCACAAGTGTAAGTGATGCAAGAAGCTTTCATGGTTTAGCTAGCTTTTATAGAAGGTTCATTAAAAATTTTTCTACCATAGCTGCACCTTTAACTGAATGCATCAAAAAGAATGTTGGTTTTAAGTGGGGAATTGAACAAGATGAGGCTTTTAACTTGCTAAAAGACAAATTAAGTTCTGCACCGTTGTTATCATTGCCAAATTTTACTAAACCTTTTGAGATTGAGTGCGATGCAAGTGGCATAGGTATCGGAGGAGTTTTGATGCAAGAAGGCAAGCCCATAGCATTCTTTAGCGAAAAGCTAAGTGGAGCAAGTCTAAACTACCCTACATATGACAAGGAGTTCTATGCATTGGTGAGGGTTCTAAGGACATGGCAGCATTACCTTGGTTACAAAGAATTCATAATTCACACTGACCATGAGTCCTTGAAGTATCTCAAAGGACAAGGAAAGCTCAACAAGAGACATGCAAAATGGGTGGAATTCATTGAATCCTTTCCGTACATCATTAAGTACAAGCAAGGGAAAGAAAATGTGGTGGCCGATGCATTGTCAAGAAGGTATGCCTTGATCTCTAAACTTGATGCAAAATTATTAGGATTTGAATACATCAAAGATCTTTATTCTAATGATCCTGATTTTTCTAATGTTTATGGGGCATGTGAGAAAGGGGGTTTTGATAAGTTCTATAAGTTTGATGGTTTTCTTTTTCGGGAAAACAAATTGTGTGTGCCACAAAGTTCTTTAAGAGAGTTACTTATGAGAGAGGAACATAGCGGAGGTTTAATGGGGCATTTTGGGATTAAGAAAACTTTGGATGTGTTGGGTGACCATTTCTTTTGGCCACACATGAAAAGGGATGTTAAGAGAATTTGTGAGAAATGCATTACTTGCAAACAAGCCAAATCCAAAGCAATGCCTCATGGTTTGTATACACCTCTTACCATACCAAATGAACCTTGGGTAGACATTTCTATGGATTTTGTTTTAGGATTACCTAGGTCCAAGGGAGGGAGAGATTCCATTTTTGTTATTGTGGACAGGTTTAGCAAAATGGCACATTTCATTCCATGTCACAAGACGGATGATGCAACCCATATTGCCAATCTATTCTTCAAGGAGATTGTTAGGCTACATGGAGTGCCAAGGACCATTGTGAGTGATAGGGATGTCAAATTCCTAAGTCACTTTTGGAAGACTCTTTGGGGAAAGATAGGGACAAAGCTTTTGTATTCTACAACTTGTCATCCACAAACGGATGGACAAACGGAGGTGGTCAATAGGACACTTTCAACACTTTTGAGGGCTGTCATCCAAAGAAATCTGAAGAATTGGGAAGAATGTTTGCCACATGTGGAATTTGCTTACAATAGGAGTGTGCATGGTTCAACAAATTGCTCACCATTTGAAGTTGTGTATGGATTCAACCCAATGACTCCATTAGATTTGCTATCATTGCCATTGGACAAAGCTAATCTAGAGGGGAAACAAAAAGCTGAGTTCATCAAGACTTTGCATGAGAGGGTGCGTGCAAACATTGAGAAGAAGACACTCCAATATGAAAAGCAACACAACAAGGGGAGGAAGCAAGTCATTTTTGAGCCCGGAGATTGGGTGTGGGTGCACTTGAGGAAGGAAGATTTCCTAAGCAAAGGAAATCAAAGCTTATGCCAAAAGGAGATGGTCCTTTTAAAGTGCTTCAACGCATCAACAATAATGCCTACAAGCTAGAACTTCCAAGTGAGTATGGCAATGTTAGTGCTACTTTCAATGTTAGTGACTTCTCTTTGTTTGATTTAGGTGATAAAGATGATGGAGCTGATTTGAGGACAAATCCTTTTGAAGAAAGGGGGAATGATGTGAATCCAAGTTCAAAGCCTAAAGAGATCAAAGATCCATTAATAGTACAAGAAGGCCCAATCACAAGGTCCAAATCCAAGAAGCTTCAAGAAGCCATATTGGGTTTAATTAAGGACATTTGGAAAGCCCACGAATTTCAGCCCAATAAGGCATCCATGGAGGCCCAAGGAATAATATTTAACTTGTTTTTGTGTTAATAACAATTAGGGTTACATGTAGCCACCATATACAAGTTAATAGGGTAATTAATACTAAGTAATGGCTATTATTATGGGTAGTGGTTACTAAAGTTAATGGGGTAATCAATACCAAGTAATGGCTATTAATGTGGGTAATGGTTATTAAGGCCATTTAAGAGTAAAAGTAATCCTATGTGTGTGAGTCTATTTTAGTAGTGTGAGCATGGACTTGTACTCTATATAAATAAGTCCTTTTCTTTCTTTTGTAGCATGAATGAATTTGATATATGAATTATAACTTTGTTTGAGTTTTATTGTGAGGAATTTTGTCTTTAATTTCTTGCATAAACTTTGTGACTTATCAAGCTTTATTCTAGCTTGTGGTGTCAAAATCTAAATCTTTGTTTTCTTGTTATTTATCAAACATTCTTATTTGTGGCATAAGAGGAAATTCAAAGTCTATCTTAGTATCTTTATCCTTGTTGGTAAAGGGGTTAAGTAGCATCTATCTTCTTACTTCAATCTTTGAACGATCCGAATTTGTGGATTAAATTGGTAATTTCTAGTTTTCTTTCAATTCAACTTATCATAGTATTCTTGCTATTGGGGAGTTAATTGATGAAACCTACAATTCCCATCACATTCCCTTCGATGGCTAGATATAGGGTTAAAGGTATCCCTAGTTTAGGTTAATATGAACCCTACCTATAACAGAGATAGAACGTGCATCCAACTTTGAATATTAGCCCAAGGATCATCAAGGACAGGTTGTGTTGATGGAGCTAAACCCCTTGCTTATTAAAGTGAAGCAAGATACTTAGCTATTAAAAGATGAACAATCACAAAATTCTAAGTCTAATCTAACCTAGCAATTGTAATGAAAGGTAGATGTGAAACAATTCAAGTAAACTTGCAAAGTTTAAAAAAAAACAAAGTTTAAGGAAAAACCTCATTTTTAATATTTCAATGCTTCTTAAAAAATTCATTTTACATATTTGTAGCCCTTATAGAGCATGTAAACAATTTAATCCTTGAAGGAAAAGGTTGTATTCCTTATTCCCAAAGATACCTATATAGGAAAATCCTTAATTAAGGGGATTTCCTTAAAAATAGGACAACTAATGACAACTAATGCAAAATGACAACTCATGACAACTAAACATTGAAGCATGCCATGTCACATGTTGATCATTGACCATTGACTTTGACTTGTTGACTATTTGACTTTGACTTTGACTTTGACTTGTTAACTTGTTGACTTTGACTTAGAATATTGTTGAATCTTCTCACATCTTCTAGAATCTTCTTGAATCTTCCTTATTGACTCCAAAATAGAAATTACTCCAAAATTCATCCATATCAAGCTAGTTAATTTCAAAATAGGAAATTAAGACAATTAACTTGAATTCTTAATATTTTAGGCACTTTTTGATCCCTTTTAGGGTTCATATTATAGGTGGTCTTAAAATTGGTGGGTTGGCTAGGTAGCTTCTGATATTGTCAAATGCTAGTTGACACTATTTATTCCATTCAACTGATTTATCTTTTCTAAGTGGCTTAAAGATCGATTCACATACTACTATTAACTTAGCAATGAATCTGCTGATAAACTGTAGTTTCTTTAGAAACCCTCTAATGTTTTTCTCTATTTTTGGCACTGACATCTCTCTGATGGCTTTTTCTTTGTCTAGATCCATTTCAAATCTGTTATGACTAACAACATACCCCAGAATCTTTCCTGAAGTGACCCCGAAGGTGCATTTCTTTGGATTTAGCTTAAAATATTACTTTTTGACCCTTCTAAGGAACCTTTTGAGATCAGAAGGGTGTTCTTCCCTGGTTCTTCACTTGACCACCATGTCATTGACGTATACCTCCACTTTTTTATATATCATGTCATGGAACATTATAGTCGCCATTCTCTAGTAGGTTGCTCTTGCATTCTTTAGTCCAAAGGCATTACTCTATAGCAGTAAGTACCGCATTATGTTATGAAAGCTATCTTTGCTTTGTCAATAATGGCCATTAAGATCTCATTTTACCTAGAGAATCCATCCATAAAGGAGTACATTGCACATATGGTAGTGCTATCAATCAGTATGTCTATGTGGGGTAGTGGGAAATTATCCTTCGAGCAGGCCTTATTCAGATTTTTGTAGTTGATGCGATTCTAACCCTTCCATCTTTCTTTAGTTTTGGTACCATATTTTCTAACCATTTTGGATAGTCTACTACCATTAGGAATTTTGCCTTGATTTGTTTTTAGATGTGCTCTTTTACTAGTTGGGCCCATTCTTGTCTAAGTCTTTTTAGTTTTTACTTTACTGGTTTGCACCCTTCTTTGGTAGGAATGAAGTGTTGAGCAATGTCTCTATCAATACTAGGCATATCATCGTATGTCCAGGCAAATACTTTTGAATATTTTATTAATATTTTTTCAATTTCTCTCCTCTTTTCAAGGGTAGCATCTTTCAAAATATGTAGAATGTGTGGTTTAGATTTTGTGCCAATGTTAAATGATTCAATGCATATTGAATGAATGTCAAATATGTTAATGTTTTTATTAATGCAATGCATACTACCATTAGGAAAGACATTAAACAAGTAAGAAAAATTAGATTTCATTTTATTAACTTTAGAGTTCATTGCATTATCCTTTTGCTTCATTAAGTGGGGAAGGAATTACCAAGGCATTGGAATGTATTCAAAGGTAGAAGGGCATTGCTCATCTTCACTAGAATTATGAGGCTCAAGAATGGGATTTGAGGGTTTGTCCTCTGAGGGTTTATCTTGGGTTTCTTGTATGGCTTGGATTGATTTTCAATAAAGTCTTTTAGTAGATTGGAGGAGATCATGTTGATGGTTGGTCTTGATACTAACTCATTTTTCTAGGTCATCAATTTTTTAGGGTCAATGAGGTCTTGGATTGCATTTTTAAGAATTTTTCATGTATCGGTGGTATGACCAGGCATCTGGTGAAAGTGGCAGGACAAATTTTGGTTAATTTGAGGTGGTAGTGGGTTTTGAAGAGGCCTAGGCTCTTGTGGCTATAGGAGGTTCTTTTGTTGAAGTCTTTAGAATACTTTGGATAGTGGGAGGTTAACGTTTGAGAATTTTCTTGGTGGTTTGATGACATTGATAGATGATGAGCTTTGGGTGTTAGGTTGGATCATGTTTATTTCTACGGCTCTAGTGAAGTGTTTTGGATGTTTGGTTGGGTATTGCGGTGAAAAGTGTTTTTGGCTTACTGAGGTTCCTCATCCTCAATTCTAATCCTAGCCTGATAGAAAGCTCTGAAGTCAGGATAAGGAGCAAAGATCATCTATTTTTTTAAGTATGGTAGTGCCCTTTTGATTATTAGCTCTATTTGTTCATCCTCAAGACGACAGTTTATCAATTTGACTACCTTTCCCCACCATCTGGTGATATAATCAGAGAAAGCTTCACCAGCTTTCTACCTTATGGTCTCAAGGTCCCTTCGAGTGATGTCTAACTGAGTATTGTATTCATACTACTTGATAAACTTATGAGTTAGCAGTAGCCAATTGCTTTTGATTTCATCTTCAAGGTTAAAGAACCATGCGCTCAGTCCTTCCTCTAATGATATGAAGAAGAATTGAACAATCTATGATTCTGTAAGCTTTGTGGCAACCATAAAGGTAGCATATTGCCTTAGATGGACCCTTGGATCTCTTATTCCGTCAAACTTAGCAAAGTTTGGTAGCTTAAAATCATCTAAAAGTGGCTCATCTTTGAACAATGTCAGGTCTGTGAAGCTATTAGAGCCATGAGTTCCTTTGTCTTTGAAGGCAAATTCCAACTTAGCCTTCCTATTGGCCAATAGTTTGACCTCCCTTATCGATTCTAGCTTGGTCATGTCAATAATTTTTGCAGCTTTTGGTGCATCCCTGAGATCTTGGTAGTAGTCATCATTAACTTGAATTAAAGTGCAGGGAATTCCCTTTTCCTTATCTACCCTCAGGTGAATAGATGCACATACTTTATTCAGTGGTGTACTATTCGCATCTCGGGCACTTTTGGATTTAATTTTGGCTTAGAGGATTTCAGCTATGGTGACATCAATGAGCAACTTTTGGATCCCCTCTTTTAGCTTGTCTTCGAATTATTGACAGGATGTATCTTCTTTGTCACTCATATTTGAATGTTGTATTCTTATACATTTATTAGGGTTAGCTAAATAAATGATGCATAATGTGTGCCTGTAAAAGAAAAGGGTGAGCATGTATCTGTAAGCACCCAATTTCAGGATGCAATTGTGTACAATTACGACGTAAGCCCCTATGATGAAATTTAATCAAAAATTGAACTTGGTTGTTGATTTTCTAGACTTTAAGGACTAAATTGCAATATTTTTTTAGGATTTGATTTCAAATAAGTCATTTTTTCAGGGGTCTTTTGGTAATTAAAATTTTAAAAAAAATTTAAAATTATTTTTTAGGATCGACATTAGTGTAATGCCTGCCGATCGACATTACACAATGCTAATCAGCATTACACAATGCCAATCGGCATTATATAATGTCGGTCGACATTGCACAATACCGATGCACAATAATTCCATTTTTGACTTTTTTCGTGCATTTTTCCTTATTTTTATCGATTTTCTCAGTGTTTTGATTAGTTGAAAATTCAAATTTTTATCTAATAAGGTTTTTTTTTTTAAAAAAAAAGAAGAAACGCAGAAGATATTTTTAAAAAAAATTCAAACAAACGCTATTTGATTTGATCAGATAGGTCTGTTCCTCATTTGGAGGAAGTTAGTACATGCAAACTCTGCATTTAAAAGTAGAGTCTACATGCGTGCAGGTGGAAGGTTTTTTTTAGCTAGAGGCTGGGTTGAAGGATTTTTACAAACGGAAAATAGAAAAAAAAAAGCTTTGATTTTCTCTATTCTTTAAAAACCCTAATTTTGCAATTCATTAAAGGAAGACGATATAACGATTTTTTAGTCTCAAACCATAATCAAATCAACACTAAGTCAATTTCATCGATGAAAATCCTAATCTGAGGGGCCAAAAAGGGCATATGCACAACATTCATTTTTTCTTTCTTCTCTTCTGTGATTTTTATTCATTTTGTTAATTATTATCTAATAAGGTTTTTTTTTTTAAAAAAAAAAGAAGAAACGCAGAAGATATATTTTTTTTAAATCAAAACAAACATTATTTGATCTAATCAGATAGGTATGTTCCTCCTTTGGAGGAAGTTAGTACACGCAGACTCTACATGCGTGCAAGTGGAAGGTTTTTTTTTGGCTAGAGGCTGGGCTAAAGGATTTTTACAAATGGAAAATAGAAAAAAAAAGTTTTGATTTTCTCTGTTCTTTAAAAACCCTAATTTTGCAGTTCATTGGAGGAAGACGATATAACGATTTTTTAGTCTTAGTCTATAATCAAATCAACATTGAGTCAATTTCATCGGTGAAAATCCTAATTTGAGGGGCCGAAAAGGGCATATGCACAACATTCATTTTTTCTTTCTTCTCTTCTGTGATTTTTATTCATTTCGTTAATTATTTAATTATTTAATTTCACTACTAGTTTGATTTTTTTTTTTGTTTTTTTTTGTTTTGATGTCCGTATGTGGATTGAGGAGGAGGATACCGCCTATGTTTAATTGAACAGAAGATCTATGGAATGCCATGGATGAGCCTGTACTGTTTTAATAATAGTTCTTAGGATTTTAATTTTTGTTCTACATTTTGGTATCCTGTGTAGTTTATTTTAATTTCTGGGTGTATAATTGTAATATCCCGTGTTTTTTTAAAATATTTTTACACTGTACCGGGATATGCAGTGCTAATAATCTCTGTACATTATATGATATTTTTACGAGTTAATATGTATTTTAAACCTATTTTAATTACTGTATATTATTTTCAGTGTTTCACGTAAAATTTTCCCGAGACTTGCATTTCCGGGGAAATTTTCACGTAAACAATGTATCATTAATTATTTTAGATGTATTTATGGACTTGCATGAACTCATACATATTTTTAAATTATTAAATAAAGTCTGTGTGTGTATAATTATTTAATTAGGGTTTATTATTACCCTAATATTTTATTAAGTATTTATTTGTTTTATTGTTATTTAATTAATTTTATTTATTATAAATTATTAAAATATTAATATTTTATGTGTGGTGTATATTTGATGTGTGTAATTTAATATTATTTTAATATATAGTATAAAGTATATATATATACATGTATTTGTCAAAAATCAAAAAGTTTGGAAAATTACCATTTTGCCCCCCGAGTCTCCTTCTTCCTCCCGATTCTCCCTTCTCCATTTCCGGTCGCTGCCGTGCCGTTCCTTCACCGTGGGTGTGCCGTCCGGTGTGCCACCGTCTTCCCCGACCAATTTCGCCACCTGAGGAGGCCGTTTCCGGCGTCGGGAGATCGATTTTGGCTGGAGAAGCCGAAAATCGATCCACTGTCGATCACGCCGATTCCGGCCACCGTTTTCGACACCGCCGGTCTCTTTCTTCTCCTTGAGCTCTGGTGAGTGTGATTCTAGCTTTGGTTTGAGCTAAAATGGTCTAGAATTGCTTAGGTTTCGATTTTGTCAATTTCGGCCTATTAGGGTTTTTGATTTTTTTGAGCTTCGAATTGGATGATTCATGGAAACTTCCTTCATAAATGTTGTTCCTAGTAGCTTAATCTACATGTATGAATTTTTGTAGAATTTTTGGAGATTTTTTGGATTTTTGGGTATTTTTGAATATTTTAATATTATTTTCTAATTTTCGGAAATTAATTATTTAAATTATGAAATTGGAGTTTATGGTTAAATTAGGTGTTGAAATGAATTATAGGAATTTATTTGGAAATTTTATGAATTTCTAAGTATTTATTTTGAATTATTGAAGTTTATGGAATTTTGGAAAAATTAGGTTAAATGTGTTTTTATTTGAATTTAATTGGTTAATTGAGTTTAATTATTAATATTATTGATAAATATGTTGAGAAAATTAATTTTGGATAATTGTATGATTTTTGGTGAATTTTTGAAGTAATTTAAGTATATTTATATATATAGGGGTATTTTGGTAATTTTACCCTAAATTGTCTAAAAATGTAATTTAATTGGTTTTAATATTTATTTAAGGTATAAAAATGATTTCTACAAAATATTTGGTATTTTTAACTAATTAAAACTATTTTTCGTAAATTATTTTCAATTATATATATAATATACGGTTTTTCTAATAAAATGAGTTTTAATCGGTTTTTATAGTGTTTCAAGGTCAATTATGTAATTTTTATTTACAAAATGTATTTCTGTGATTTAAGGATATTTTTGGTATATCTGGAATCATTCTGTGTTTGTGGACCCTGGTCGGTGGACTGTAGTTTGGAGTCCGACCGTGGGATTTTGATTGTGTTGAGCTTGTATTTCGAAGTGTATTTTCTTTGCAGGGTCGGCTCTACTCTTTTGAGTAGAGAGATGTCCGTTTTACAGGGGAGGTTCTGCCGGATTTTTGGTAGAATTCTCGTAAAACGTGATGTCCAATCGAACCCTAATTCTGTTTTCGTATTTTAATACTCTAGATTGAATTCTAGGATTTCTATTAGGGTTACTCTGATATCGGTTATTTATTTCTTGTTTAGTTGCGCCGAGACCGAGGGCTAGTGGACCAGGCCCGTCGGACCTGTCTCGTGGAGCGCATTAGGTGAGTTACTATACTATATATATATGCTTAGGCTGCATGATTTAGAAATGCATGTTTTATGTTGATTAAATATGCATAAATAATTTGATTATTTCTTAAGTTTACATTAAGTATATTTTTGGTTTATTTTTGGTATATATTAAATTGTATGCATGTTTTGTAAATAAAATATATTTAAAATGTTTTTAAATATATTTCCAGCTTAATTTATAATTTGATTGAATTTATTTGACGTATATATACTCGAAATATACCTGGTTTACTTTTGGTATATTTCCGGTATATATATGGATTATATTGTTATTTCATTTACATTCATGCATCATTTATTTTTATGAATGAACGTTTTACATTATTAATGATGAAGGATATCAATAGAACGTGCTACCTAGTAGGCAGCACTAGGACCGAGTACGTACCGGTATGCCTATAGCTTTAGGCTATATTACTAACTTATTTATGGATATTGATTTGATTATGATTATTGTTATGTGTGAGATGTGATTTGGGTGTGATTGCTGGAGCTCGGTTGACCAAGTGTCTCGGGGCCAATCACACTGGCAGTTAGACTGCTGGAGCTCGGTTGACTTAGTGTCTCGGGGCCAGTCTACTGTCCAAATGGATTAAGTGGATATATTGGAATAAGTGAGCCTGTATGGCCAGAGTGTTGTTTAACACTATTTTCTGAGGTTGCGATATTCTAGGGTTCTATGTAATCCTTCATAAAAGATGATTTTCAGATAAATATATAAAAATGATTTTATTGCATCTGTGTGTAATTGCCTGTATATATACATATTATATATACTGTTGATTGTATGCATTATCACTTAGTGTGTATGTATATATATTATAGTAATTCACTCAGTGAGGTCTGACTCCCCTCCGTTGACTATTTTTCAGGAGAGTCAACTTCCTCAGACCTCAGTAGCAGGTCGATACGCCGGATTTCTTCCGCCCCGGCTTCTTTATGTAAATTGTCTACTTGAGTCTTATTTATTTTATCTAGACACTGCAGTAGTTGTGAATTAAAGTATGGGATTTTATGTACTTTATTTTAAAGAGATGTATTATATTAAAACTGGATTTGTATTAAAGATTATACATTTATGTGATAAGATGAGTTTTGAATTAAATCCAGTTGATATGAAAATGATATTATGATATTATGATTTTTTATTTTCCGCTGCATATTATATGGTTATTGTTATTATTGCATGATTTATTTTATTTTTTAGGCTTGCTACGGGTTCCGGATTCGAAAGAATTCCCGTTCCCTAGCGCCGGTCATGGCCCCTGTTTTGGGTCGTGACAAAGTTGGTATCAGAGCGGAGTTCTGTGTCAAGGCTTAGTTATGTGAGTTGTGGCCCTAGTTTTAAAGTTGTGTTTTCTGTTGGACTACTGCAGTGTATTAGGTTCGAGTATGTCTTGATAAGTATTCCTTGCTGTAGTTTTCAGCGTTATTCCTCCGTTGTCTATTTTGTCTGAATCTTTCCGTTTGTCTTTTCAGAATGAGGAGGCGAGCGCGTGTCGCTCCATCGGTCGTTGAGGCCGAGGATGATGAGTCTTTTCAGGATGAGGTTTTACCTCCTGAGCCGCCAGTTAGACGTAGAGGTCGTGGCAGAGGTAGACCTCGAGGAGCGGCAGGTCACCGTA
This sequence comes from Mallotus nudiflorus, assembly GCA_947683625.1. NCBI lineage: Eukaryota > Viridiplantae > Streptophyta > Magnoliopsida > Malpighiales > Euphorbiaceae > Mallotus > Mallotus nudiflorus. Next base: position 1,648,899 of record CANTUR010000141.1, read on the forward strand.
GGCAGAGAGAGTTACAGGACGAGGAGCCTGTTGAGCCTGAGTTTGATGTTCCTGTTCCTCCAGTTGTTCAGCCTGTTCAGCCTGCCTATCAGCAGGGTATGTCTGACCCTGAGGCAGCTTTGTTCTATGCCCGAGTTGGCAGGATTGCTTTTGATGGTACTTCTGATCCTTTAGATTTTCTGCATGCGATTGAGACTAGGACTCGGACTGCTCATACTGAGTACTAGAGGATCATGATCGTTGAGTTGTCTGTTGAGGGACCAGCCTTGGATTGGTTCATTCAGATGATCCAGCCCTACATGATGACGATGACATGGGCTCAATTTCGAGAGCGATTCATGAGGAGATTTTGTCCCGAGCCTCTTCGTTTGAGTTATCGTCTTCGGTTGACCAGTATTTCTCGTGGAGATCGATCTGTAGAGGAGTATACCCGAGAGTTTCTTCGTCTGGGTAGATATGCTGAGGATCTGATGCGAGATCAGTATTTCGCTGTTACTACATACGTTACTGGTTTGGGTTCAGCTTTTGCTGGTATGCCTACAGCAGGTCTTACTCTCGAGTCTGTGATTGAGCTAGCTAAAGAGATCGAGCTGAGATTAGTTAGGCAGGGAGCGATGCCTGATTATTACCAGCTGGGAGTTCAGTCGAGTGGATCGCAGGCTACTCCATATTCGAGTTTTCATGTTGGTTCGAGTAGTCAGCAGTGAGGTTCGACTCAACAGAGTCAGAGACAGCAGCAGCGAGTGCATCGGAGCAGTAGACATGGCCGTGGAGGTCAGCGTAGATCGTTCAGATTTAGGTCAGGTGCTTCGAGCAGTAGCAGTGGTCGTAGTTCTGGATCAGCGGCCAGCGTTTGTCAGACTTGTGGTAGAGTCCATCAGGGACCGTGTTATCTGACACCGCTGACATGTTTCAGATGCGGGCAGACAGGACATTTTGCCAGATCGTGTCCTTATTCCGGGTATTAGCAGCAGCAGATTCCGCGATTCCCACAGCAGTCGATTGCTAGTGCAGCACCCGTGCCATTTCAGTTACCACCAGCCCAGCATCAGAGTTCCACTCAGTTTGTTCCACAGCAGAGTCGTGGTAGAGGTACTAGAGGAGGTGCCAGAGGTGTCGGCCAGGCTTCTACCAGTCAGCAGGGAGGTCGAGGTCAGGCCAGAGTTTTTCATCTGACTCAGCAGGATGCTCAGGCATCTAATGCAGTCGTGGCAGGTATTGTTTCTGTTTGTTACCTGGATGCATGGGTTTTGTTTGATCCGGGTGCCACGCATTCGTTTGTTTCTCCTATTTTTGCTTCTAAATCTTGTTGGCAAGCTTCGAGGATGGCTTTTCCTTTGTCTGTTGCCACTCCTCTGAGCGATTCTTTGGACGCTGATATTGTTCTTTCTAGTTGTCCAGTTCTCGTGGGAGATAGAGAATTACCCGCTGATTGATTTTGTTGGATGTGATGGAGTTCGATGTTATTTTGGGAATGGATTGGTTATCTCAACACTTCGCCGTGGTAGATTGCAGGAATAAGGAGGTGACTTTTAGAATTCCTGGTGAAGAAGATTTTAAGTTTGTTGGTGATAGGAGTTCAGCACCTCAGAATCTTATTTCTGCTATTTCTGCTAGGAAGTTGTTGAAGAAGGGAAGCCAGGGATATTTGGCATTGGTCAGGGATACGTCAGTGGAGAAGTTGTCACTCACAGATGTTCCGGTTGCTTGTGAGTTTCCTGATGTTTTTCCCGAGGAGTTGCCAGGTTTACCACCTCATAGAGAGATTGAGTTCTGTATTGATGTGGTTCCAGGTACTACTCCTATATCTATGCCACCCTATCGTATGGCTCCTGCAGAGTTGAGAGAGTTGAAGGAGCAGTTGCAAGAGTTGTTGGATAAGGGTTTCATTAGACCTAGTGTTTCCCCTTGGGGTGCACCAGTCCTGTTTGTGAAGAAGAAGGATGGTACCCTGAGACTGTGCATTGACTACAGAGAGTTGAATAAGGTGACGGTGAAGAACAAGTATCCTCTCCCGAGGATAGATGACTTGTTTGATCAGTTACAGGGTGCACAGTTCTTTTCTAAGGTTGACTTGAGGTCAGGTTATCATCAGTTGCGGATCAGTGAATCTGATATTCCTAAGACAGCGTTTCGCACTCGATATGGCCATTATGAGTTTCTGGTGATGTCTTTTGGTTTGACTAATGCACCAGCAGCTTTTATGGATCTGATGAATAGAGTATTCAGACCGTATGTGGATCAGTTTGTAGTAGTCTTCATTGATGATATACTGGTATATTCGAGGAGTATGGAAGAGCATGTATATCATTTGAGGATTGTACTACAGACACTGAGAGATCATCAGCTTTATGCTAAATTCTCGAAGTGTGATTTATGGATGGAGAGTGTTTCTTTTCTTGGACACGTAGTGTCTAAAGAAGGTATTCAGGTTGATCCACAGAAGGTTGAGGCAGTATCTGAGTGGCCTAGACCTACTTCTGTTATGGAGATTCGGAGTTTTCTGGGTTTAGCCGGGTATTATAGGCGGTTTGTGCAGGATTTTTCCAGGATAGCAGCCCCTATGACTTGCTTGACTCAGAAGAACGTTAGATTTGAGTGGTCAGAAGCTTGTGAGAATAGTTTTCAGTTGTTGAAGGAGAAGTTGACCACAGCGCCAGTATTAACTTTGCCTAATAGTGTGGATAAGTTCACAGTTTACTGTGATGCCTCTAGAATTGGTCTTGGTTGTGTGTTGATGCAGAATGGAAGGGTGATAGCCTATGCTTTGAGGTAGTTGAAGAAGCATGAGCAGAATTATCCTACACATGACCTAGAGATGGCTGCAGTGATCTTTGCTTTGAAGATTTTGAGACATTATTTGTACGGGGTGACTTGTGAGATATTTACTGATCACAAGAGCCTTAAGTACATTTTTCAGCAGCGAGATTTGAATTTGAGGCAGAGAAGATGGTTGGAATTGTTGAAGGATTATGATTGCGAGATTCTTTACCATCCGGGTAAAGCTAATGTGGTAGCAGATGCCTTGAGTAGGAAGTCCTCAGGTAGTCTTGCTCACATCAGTGTTGAGAGGAGACCATTGATCCAAGAATTGCATCTGATGGTGGATCAAGGTCTGATGATGAAGATTAGTAGATCAGGTGGACTGTTAGCTCAGTTTAAAGTACGATCTGTACTGAGGGATAGGATTAAAGCAGCTCAGAGCCGAGATCCTATTCTGGAAGAGCTTGCAGAGAATGTCAGAGCAGGGAAGTTCACTGATTTCACACTCGATGATGATGGTGTGTTGTGGATCAGTGGTAGATTGTGTGTTCCTGATGTGGATGATTTGAGAGAAGAGATCTTAGAGGAAGCACATTTTACAGCCTACAGCGTTCATCCAGGTGTTACTAAGATGTACCACAGTATCAGAGATCTATACTGGTGGGATGAGATTGGTGAGAGAGCTTTGACTGGACCAGAGATGGTTCAAGATGCTGCAGAGAAAGTCGCTGTGATCAAGCGCAGATTAGAGACCGCAGTTAGCAGACAGAAGAGTTATGCAGATCCTAGGCGCAGAGATGTGGAGTTTCAGGTTGGAGATTTCGTTTTTCTGAAAGTATCTCCGATGAAGGGTGTGATGAGATTTGGCAGGAAGGGTAAGTTAGCACCGAGATACATTGGACCGTTTGAGATTCTGGAGAGAGTTGGCACTGTTGCATATCGGTTGGATTTGCCTCCGAGTATGTCACAGGTGCATCCAGTATTTCATATCTTGATGTTGAGGAAGTATATCTCAGACCCTTCACACGTGTTGCAACCTGACAGTGTGGAAGTGACTGAAGATTTGACGTTTGTGGAAGAACCTGTGGCGATCGTTGATTTTCAAGTTCGACAGTTGCGATCGAAGCAGATTCCGATGGTCAAGGTTCTATGGCGTAGCGACAGAGTTGAAGAACATACGTGGGAGACTGAAGCTGAGATGCGAGCTTCTTACCCGTATCTCTTTCCTTATTGATCTTATCTTTTGGAATTCGGGGACGAATTCTTGTAAGGAGGGAAGACTGTAATATCCCGTGTTTTTTTAAAATATTTTTACACTGTACCGGGATATGCAGTGTTAATAATCTCTGTACATTATATGATATTTTTACGAGTTAATATGTATTTTAAACCTATTTTAATTACTGTATATTATTTTCAGTGTTTCACGTAAAATTTTCCCGAGACTTGCATTTCCGGGGAAATTTTCACATAAACAATGTATCATTAATTATTTTAGATGTATTTACGGACTTGCATGAACTCATACATATTTTTAAATTATTAAATAAAGTCTGTGTGTGTATAATTATTTAATTAGGGTTTATTATTACCCTAATATTTTATTAAGTATTTATTTGTTTTATTGTTATTTAATTAATTTTATTTAGTATAAATTATTAAAATATTAATATTTTATGTGTGGTGTATATTTGATGTGTGTAATTTAATATTATTTTAATATATAGTATAAAGTATATATATATACATGTATTTGTCAAAAATCAAAAAGTTTGGAAAATTACCATTTTGCCCCCCGAGTCTCCTTCTTCCTCCCGATTCTCCCTTCTCCATTTCCGGTCGCTGCCGTGCCGTTCCTTCACCATGGGTGTGCCGTCCGGTGTGCCACCGTCTTCCCCGACCAATTTCGCCGCCTGAGGAGGCCGTTTCCGGCATCGGGAGATCGATTTTGGCCGGAGAAGCCAAAAATCGATCCACCGTCGATCACGTCGATTCCGGCCACCGTTTTCGACACCGCCGGTCTCTTTCTTCTCCTTGAGCTCCGGTGAGTGTGATTCTAGCTTTGGTTTGAGCTAAAATGGTCTAGAATTGCTTAGGTTTCGATTTTGTCAATTTCGGCCTATTAGGGTTTTTGATTTTTTTGAGCTTCGAATTGGATGATTCATGGAAACTTCCTTCACAAATGTTGTTCCTAGTAGCTTAATCTACATGTATGAATTTTTGTAGAATTTTTAGAGATTGTTTGGATTTTTGGGTATTTTTGAATATTTTAATATTATTTTCTAATTTTCGGAAATTAATTATTTAAATTATGAAATTGGAGTTTATGGTTAAATTAGGTGTTGAAATGAATTATAGGAATTTATTTGGAAATTTTATGAATTTCTAAGTATTTATTTTGAATTATTGAAGTTTATGGAATTTTGGAAAAATTAGGTTAAATGTGTTTTTATTTGAATTTAATTGGTTAATTGAGTTTAATTATTAATATTATTGATAAATATGTTGAGAAAATTAATTTTGGATAATTGTATGATTTTTGGTGAATTTTTGAAGTAATTTAAGTATATTTATATATATAGGGGTATTTTGGTAATTTTACCCTAAATTGTCTAAAAATGTAATTTAATTGGTTTTAATATTTATTTAAGGTATAAAAATGATTTCTACAAAATATTTGGTATTTTTAACTAATTAAAACTATTTTTCGTAAATTATTTTCAATTATATATATAATATACGGTTTTTCTAATAAAATGAGTTTTAATCGGTTTTTATAGTGTTTCAAGGTCAATTATGTAATTTTTATTTATAAAATGTATTTCTGTGATTTAAGGATATTTTTGGTATATCTGGAATCATTCTGTGTTTGTGGACCCCGGTCGATGGACTGTAGTTTGGAGTCCGACCGTGGGATTTTGATTGTGTTGAGCTTGTATTTCGAAGTGTATTTTCTTTGCAGGGTCGGCTCTACTCTTTTGAGTAGAGAGATGTCCATTTTACAGGGGAGGTTCTGTCGGATTTTCGGTAGAATTCTCGTAAAACGTGATGTCCAATCGAACCCTAATTCTGTTTTCGTATTTTAATACTCTAGATTGAATTCTAGGATTTCTATTAGGGTTACTCTGATATCGGTTATTTATTTCTTGTTTAGTTGCGCCGAGACCGAGGGCTAGTGGACCAGGCCCGTCGGACCTGTCTCGTGGAGCGCATTAGGTGAGTTACTATACTATATATATATGCTTAGGCTGCATGATTTAGAAATGCATGTTTTATGTTGATTAAATATGCATAAATAATTTGATTATTTCTTAAGTTTACATTAAGTATATTTTTGGTTTATTTTTGGTATATATTAAATTGTATGCATGTTTTGTAAATAAAATATATTTAAAATGTTTTTAAATATATTTCCAGCTTAATTTATAATTTGATTGAATTTATTTGACGTATATATACTCGAAATATACCTGGTTTACTTTTGGTATATTTTCGGTATATATATGGATTATATTGTTATTTCATTTACATTCATGCATCATTTATTTTTATGAATGAACGTTTTACATTATTAATGATGAAGGATATCAATAGAACGTGCTACCTAGTGGGCAGCACTAGGACCGAGTACGTACCGGTACGCCTATAGCTTTAGGCTATATTACTAACTTATTTGTGGATATTGATTTGATTATGATTATTGTTATGTGTGAGATGTGATTTGGGTGTGATTGCTGGAGCTCGGTTGACTAAGTGTCTCAGGGCCAATCACACTGGCAGTTAGACTGTTGGAGCTCGGTTGACTTAGTGTCTCGGGGCCAGTCTACTGTCCAAATGGATTAAGTGGATATATTGGAATAAGTGAGCCTGTATGGCCAGAGTGTTGTTTAACACTATTTTCTGAGGTTGCGATATTCTAGGGTTCTATGTAATCCTTCATAAAAGATGATTTTCAGATAAATATATAAAAATGATTTTATTGCATCTGTGTGTAATTGCCTGTATATATACATATTATATATACTGTTGATTGTATGCATTATCACTTAGTGTGTATGTATATATATTATAGTAATTCACTCAGTGAGGTCTGACTCCCCTCCGTTGACTATTTTTTAGGAGAGTCAACTTCCTCAGACCTCAGTAGCAGGTCGATACGCCGGATTTCTTCCGCCCCGGCTTCTTTATGTAAATTGTCTACTTGAGTCTTATTTATTTTATCTAGACACTGCAGTAGTTGTGAATTAAAGTATGGGATTTTATGTACTTTATTTTAAAGAGATGTATTATATTAAAACTGGATTTGTATTAAAGATTATACATTTATGTGATGAGATGAGTTTTGAATTAAATCCAGTTGATATGAAAATGATATTATGATATTATGATTTTTTATTTTCCGCTGCATATTATATGGTTATTGTTATTATTGCATGATTTATTTTATTTTTTAGGCTTGCTACGGGTTTCAGATTCGAAAGAATTCCCGTTCCCTAGCGCCGGTCATGGCCCTTGTTTTGGGTCGTGACAATAATTATTTAATTTTAATTCTATACATAGTTTGTAATAACCCCAATAGTGGGAATAGTGAAAGATTTAAATTTTTGTATTTTAAAATTGATTAGTAATTAGGTTCAATTGGGTAAAAAAAATCAATTAAAATCAATGGTGACAATAGCTTAAATTAGGGTTTGCATGTAATTAATTTAGGGTTTTTTTTAAAAAATTACTGTAATATTTGTTTGATCTATTTTTAGTGTTTTATTTATTTTAGGCTTATTTTTTTTATGTTTTTATATTTTTGGGCCCCAAGCCCACGTTTAGGTCTAACCCACTTAATAAGTAGGCTTAAAAATGATTTAGGTTTTTTCAAATAATTAAAGTCAACTTAGGCCCATTAGGTTAATTAGATTTTAGACCCGCTTAGTTAATTAAAATTGTTTAGACTTAGCTCAACCCATTTAATTGCATTTTTTTTAAAATAAATAGACCTAGGCCCACATTTCATTTAAAATAAAACTAGACTAAGACTTAGGCCTACTAATTTAATTTCTTCTTTAAAATTAAATAAACTTAAGCCCATATCTTAGAAAGACTAAAAAAATAGATTTAGGCTCATTAATTAATAAAATATAGGCCCACTTTTATTCTATTTTCACTTGTAAATAAAATTTAGATTTAGCTAACTTATTTAATAAAATTAACATAGTTTAGACTTAGGAACGATGTGATCTTGAGTGCATTTTTACTTGTAATTTTATTGACTTGTTGCCTTTTTGGGTAGATGGATGTTAATTAGGGTTTAATAAAATTGCATGTAATTAGAGGATGAAATAATAATTTATAAAATTATTCTAAATGAACACGAGACTAAGAAAAGTTAGTATTCCGTATCCAGAATCTCCTGGTTGTGGTGCTAATTTTCTTTTAAAGAATCGAGTACCACTAATCAAATTGTCCTAGTTATTACCCTGGGTGATGACTCCTCATCTCCATACCATGTCTTTGTAACAGCGGTTAGTGTGTTCTTAAAGGCCTTAAGCCTAAACAGTATCATGATTGCTAAAATCTTGGACACGTGCTAAACCTCGCCGTCTACAGTATCCATGGAGTGGATGCAAAAATCCTATGATGAAAAAATGATTATTCCTATAAGAAACGGAGGTTAGTACATGCTATTTACATGTATCTGATGTATGCATGATTAAAGCTGGTTAGTTTTCCTACACAGTGAACAATCCAATCACAAGCAAGCTCTCGCTTTCAACCTTATTTCTCCATGAGGTTATTCAGTCTCTTTCCTAGGTGGATTTTGAACCTATAGTCATCAGGGGACTATGGTTCTACACTCAAAACTAGGCTATTTTGATTTATGTTGGACAGAACCAAAGGGTAAATTGAGGAACGATACTTGAATGTGCTTGAGCTAATCACATGATGTCAATGTGAGGGTCAATTGGTGGGCTTCAAATGATGTCCAGAGCTTGCACATGATCGTATGGATAGGATCAAGGTTAATCAAAAGAGTACAAATTCTTGCCCATATATCAATATTTAATATGTTTATCAGGAGTCATGAAAGTATCGTTTGATAGTTTACAGTTTGATATTGCTGACATAAAGGTCCACATTCTAGTTGGGTTCCTAACCCATTCATTTGATATGATAAGGATAAATGGATGACATCTTGTAGGTTCTATCATCTAGGGATGTAGTTTTTTATTAATTTCTATGGATTCAAGCTAAGGTATATGATTCTTGTCATTCCTCACGCTTCAAGCTCACACGAAGTAGATAAGAGTCACATGGTCCTAAGTATAACTTTTCTATGAAAACTGACATTACGATATCATTCGATGATAGACACTAGGAGGGTCATGTCATTTAGGAGTATTAGGTTAAACGAACAATGTTAGAATAAGGATAGCATGCATAGCTTAGTGGAATCCTAATAGATGTTGCTACTGGCTTATCTAAATGAGTTGAGTTAAGGTGAAAGGCTAAGGGTTACTTTAGCGAGAATGCCCCCATATGACTAGGGTTGCAGACTTCGGTCAGTGAGTCTAGCATTCTTTTGATAACTTGGTCACCCCCCTTAAGGACTTAGGTTACAAAATCTAGTCAGATAAGTCCAATGAATGCACAAGTAAAGACTAAAGGTGATAATACCATATCTTCCTCGCCCCGTGACTCTAATGGAATCATAGTGGCAATGTCATTTAGTATTATCAAGGCTTTTAAGGATAAGTGGTGCAAGTGTGATGTGTAGTGCAAATGTAGTGGTGAGGGGCTACAATTGAGTATTGCATAATGAGAAATAGTCATTTTTTAGTTGATCCCTCTTATTTAGAAGTCCTTAGTGGAGTTACCACTATGAGTGACTAGGTTATTTGTTTGGGATGTGTAGCGGGGTATGTTTTCATGGGACATTCTATGGGTCTTTCCCTTTTTGAGGGACATGGCAACTTTATTGAATAAGGACAAATGATTGGTCTCGAGGGTACGAGATACTTTTGATTTTATGGAGTTGCCACCCAATTTTTAGAAAATTGAGAAAAGAAAGGGACAACATTAGGTCACTCAATGAGTATTGTCCCTAGCAGAGATTTTCGAGTTTAGGGGATCGCGTCTACTTTTTTACTATTTCTCATTATATGATATTTGATGTATAGCTACCATAACACCCTAGTTTAAGTAATGATAGTTTGTATATCATTCACACAGTACATCATATAGTATAAGATAATAAAGCTGAAAATTTTATTACATTGCTTTCTTGATAAAATACATATGAAAAAGGAAAGATTATGAAAAGATAAATCTAATATGATTAATCTACAAGGATAACATGACCATTTAAACAACTTCTCAATGAATAATAGGATGATCATACTTACAGTGATTATTTATGCTATGACGATGTATGATAATAATATAAAGGATGCATGAGCACTAGATCGAGAGCATGATGACTCTATTCTGGGACATGAAATTTTTCACATTATTGATATTTACGATGTGATTTCATGATTTTAGGAATAGAGGATGCAAAATGATGATGTGAAATGAGCATAATAAAGCATATATTAGTCACATAAGCACAACAATATTCCTAAATGCCAATCTTATCACACAAGCACAACAATATTCCTAAACCCTGAAGATAGTAAAATAAAATGCAATAAAATAAAATAAATGTGCTAAAATAATTATATGGTCCTCAAACTCGACTAAGCTTGTGCGAGCTTTAAAGATTTAGCTTTGATAGATTATCAAGTTTTCCTCGCTAAGAGGTTCAAAATGATAGCAGAATGATGCTAGATTATATGCCTTTGAAGCATGCTTTGAAAAAGATGAGGCGTGGTTTAGTGGAAAAGGGATTTAACAACCTAAGGAAAAGGTTGTGGGAGAGTAAAACTATATGGAAAAAGGTTTCTAATGCCTTTAATTGGACCAATTTTTGAATGTATGTGTGTTTTCACTTGCTCCTCCTCCAAAAATGGGCTGTGAAGGGGTCTATTTATAGGGAAAATTAGGTAGAATAAGGTGGTTGGGGTGTATTCATGTGCGTATAACGAAGATTTTTCACATGGCCACACCAAGTGTTCGTGGTCATGTATAGTATATGTGTGGTCATGCATAGTATGCGTGTGGTCACAGGCTTGGCACGTGGCCACGCACACACGTGTGTGCTTTTATGTGCACTTCAATGCTTTACGCACACTTCCCTATTAATTCCTAGGGTTTTAGGCCTTTCGAACGCATTTCTGGAGTCCATTTTACCAAATTCAGCCTTAATTTTAACAAATGACAGCTAAGGGTGTTTATGTGCACTTCTAAACGATACGTGCTGATACTCGAGTTGTGTTGGACCATTCTGGGACCACTTTCAGAGGTTTTGGAGCCTTCTGAATGTGCTTCTGAAGTTCATTTTGTCAAAATCAATTTTTTTTTTCACAAAGCTAGGTCTTGGTCTAACAAAATGTGCCTCGGTCTAATAAACTAAGTATTTTGACAGGATTTTTCTCGAAATAAACCTCTCATTGTTCTAATAATTCATATTTTGCAAGGTTGGACCACAACTTAATGGCTTGGTGATCGATTTTGCACACTGATGGGGTCAGTTAGGTTTTTTTAAGGTTGCACACTTCAGAGGTGTTACGAATGAGCAAACCCTAGTCATCTCAGAGATTCATTTCATCATTGGACCTTTTTGGGGATAGTCAAATTTGAGGTATGACAATATTTTAATTAGTTGACAAATAAGTCCTTTATTTAGTAATATAATTTTGTATCAAAAATTTAATTTTAAAATTATATTGAATTTCATTTATAACGTGTAAAATTTAAAAATCTAATAATATATTGTATAAATATAAATTTATTCACCAACAATTTATAGTATTGTTGCAATATAAAACTTTTATTCATATGTAAATTGCTTTGTTACTTTATATTAAAAATATAATATATTATTAGCTTCAATAATAAAATTAATGGAATATAATAAAGTAATTAATTTTTAATTTTAATAATATATTGTAATATTAAAGTTATAAAATATAAAAATTCTAAAAATAAAAATAAAATTGTAAATTATAAAATTAATAAAATTGTTAGATCCCCACATAAATGCAAATCCAATTGAACTAATTTAATTAATTAACTAAACACTTTAATTAATAATTATCATTATCGTTACAACTCTTGTGTGTGTGACTTACTAGATTCAAGTTCAAATGACAATGCAAAATTATATTAACTTTTTCCAAGTTAAATGTGAAAATCCTAATTAATCAAATTAAGTTCCCATAAGTCATGAGTGACCCTTAGCATAAATGTCATGACTATCCAAATGGAAATAAATATTATCCATAGATTCACAAGAACCATAAAATATGATTATAATGCACTTAATGTCCCTTCATTAGAAGATCTTGATATTGGCTAGAGTCATGGTCAAGTTAAACTCTAATTGGCTCAATCATATGACCTCATCTTTAGTTCAATTCTCAATAAAACAAGACTTTTACTAGAAACTCCTTTCAAACACCAAAACTCTCTTAAGATAAGTCAAGTTTGATTTGGCAAAGTACTTATTCATCGATAATAACTTAGATAATATATGATCTTATCCTGGTTCACTCCAGGTAGTCAAATCCATCTTGGCAATCACTCATCCCTACATATAACTGACTAGAGCCACTACACGCCATATACCTATATATGGTTAGCTAGTACATGTATATAAGCGATAACAAACTATAATCAACCATATGTGGATGACCATGTCACCTCAAGTTAAAAGACCATATGCACCATTATGTCCAAATAATGATTGTTCATAAAAGTGAATTTCCATACAATTATATATCTTACGTCACATTTTGATCCACCCATCACATAAGTATCCACATGTCTATTATGATATTTCATATCAAGTAGTATAAGACTCACTAACTCACACTATCAAATATCACATACCAACCAAGGAAAATAAATAGAGGTGATAGTGTATGGATTAATACTATCCATATATTAATCCAATAACTACAAACATTTTATAGCATATGTACTAAATGAATTTGGCACTCATGTTATCAACTCTTTATAATAAACTCATTTAACATAATGCTAAAGGGAAAGTACTAAAATAAACAAACATTATATTTTAATGAATATTTTATTGCCATAGGATAAAAGTACAATGTCATTTTACATTAGAAGAATGATAATAAGGTTCATCTATTCTAAAAGTTTAATAATGTCAAACTCATAAACTTTGCCAAGTTTGATGGAATCAATGATCCTAAGGTGCATTTAAGGCACTATGCTACTTTATAGTTGTAACAAAACTGATAAAATCACAGGTTGTATATTTCTTCTTTACCTTACTAAATGAGGGACCAAAGGCCTAATTTTTAATTTAGAGGATGAGATAAAAAATGATTGGTTGCTATTAACCTAAATATGTGTCAAGCAAGATGAATATAATACACATAATTATGTGAGTAGAAGAGACTTAAAAACTATAAAGCAAAAGCTTAGAAAGACATTATAGAATACATTGCTAAGTGGAAAGGGTACATAAATGAGGAATAGGCTCTTGGGATTTTTGATACAAACATGCAATGAAAAATAAAAGAAGGTGAAGAATAATCCCCATGAAACCCTATACACACCTTTTTTAAAGACCTCTATTTTTCTCTCTATTTTTCTTTTTCCAAGGAACTAAAAGAAGGTGAAGAATAATCCCCATGAAACCCTATACACACACACACATACCATTGAGGGTTTTTCAAATGTATCACTTACTAAAACCATTTTGGAATGTTTAACCTTCTATTTCTATTTTAATTCTAATTCCAAGAATAGAATTATTTCCAATTTATTTAAGATAACAGTTACCTTAAATAAATAAGGAAATAAATAAATATGAACATAAATATATATTTATTTATTTTTTCATTCAAAGAGAGTTTCATTAGGTGGATTAACCCAAGTCTGCTTTAGGCATATTCTAATTGTGTAACCCTGTAGGTTCACACAATGTTGGCAGTAAAGCTAAATTCCTAATTCTAGCCCATAAATCATAAGTGGCCTCTAGCAAGACATTATGACTACCAAAGTTGTGTGAAGGCTAGCAATCCAACATAACCTAATCCATAATATGTATTATAGCCCTTTTATCACATGATATCTTGATTGAACATAAGACTTGGTTTATGTCATCCTTATATTATTCAATCGTATTATTTCTCCATCATAAGCGAATTGATATTGATAACTCTTTATCAACTCATTCCAACTTGGCCATGCAATTTCTTCAATCTAACTTATCGACGGACCTATACATATCTTGTCATAATAAGCAAGAGACAAATTCCTTCTCAATCACTCATACTCCTCACATAACTCATTCTATATCTAATAATAAACTATTCTATCATCCTATTAAAGATGATATTAGAATGTGTCAAAATATAGAACTTATTAAATAGGAAACTATCGTATTTTAAGTTAGAGGACTAAAATAATTTTACCATAATGAGAATCACGTTTAACAATTATGCATGTAGTATTCTCATAGTGGGTCAATCCAATACATCATTTCTTAAGTTTGTACCTCTGAGTTGACTTGATATCTCATATACATGATTAGTAAAATATCATCATTCTATATCATACTAGTTTTTATTCATTATTGTTCCAATGATAATGACCGTCTAGGGATAATTTAGAATAGAATTTAAATGTCACCTAAGAATTAGTTATTCAATGAACTTATCAGAATCAATAAATAATAATGAAAATGCCTCTTTATTAATAAATGAAAATATAATAATGTCAGAATATGATTGCTACATAATTGGCCTGGGCACATTACTAACATAGGCCACTAGAATATTAGCAAACCGAGATGGTGATTAATGGAGCCCTCCCTCACTTAAACAAGTACATGCTTTGTGCTCATTATCTAAATTTTAAGGCATTTAATTAGGTAGGAATAAAAATTGAAAATAAAGAGCCTCAATAGTTTCAAGCCCCATACTAAAAACCTTAAACCAATAACCCAAAGAAAACCATCTTTACTTAAACTGCTAAAGTAAACCATCTTCACCAAGACCTTTCAGCCATCAATATTGCTACCTAACCAACTAGGAACGTTGGCCTCCCCCTTCTAAAGTCTTTTAAAATCTCTAACAGAAGAACCTCCTTAAACCTCTACAACTTAGACCCTTATCAAATCCACTACCTCCATTCTTTAACCATGACCTTTACTACCATTATCATTAAAATCCACAATGATATGTGTTAATGATATGCACTAGGTCAATTATGTATGACCATGTTTTGACTTTATCATTTTATTTAATAAAGAGGCATTTTTCATTATCATTTTGTGTTATGATAATTACTTGAATAGTCAATTCTTACTAAGGTCATTAAGTATGTGACTTGATAGTAAAACCCTTACATTAAATATGAGTTCTATTTAAATTATCCCTAGTCATAACAATATGTTATGGCTGGTATGATGTTGATTGATTATTATGTTTTACTAATCATGAATATGAGATATTAAGTCAACTTATAGGTACTTATTTGGGAAATAATGTACTGGATTGACCCATAATGAGAATACTACATAGATAATTGTCATAAGTAATTCTCATCATAATAATATTGATTTAGTCCTTTGACCTTAAAATCATCATGGATTTCTATATAACTATTATATATTTTGACACAATTTAACATTGTCTTTAACAGGATGATTAGATAGATTGTTGTTGGATATGAAATGAGTTATGTGAGGAATGTGAGTGATTAAGAAGGAATTTGTCCCTCACTTAATCTGAGCAAGATATCTATGGGCCCCTTGATAAAATAAACTGAGGAAAATGCATGGCCATGCTAAAGTAAATTGATAAAGAGTTATCATTCTCAGTGTACTTAGAGTCAAAAAATAATATGATTGAATTATATAACGATGACAGAAACTATGCCTTATATTCAATCAAGATATCATGTGACAAAAGGATTACAATATTTATTATAAGTTAGGTTATGTCGGATTATTGACTTTACATGACTTAGGTAGTCATAATGTCTTGCTAGAGGCCACTTATGGCTTGTAGGCCTAAATAAAGAATTAAGGTCCACTGCCAATGTCATGTGAACCTACAGGGTCACACATTTAAAACAAGCCCAAAAAAAAATTTGGTTTTGAGAAGCCCAAATATGCTCTTTGAAAATAAATAAATAGTTTATTTATTTAAGGTAAAGATTATCTTAAATAAATAGGATATTATATCTTATTTAATTTTAAATAAAATCAGAATAATAATAATTAAGAAATTACCAAAAGTTATTTTGGTAACTGAAACCCTAATTAGAGGTCTATAAATATGTTATATTCTCTAGGGTTTCACTAACTCAATTATCAGCCACCATAATTCATTTTTCTCCTCTTAGAAAAACTAAAACACATAGTGTTTTTATTCTTGATTTGTGAGAAATCAAGAGAAGTGCTAGCACACAAAGTTTTTATTTTAATCAAGGGTTATTCGTGTGGAAACTTGTGGAGGATGGATTCTTTTGAAGATGTCTTGATCCAAACTACCAAAATCAAAAGCTTGAGGTAAGGTGTCATTGGAGTGAACCTCCTCTCTGCCTTCCTACAGTCTTGCCTCTTTTGCGTTTATGGTAAGATTTGAAAACCCTAGTTTTAAATCATTTAATCTAATTACTTAGATCTAGGTTAGGGTTTGTGGTTAAAAGTTTTAATTTCCACTGCGTTTTTGAATCACAAAACCCAATAATATGAACATAGTCAACTTTTACCAAACTAGTATTCAATCATTATAGTTTTGTCTCGGACCATTCATAAATCAACCAAAAAAATTTTCTAATTCTTAACAAGACCTTTAAATAATCTATACTTAAGAACCTTAATTATAAAGAATTAAAGGTTGTTTAATATAAACCTAAGATCAACTAAGTCAATTTTAAGTTTATAGTAAATTAAGTTTAAACATACTAATAAATTCATTAAGTTTTTTTAAAAACAAAATAAAGGAACAAACCTCTCAAGAAATTTGAATTCAATTGATAATTAACTTTTTAAAATTCATGCTACAATATTATTGCTTTTTATATAGGCATGTAAACATCCTAATCCTTAAAGGTAAAGGTGTTTCTTACTTATTCTTAAACATTCTATGGTATGCAAGTAGTGATTGTAGCTAACAAGAGACAGACAACATGAATAATTTATTTTTTGAATATTAATGATGTGGGAAGGACAACCTTGTGGAGCCAACCCTATGAGTTTTGGAGTTGTCACTCAGCAACAGTTAGGAAATAGGAAAAGGATCAATGGAAACCCTTTTCTCTACTAAAGATTCTAGGTTCGAGAAGTAGCATCTACTTGACTATTTCTTTATATGCATATCATAAATTGCTTGTTGCATTACTCGAGTTTTGGTTTTAATAATGTATTACCACACTTGAATATTAGTCAATTCAAAATATTATTGGTTAATAATTGGCACACAAAATAATTACATTGATGCATAGGATAATTGAGATAGAGTACACAATTAATAAAAGCAAATAAATAAACAAACATGGTAAATCTAATAGATAAATAACATACATTTCAAGTAAGCAAGTAAGCATGCAGCTTACAACATATAAGTATTTAAGAGATAATGATCAATATAAACAATAAATGTAAATAAAGAAAAAAAAGGGAAAAAGGGTTAAGGATTACAACCTTTTGAAATAGTATATTCTAATAAATAAATCAAAATAGAAAATGAGTAAAGGGGGAATCAAGATTAAGGATTACATCACTTTTAAAATGGAATATTCTATTAAACACAATTGAAATAGAAAATAAAAGAAAAATCCTACTATAATAGTTCATCCAAAATAAAGTTTAATATGTAAACACATATCACATTTATAATAATTTAATGCATTCCACTCGTACATATAACATTTAATGAAGAAAAAAGAAATTAATCAAATAATAAAATGAGCATCAAAGTAAGTAGTAAATTAAGAAGCAAATGCAAAGTGCATGGGTAATGTGATAAAGTTATTTTTCTAGGTCTATTAAGACTGTGCTCACGATTGTGAGGGTCCATGAGCAGCCATGACATCATCTCATGATCATGAGTAACGACT
This sequence comes from Mallotus nudiflorus, assembly GCA_947683625.1. Taxonomy (NCBI): domain Eukaryota; kingdom Viridiplantae; phylum Streptophyta; class Magnoliopsida; order Malpighiales; family Euphorbiaceae; genus Mallotus; species Mallotus nudiflorus. Next base: position 1,666,860 of record CANTUR010000141.1, read on the forward strand.
GATACGAGCTTAGGATCTGAGCATTCATGATCCTCATTAGCAAATTTCAAGATAGTCTTTGAATTTTAAAAAAGTTACAATCAAGTCCAAAAATTTGAAAAAAATGTGACAATTAGGTCATTCTAAACTAAATTAATAATATAAAAAGTATTGAAAAAGAGTGATTTTTGCACTTAACACAGAAAAATTTACAATCATTTTTTATCATGCAAAGGTCAAGATTGGTTAATGGACTTTTTAATATTTTTGCATGATTAATAATTAATCTTTTAAATTAATTTCAAAGATTAATTGTTAATTTGTAAGATTAATAAAAAAATCATAAAGCATAAGATTGAAATATATAACATCTCAATTCAAATGAATAAATTCTAATAAATTGAAGCTAGATCCATTTAACATACCAAGTTCTTACTTGATGTAGTTCAATATCTCCTCATTGAGAGGTTCAATTTCAACTTGATTGGTAGTATCACAAAAATCAGTGATATATCACAACTTTGAACATGTTCACATAAGAAATGGTGCCTAATTTATTCATATATACCAAAATGCCCTTCACTGTACTTTTCCTTTCACATACGTCCTTGCTTAGCCATATTATACTTTCTTATCCCTCCATGTCCTTAGGATAAGCTAAGGACTCTAAAGGTGTATGGCCCCTAGGGCCCCTTTTGTCACCCTTGAATTAGGTTTTTGCTAAGGTTAATAGCACTTGTATTATCACACTTGATAAGACTATGATCAATCTCAATACTGATGGAATTGGTTATCCAACTTAAGCATTTGAAACATGTATGGTGAGTATAAGCCTAAATAGGGGAAAATTTTTAAAATTTTACTAATATAACCATTCATGACATGAAGAATTCCATTCCTAAAAATCCATATTGCATTTTACAAATAACTAAATTACAAAACAACATATATAATCATCAACCTAGGAAATTCTAAGTTTAAGAAAACTTACTAACTCTTAGTTTGATGAAGATCATAATAGTAAAGATCTACAAACTTTGAGTGCTCCTAGTTCAACTCTTGAATTAAATGTTCTAGCCTCCCAAATGTAAGGCCTCTAGCTTGAAACACCAGTTCACCTTCTTGATTTGATTTAGTTAGTTGCAAGTATCCTATCAATTAACCCTTATAAATCTTGCACTAATTTAATATTTATAAGAACACTTAGGGTTTATGTTTGTTCATAAGTTGTTTCTCTATTTGGTGTGTGTCTCTAACCACTCTCACTTTTTAAGAAAACATTTCTTAGGTTATATGTAGAGAAAATAACCACCTTATCATATCACCCATTAGATCACAAGCATACTACTTGGCATAATAAATATATAACTTGTATACATTATTAGTGTACTGAGAATTATGTAGAGAATACATTTCATGTATTTGTCTACATTCATTCTCATATTTATCTATTTGATATAATCTTTAATATGTTAAAGCCAACAATTTACATATAAAAGATAATGTGCCTAACATGCCAATTTTAACTACATCATTTTATAGACTTAAGCTTGGTAATTGGGCCAACACTTGACCCAAGCCTAATCCATAAAATCTATGGGCCTAGATTAGGTTCATGGGCTTTCTCAACATTTTAAATTAATCTTTGGGCCAAAAATCTTTTGGGCCTAGGCCCAAACTACTTGAGCCATTAATCCAAGTCAAAATAGAAATAACAACATATATATTATTAATTTAATACTTTAATTAATATCTCATATTAATTAAGTATAAATTAATAATTAAACTCTTACTTGAATTAGATTTCATGATATGCTAGAATCATTACTTAAAGCATAAATCTAATTTCGTTGATCATAATTAATTGATTAAACACTTTAATAGATAATTAGATTAATATTGATGGTGATTTGGTAAAACTATTTTAGGTGTGACTTACTAGGCTCATGTCCAATTGGTAATGAGAAAAATAATATCAACACTTGATATTATTTGAAACTCCTTTCAAATTTAAACGTGAAAATACTAATTATACACATTTAGTTCTCATAAGTTGTGAGTGACCCCTAACATCGATATCACAACTACCTAATTAGAAATGAATGCATTTATTAATTCACACGAACCCTTTGGTCATAATTATTATGCACTAAAATCCCTTCATTAGAAGTTCCTGATATAATCTAAAGTCAAGGTTTAGTCAAACTTTAATAGATGTATCATATAACCTCATATGAAGTTCTAATTCTTGATAAAATATAACAAATACTAGAAACATTTTTCTAACATTGAAACTCTTTCAAACTGTGTTATCTTTGTTCTGGTCAGGAACTTATTCATTAAGAAAAAACTTAGATAGCATAGGATTTTATCCTGGTTCACTCCAGGCAATAAATCTCATCTTGGTTGAACACTCATCCCTATATTTAACTAGCTAGAGCCATCACACACCATATAACCATGTGTGATTAATGTAAGAATGTAAGCAGTAAAAAATCCTAACCATTTAAATATGGATGACCATGTCACCTCAAGTCTAGGGTGTAAACTCTTTTTATGTTGAATAGTAATCTTTATCACTATATCTCCTATATTCACGTTATTTTTTATTAAATTTATATGATGTGAAAGTGCTTTGAACTAAGTTGATTATTTTATGATTCTTTGATTATAAAATTTACGCTTTTTTTTATAAGTAATTCAAGTCTAGGAAAACAAGTTTTCTTTTAGTTAATTTGCCCAATAGGATAGCACTTGTGCGATGAGGCATCGCCTTTGCCTTCTAAGTTATAGGAAATATAATTCATTTATTCTAATCATTTCTTTACATTTTAATTAGACTTTCTTATCTTTTAGTTATTAAATAAAAGTATCTTATTTGTTGTTTTCCCTTGAATTGTTAATTCTTGATTAATTCATTTTTTTTATTTGAATGATTTGTCTTAACAAATTGTTTTAAAATAAATTTTTTGTGAACTTTTAAAGTTATAATTTGTTTATTTTTTGTTTGAATTTTATATTTTTATTTATTTATTCTATGATTATTTTATATGTTTCATTCATGATTAATTTAATCTTTGTTACATCTTTTCTTTATTTTTTAGAACATAACTTGGTTGTTTCTTTTGTAGGAATTTTTATTGTGGAGTTAATTAAAATTAATTCTTAGGAATTGAACGTGGTGATGATTAAATCACCAAGCATAATAGTTTGGTTTAGATATTCTTAGCTCTTTTATTTATCATTTTGCTTATTTATTTCTTTGGTTTTATTTCATTATATTATGCATGTTAAAGGTTATAATTCATTTCTCCTTCCTGCTTTTCTTTTCTTTGCCTATGTATTTATTTTGTTTTTTTTGTTTTATTTATTTATATATGTTTAAATGGTATAATTCTTTTCCGTTGCCCCCATTTGTCCTACATGTGCATGTTATTTATTTATTTGTTTATTCATTTTATTAATGAGCTTGAATGCATAATGTGATGAATGATGGGTTTAATTGAATAAAATTAGAATTAATTAATCACATGGACCTAATTGTAAAATTTGGAAATTTTTTGGAGGAAATTGCATTTTTACATGTAAAAGTAATAAAACATAAAACACAAACAGAGCCTAACTGCAAGGTTGGATGGGCATTCAAATGTTCATACATAGTTTCCAAACCCAGTCTCCAAGGACGGCTTCTAGGGAACCTTCATCCTTGAGCCCACATAGTGTCGTGGTAACTGAACACTTAGGTGCATGTTGAACCTTGCTTAATTCCATGGAGGCTACATGACACATTTCTTTAGTTAACCTCACCTAATGCCTAAAAGCTATATGGCACATTTTCAATTCACCTTGTCTGACACCTCATAGGCTATATGACATGCTTTTAGCTGACCTCACCTAATGCTCTAGAGGCTATATAGTGCATTTCTTTACTTAACCGCGCCTAATGCCCCAGAGGCTACATAACACATTTCTTTAGTTAACCTTGCCTAATGACTCAAGAGGTTATAGAACGCATTTTTAGTGAACTCACCCAACACCTTAGAAGTTATACAATGCATTTTCAGTTGACCTCACCTAATGCCCAAGAGGCTATACGATACATTTTTTAGTTGTCCTTATTTGATGCTGAAAGTGGTTATAAAACCTTTATCTTGTGTGACATTTTAAGGCTAACAACATGAACCTTCATTTTTCTTTAAATGCAATCCTATGTTTTTTATGAACCTCTCAAGTTGTGCCTTAAGGATGACAGATAGAACAGTCTTAAATCTCCTTATTGGCACATTAGGATGGACAAAGACAAAACTTATTAATTAAAGAATCATAACTTCAACTTTCAAATTGTACTATGAAGACGATGGTGTAAAATAGAATATAGTGATCGAAGTGTTAAATTCACCTTTTATATCGTGCTTTGAAGATGATGGTGCACATGTTCACCTTTCATATTTTACTCCAAAGATAACGGTGCAGAAAAAAATTTATAAATTGAAGTACCAAAATTTTACCTCTCAGGTTACACTTTGAAGTCGACAAAGTAGAGACATAATATTTTATTGCTTTCTCAAATATCTTTGAAAAGTTATAGTTTTTATTGTTTGCATCCATACTTTTTCATAAATCTTATTTCATTGCTTGCTTTTTAATTTTTGAAAAAGTAAGGGGCAAACTGTTGACACTTTATTTTAGCCCACTCAAAATCAGAAAGCTTGATGATGAAAAATGAAAGATGAGCCCATCAAAATAAGTAATGGCCCAAAAAAAAGGTTTACACCTAATTTATTTTAAATGGGCTTTAGCCCAAAAGAATAAAAAAAGAAAAAAGAAAAGATTTAAATTTGTTTTATTAAAAAATAGGAGAGTGGAGGATGTGGTTAGAGAGGAAGTGGCAAGACTTTTTGGAAGTATGAGAAAAGTGAGGGAAAGTGTAGAGGAAAAAGGTGTAGTGAGTAGAGAGAGGGGGGAGTTAGTTTTGGAAAAAAGTTATATTTTTTTATTGTTTGCATCCATACTTTTTCATAAATCTTATTTCATTGCTTGCTTTTCAATTTTTGAAAAAGTAAAGGGCAAATTGTTGACACTCTATTTTAGCCCACTCAAAATCAGAAAGCCTAATGATGAAAAATGCAAGATGAGCCCATCAAAATAAGTAATGGCCCAAAAAAAAGGTTTACACCTAATTTATTTTAAATGGGCTTTAGCCCAAAAGAATAAAAAAAAGAAAAAAGAAAAGATTTAAATTTGTTTTAACATTAAAAAATGGGAGAGTGGAGGATGTGGTTAGAGAGGAAGTGGCAAGACTTTTTAGAAGTATGAGAAAAGTGAGGGAAAGTGTAGAGGAAAAAGGTATAGTGAGTAGAGAGAAGGGGGAGTTAGTTTTGGAAAAAATTTATATTTTTTTATTGTTTGCATCCATACTTTTTCATAAATCTTATTTCATTTCTTGCTTTTCAATTTTTGAAAAAGTAAGGGGCAAACTGTTGACACTCCATTTTAGCCCACTCAAAACCAGAAAGCCTAATGATGAAAAATGCAAGATGAGCCCATCAAAATAAGTAATGGCCCAAAAAAAAGTTTTACACCTAATTTATTTTAAATGGGCTTTAGCCTAAAAGAATAAAAAAAAGAAAAAAAGAAAAGATTTAAATTTGTTTTAACGTTAAAAAATGGGAGAGTGGAGGATGTGATTAGAGAGGAAGTGGCAAGACTTTTTGGAAGTATGAGAAAAGTGAGGGAAAGTGTAGAGGAAAAAGGAGTAGTGAGTAGAGAGAGGGGGGAGTTAGTTTTGGAAAAAAGATAAAAGGAAAAAGGATTTTAGCAAAAAGGAAAGGGGGGAGGGGTTAATGTACCATTGGTACCTTAACTTTGGGCCATGTTTCACTTTGATACCAAAATTTCAATTTTTTTCCTTTTAGTCCAAAAAATTCTATTTTTGTTTCAAGTTGAAGTGTCTTGAATATATCTGATCAAATTTCGCATACATGGCAATTGGAATAATTATATTTTCAGTATATTCATAACGTAAGCATCCTATTAAGCAGCCTAATCACCTTGTGGGCTCTATAGATTAAAATTTGCTATAATTTTATTTTATGGAGCCCATAAGCAAATCTTATTTTATGAGGCCAACAAGATAATTGAATTATTTAATGGGATGCTTACATGGTAAATATACTAAAAATATATTTATTATGACTGTCACATATACTAAATTTGATCAGTTATGTTCAAGGTACTTTAATTTGAAACAAAATATAACTTTAGTAATTGAAAAGAAAAGGAAAATTAAAAATTTGGCACCAGTTTGAAATATGGAGTAAAATTATACTATCAATGGTGCAACAAACCCCAAAAAGGGGAAAAGGAGGAAGGGCTCTAAAAACAACACACAGAGAGAATAAAAAAGAGGAGGAAGAAAAAAGAAAATGAGGAAAAACTAATAAAAGGTTGTCTGTAAGATGCATTGTGTTGCCCCTTTCTATTTTTTTATCTTTTATAAAAAAAAATTCATTTTTTATCTTATTTCTTATTTTGTTTATTTATTAGTTCTAATTCCTATTTTTATTATTAGTATTTATTGTCATTTTATTATTATTCTTTTGCCTTATATTTTATTTTATAATTATTTATTTTTTTTATTATTGTAATGTGTTTTTTATTCTACTTTTATTTTTATTTATTTTATTATATTTATTGTATTATTGGGACTAATGTTTGGTTATCCATATTTCGTTTATATCACCGTGTTATTTTTGTTTCAAGTTATTAACCTTATTTTTGTTTATTATTTTCCTATAATAATTTATTTATATCTTTTTATTTTTTTACTATTAATTAATGGTGATTGTATGAATTAGAGATGTGTAAATTAAATAATTATTTGTCCTTTAATTAATTTAGTAAAGTTAGGTTATTTAATTTTGTTAGCTATTTTAGTTAACTTTGGTTTTTTAGTTTTAGTCTTAAGTAGTAATGTTAATAAATTTAGTAAATAGTATTTGTTGAAATATTAATTGTTGAGTAATTTATTTGGTAGGATTTCTATATGATTTGTTTGATTTTAATTTAGTTTGTCATGTTATATTATTTGTCATATAAATAATTTCATTTTTAATAAATTATTAAGTTGGTGATTTTATTTAGATTATTTTTAATTTTCATGCAAGCTCTTTTTTTTTATACAACTTTGATTGTTCATGTATTTTCTTTCATTTAGTTGTCACTTTATGATTTTTATTTATTTCATTTCATTGTATTAATTTTATTTATTAATTATAGTTTCTATGGTGGAGTTAAGTGCAACTGTTTTATTGTCGTTTATTTCACTTTATTTTTAAGAATTTAACTTGGTGATTTCTTTTGTAGGTTTTTGTAATGATCCGTATTTTTATTTATTAATTTAAAAATGAACATAATTTTTATAAGTTAATTTTAATTTTTAGTTAATTGGTGGTAATTTCAAAAAATAAATGAATGAATTATGAATTTCTTTATTATTTTAAAAGCTTAAATGAGTTCATTAATATTTTTTTATTATATGTTTGAATTATTTAAATAAATTAGTCATATTCAACTTTAATTTTTTAAAATTTTTAATTTTGATTATGTTAGATAAGAATTTTATCAATGGTTTTAAATTGAATTTCTTTTATATTTGAATTATTTAAATGAATTAATTGAAATGGTTTAACTATATTTTATTTTGTGATATTAGTAAATTTGACAAAATTATGCTATTTCTGTATGTGCATTTGTATTGGGTATCGATTGGATATAAAGTGTAGTTCGGGAGCCCAACTCAAGTAATTGGATTGTGAAGATTATAGAAATGTTGTTTTATGGAAGAATGACTCTACTTTTAGTAGAGAGATGTCTATTTTATGAAGGAGATTTTTTCAAATTTTTTATAAATTTCTCGTAAAACATGATATCAACATGTGTTAGTTTTTTAGTTTGAATAGTATTGTGTCTTAGATCAAGTCTCTTCTTTAGAAATCTAGAATGTATAATGTTAGGAAGTTTAATTCTATTTATTTTTATAATTTTATTAGAGCCTGCAAGGCAGGGCCTACATATTAGAGCCTGCAAGGCAGGGCCTACCGAGGACACGTCAGTTAATACTATAAATTATTTATTATGTTTATAGATATATAAGAATTTTTGTGAGATTTATTAATCAAGAATATAAATATTCTTGTGAGCATGAATTATTAATTTATTATTGCTAAGAACTTTGAAAATATGTTTTAGCTCAAAATTCATTCTATATTGTTTAATGCTATTTTATTTCTTGCACTAATTTATATGATAACCATGTTTTGGAGAAAATGGTAGAACATGCTACCTAGTACGTGTCACCAGGACTGTGTGCACACCAGTATTAATTTGGGTTATTAGCTGGCTATGTTGTGAAATGTGTGCCCTGGTTGAGCTTTGCTCTCTAGGCAAGTGTATGATTATGTTTGAGCCCTAGTCCAGCTTGCTCTCTGGGTAGAGGTATGTTTGCTTGTCAGACCCTGGTCGAGCATGCTCTCTAGGCACCATTAAGCACTTGGAATAAGAGACTGATTGTGGTTGGACCTAGGTTGAGCTTACTCTCTAGGATCGACAGTCAATTGGACTAAGTGAGCCAATTGGGTATTAGATTTTAAGGTTTAGGTTTCTACCATAATTTTTGTTAAATGTCTATTTTTATATGATTTTTATTGAGAAGTTTTGCATAAAGGAATTTATGAAAATTTGAAAGGATATTTTATGAAACTACTTTTTTAAATAAATTAAATGATTTTTTAAAAATATTATTTATTCCCTATGCATTTTGTAGTGTTAATTCATTCATTGAGGTCTAACTCCCCTCAATTATTTTTTCAGGATCTTAGGAGTCTGCAGTTGGTTCCTTTACCCTAAGCCGGACTCATTCCTCACCAGCTGCTTTATGTATATTGTTTAATTAAAATATTATGTACTTAAATTCTATATACCTCAGTAGCTAGTTAAATGACTTGTATAATTTGTATTAGGATTTGGTATTTTAATATTACATTTATTATGGATTTTATCATATTAAAGATGTAAAAATTTATTTGTGGTTTTGGTATGGTCTATTGGAGTATTATGTGTGACAATTAGGAAAATTTTTTATTAGAGTATTATGTGTGACAGTTAGGAAATTTTTATTAAGACTTACTATGGGTTTTGGATGCATTATGCATTTCCTATTCACGTGCCTTTGGGTTCGAGTCATGGCAAAGTTGGTATCAGAGCTTATGGTCGATTTTTTGCTATTTTGGTCATTAAATTATGTCTTTTCCTGAAACTACTATGGTATGGTAATTATCAACTGATGTCATCATTGCTTCTAGGATTCCTCATTTATATTAGTGTCCTTATTATGTCTTGACTTTTGTTTCTCTGTCTTTTCAGAATGAGAAGGAAGGCATAAAAGGCTCTTATTATAGATGTGATAGATGATGGTTAATGGTCTTTTTAGGATGAAGCTCATCTCCCTGCCCCACAACGTAGAAGGAGGGGTAGACCTAGAGCAGCGACAGCTTAGGGACAAAAGCAACAGCTGCCAGTAGAGCCAAAAGTTCATGAGGTGGATTTTGCAGCCTTTGAAACTAGAATGGTAGGAATTAACTGTTGGGTTTCGTGATACAAATGTAGTAAAAATATAAAAATTTTATTACATTCCCAAACCCAAATCCATGTAATTCGACTACTTGATTAAATCTAGGGTTTCAAGAATCTTACAAAAATGCAAAAGAGGCAAGAAAATCTGGAAGGATGAAAAGAGGTTCACCCCGGTGACACTTTACCTTGAGCTTTTGCTTTGATTCAGATTCAGATTTTAGACGTCTTTAAAAGAATTCATCCTCTAAAGGCATCCACATGAACATACCTTGATCAAAATGATCTGTGTGTGTGCTAGCACGATTGTTTGTCTCACAACTCAAGAACAAAACTCTCTTTGATTTCATTTTTCTCAAAATGCAAAGAAAATGAATTTTAGGTGGCTCACTCAATTGATTTGTCTCAAACCCTAGAGAACATAACATATATATAGAGTTATCAATTAGGGTTTCACTTACCAAACACTTTTTGGTAAATAGACATTAAATTTAAATTTTATTTATTTAAAATAAAATTAGTAATATATTTATTATTTATTTAGATAACAATTATCATAAATAAATAGTTAAATATATTTATTTCTAAAGATTTTAACTAGGCTTAATAAGCCTACAATTGTTTTGGGCCTCTTCTAAGTGTGTGACCCTGTAGGCTCACATAACATTGGCAGTGGGCTTAAATCTCTGTTTAGGCCTATAAGTCATAAGTGACCTCTAGCAAGACATTATAACTACCCAAGTCATTTGAAGTTAATAATCTGACATAACTTAATTACAGTGAACATTATATTCCCTTTGTCACATGATATCTGTATTGAACATAAGGTATAGAATGTCATCCTTATATAGTTCAATAATATTATGACTTGATTCTAAGTAAACTAAAAATGATAACTCTTTATTAATTCATTTTAGCATGGCCATACATTTTCCTTCAATCTAACTCATCAATGGGCCCATAGATATCTTACTCATATCAATAAGGGATAAATTCCTTCTCAATCACTCACATTCCTCACATAACTCATTTCATATCCAACAACATTCTATTTAATCATCCGGTTAAAGATAATGTTAGAATGTGTCAAAACATAAAACAATTATATAGAAAACCATGGTGATTTCAAGGTCAAAGGACTTAAACAATATTACTATAATGAGAAATACTTATGATAATAATCTAGGTAGTATTCTCATAGTGGGTCAATCAAGTACATGATCTCTCATCATGTACCTATGAGTTGACTTAATATCTCATATCCATGATTAGTAAAACATAATCATCAATCGACATCATACTAGCCTTATAAATAATTATATAATAAATAAATGGCTAGGGATAATTAGAATAGAACTCTTATTTTAATCTAAGGGTTTTACTATCAAGTCACATACTTGATGAGCTTAGTAAGAATTAACCATTCAAATAATGATCATAAAAGGAATGATAATGGAAGTGCCTCTTTATTAATAAGATAGAAATGTCAATACATAATCATAAATGATTGACCTAGTGCATATCATTAACATTAACTAAGGTCTAGTTGCACTTAATCAAGCTATGTCATTAGTCCAACAGAGGAACCAAGGAATGTTAGATACTAATGTTGCACTTCTCTGCTCTAGAATTGGCAAAGTCTCTTTTAATGGTACAGGATATGCTTTGGACTTCATTAATATGATTGAGTCACAAACAAGAATAAGGCACACTAACTATTAGAGAATATTGATTGTTGAACTACCAATGCAAACTACAGCTCAAGACTAGTTTATGTAGTTAACTCAACCTCACATGAATAATATGACCTGGCTTGAATTTAAAGAGCGGTTCTTAAAGTCCTTTTGTCCACCTACAGCAAGAGATGCTTACAAATGGTAGTTGCTGCACATTAACATAGGGGACAAATCAATAAAAGAGTATACTAGAGAATTTTATTATTTAGCTTGCCATGCTAAAGATATAAGGAGGGATGAATATAGAGCTATTGACTTGTATGTCACTGGATTAGGGCCAACATATATAGGCATTCATACATAGGATTTATGTAGCCATCCACTTCATAGCAAGTTGACCATGGGTAGGCTAGAGTGTTCACATTGACTCCTCATGATGCTTAGGCATCCAATGCAGTGGTTGCATGTACTCTTCTAGTTTGTTATCTTGATGCTAGAGTTTTGTTTGATCTGGGTGCATTGCATTCTTTTATATCTCCTATTTTTTCTTCAAGAATAGGAATGCAACCCTCCAAGTTATTAATTCCATTATTTGTAGCAACTTTACATAGCGATGAGTTGAAGACAGATATAGTCTTTTCATCTTGTCTAGTGCTAGAAGGTAGAGAGTTTCTAGTAGATTTATTTATACTGGATGTAATAGATTTTGATGTGATTTTGGGAATGGATTGGTTAGCTTGACATTATGCCACTTTGGATTATTAAGAGAAAGAGGTGATCTTTAGAGTCCCAAATGATGAGGAATTTTGATTCAAAGATGATAAGAGTTTAATGCCTTAAAATCTCATCTCTACAATCACAGCTAGAAAGATGGTTAGAAGGGGGTGTCAAGGCTATTTAGCTATAGTTAGGGATACAAAGGTAGATAAAGGGGTAGTTGAGAATGTGCCAATGGTGTACGAGTTTTTTGATGTTTTTCTTGAAGAATTACTAGGGTTGCCACCATATAGAGAGATAAAATTTTGTATTGATGTTGTACCTAGTACAAATCCTATCTTTGTGCCACCTTATAGAATGATGCCTATAGAATTAAAGGAGCTTAAAGAACAGTTGCGAGAGTTGCTTGATAAGGGTTTCATTAGACCTAGCACATCTCCTTGGTATGTGCCAGTGTTGTTTATGGAGAAGAAATATGGTAGCCTTTGAATTTGTATTAACTATAGATAGTTAAACAAAGTCACCATCAAGAACAAAAATCCTCTCCTAAGGATTAATGACTTATTTGATTAGCTTCAAGGAGCTTAGTGTTTTTCTAAGATTGATTTAAGGTTAGGGTATCATCAGTTGAGATTATAAGTGAAGATATACCCAAGACTGCATTTTGGATGAGATATGGCCATTATGAATTCTTGATGATGTCCTTTGGGTTGACTAATGCCCTAGCAGCCTTTATGGACTTAATGCATCAGGTGTTTAGGCCAATCTTAGACTGATTTATGATAGTATTTATTGATGATATTTTGGTATATTCAAGGAGTGAAGAAGAGTATGTCATGCATTTGAGGATGGTGCTTTAGACTTTGAGAGAGCATCAATTATATGCTAAATTCTTCAAGTATGAGTTTTGGCTGGATTAAGTGGCATTATTAGGCCATGTGGTATCCAAGGATGGCATTCTAGTGGATCTTAAAAAGATTGAAGCCATTATAAAGTCACAGAGACCTACAACAGTGACTGAAGTAAGAAGCTTTATAAGCTTAACCAACTATTATAGGAGATTTATTAAGGATTTCTCCAAGATAGCTAGACCTTTAATAAGGTTGACCTAGAAGAATTCTAAGTTTGTGTGGGCTGATAAATGTGAGGAGCATTTTTAAATGCTTAAAAATAGGTTAACTTTAACTCCAGTGTTAACTCTACCTTCAGGAAGTGAAGGGTATACAGTATATTGGGATGCTTCTCAAGTAGGTTTAGGTTTTGTACTAATACAAAATGGTAGGGTAGTTGCTTATGCTTCACAATAATTAATGAAGAAATAACATAACTATCCTATTCATGATTTGGAAATAGCAGCTGTAGTGTTTGCCTTGAAGATTTGAAGGCATTACTTGTACGATGTGACTTATGAAATTTACACTGATCATAAAAGTTTGAAGTATATTTTTTAGCAAAGGGATTTGAATTTGAGGCAAAGGAGATGGATGGAACTCTTGAAAGACTATGACTTCTCCATTGAAAATTTGAAAGGATATTTTATAAAACTAATTTTTAAATAAATTAAATGATTTTTTAAAAATATTATTTATTCCCTAGGTTTATTAGTTTTTAAATAAAATTTTTAAAACTATCATGCATTTTATAGCATTAATTCACTCAATGAGGTTTGACTCCCCCCAATTATTTTTCCTAAAATCTCGGGAGTCTACAGTTGGTTCCTTTACCCTACGCTAGACTCATTCCTCACTGATTGCTTTATGTATGTTGTTTAATTAAAATATTGTGTACTTGAATTCTAGATACCGCAATAGCTAGTTAAATGACTTGTATAATTTGTATTGGGATTTGGTATTTTAGTATTACTTTTTTTTTTAGATTTTATTGTGTTAAAGATATATATGTGTATTTGTGGTTTTGGTACGGTCTATTGGAGTATTGTGCATAACAGTTGGGAAAATTTCATTAAGGCTTACTACGGGTTTTAGATGAATTTTGTATTTTTCATTTCCTAGAGTTGGTCACGTGCCTTTAGGTTAGGGTGGTGACAGTTTTTCATTTGTGAAGTTAATTAACTTTAATTTTCAAGAATTAATTTGAGTGATAATTAAGTCACCAATTAGTCAACCTTAATTTAAAAGACCTTTATTATTCTTTATCATTTGTATTTTATTTTATTTATTTATAGTTATCTTGCATGATTAAAGGGTGTAATTCTTTTCTCCCCCCTCTTTTCTTTGCGTGTGCATTTTTATTTTGTTTATTTATTTATTTTACTTGCATGAAAAAGGGTTGTATTCATTTCTTCACCCCCCATTTCTTTGCATGTGCATTTTATTATTTTATATTTAGGTTTTTTTGTTTATTTTATTTTGTTAATGTAGTTTGGATGTATAATGTGACGGTTAATAGACTTAACTGCATGGAATTAGACTAATAAATCATTTGGACTAAATGGTAAAATTTGCATGTAAATAAAGAAAAAATTAAATAATAAAAAGTAACAAAACATAAATAAAGGCCAACCGTAAGGTTGGATGGGCATTCCAAAAGCTCATAGCCAATTTCTGAACTCAATCTCTCAAGATGGCAATTGAAGCCCTTTATGGATCTAGTTGTTCTAAAGTGTGTCCCAGTCTAACTTGGGACATAAGGGTATCAATAAATAAAGTAATAATCCAGTAGTTCTAATATGGGGCATCAATATTAAAAATGTGTTTTTAATATTATTTCATTAACCATATTAAATAATTTTGTAAAAAATATAAACATTACACATTTAAATTTTTTTCTTTCCTATATTTTTAAGTTGTATCTCCTTATTTTTCAATTTTTACAAACAAACAATTTGTTAGATATTATTTTTAAATTTCAATTTTTTTTATCTTTTGAATTTCAAAAAACATTTCGCAAAAATTTAATGTGTTAATAGTATTTTAATTTAAAAGTAATTAATATTTGAAAATAGTTAATTAATGACTTTACATCTTAAAAAGAGAAACAACTAGCTTTCTAGCCGGTCGTGACTAGAAAATTTGGTAAACATGCACTCCACCACACATTTATAGTCGCAATCTAAGAAACAAGAGCATGCGTGCATAAAGCACTTCCTCACGTTGCGTTGACAAACATCTTTTATTATTATTTTAAACATGCACTCCACCAACGCCTATTTATACTTAAATTGTATGAACTTTTTATTAATTAAAAATATATATTTTTAATTAATAATAATAACATTTAAAACTTTTGTTAGGGTTGACTCATTTTCTTTGTTAAATATTATATAAAAAAAATCAAAATGTCCTTTCAAACATAAAAAAAATAATTAATTACAAAATACTAACAATATTTAGTCTTTTATATTTAATAACATTAAATATACACATCTCTCGATTACTAATTGTATGGTTCATAAAAAAAATGTACAACATCATTTGTATTTTATAGTTAATTATAGTTTTTTATTGTTTAAAATCACATTTCAATCTTTTTATATAGTATTTAACTGAAACCCTAACAAAAGTTCTTCAATGTTAATGACACAAAAATTGATGGAGGCAAAAGTTTAACTTCTAAATAAGAGAAAGGTAAGTGTTAATTAGGTTAAAATCATAGGAAAGAAAAATATAATTTACTCTTAAATATTTTTCTTAAGTAAATAAAATTTATTTATAATTATGTTATTAATTGATAGTAGCAAATAATTTTTTAATATCAATGGATAAAATTTATATTCACATATATTTTTATATTTTTTAATATTTATTTCTATACTTTACATTTTTAATATTTATTGTCACGACCCAACCCGAGAGTCATGACCAGTGCTAGGAAACGAGAATTCTTTCGAATCTGGAACCCGTAGCAAGCCTTAAAAAGAAATAAAAGCATGCAATAAATAAATAAAATATGCACCATAATTAAAATCTTAAACCAATATAATAAAAATTTATGTTATATCATATAAAAAAATATTTCATACAATAATTAGAGAAAGGCTTCTGAAATAATAACCAATATTCTACAAATACAAAGTATGACTACTACTGCAGTTTTTTAGAGTACAATAAAAGTCAGATAGATAATTTACACAAAATAGCTAGGGCTGAAGAAGTACAACGGATGGGCCTACTACTGAGCTATGAGGAAGAAGAGTCTTGTAAAATCAACAACTGAGGGGAGTTATACCTCACTATGAATTGTTATATTATATATATGTAATACCCTATATATTTATTTAAATAAATGAATTTTTAAATAGTATTATTAATAATTACTTATGCATTATATTATATGTATGTTAATATTATTTAGGGTTATTAATATGTGTGAGTATTATTTACTTAATGTCTAGAAATTTCCATTTGTCTATTATTATCATTATTATTATTGCTATTTTAAACTATATTAAATTTTATGGTAAATTATGTGCTACTATAAACATGTATATATATGTGTGTGTGTGTGTGTGTGTGTGTGTGTGTGAAGAGAAGGACCAAACCGAAGACAAAAAAGCAACCAAGAAAACAGAAAAAAAAAAACGAAAGCAGGAAGCAAAGAAGCTTCCCGAGCCGTGCACCCCCCTCCCTCTCCGTCCCTCACCATCTCTCCCTTCTTCCTCACTGTGCCGCCTTCCCCTTTGCCTGAGAACTCCATCACTGTCGTGCACAGAGCTTCCAAGTGTGGTGGTGTTGCTGCTATTCTTCTGCTCCTCATCGCGCGACAGCCTACATTACCAGCTTCCTCCTAACTCCAGTTCTTTTTCATTTGTGATGTCTTCTGCCGTGGCTGCTGCTCCTTCTTCTCCATTCTTTCTGGTGGCAGCAAGCTTCTCATCCCCAGCCCTTCCAGCTCGACAGTAAGCCATGCTCACCAATCCCTTTCTTCCTTCCTTAATCTTGATAATTTTGGTAGATTTATTTAGTTAATTGATGTTTTTTTTAGTGTTTAAGGAGGTTGGTTCTGATTTTTTTTTGGAAATTTTTGGTGAATTAATTAATTTTTCCAGAATTTTTATTTGATATTTATTTAGTTTATTTGAAGTTTGTTGGGTTTTATTTGGTTTAGTCAATATAATTAAAGTAATTATAGTTAATTGTTCTTAGTATATTAATTTTATTTTAGGTTTTAGAATTTTGGTGTTAATTAGAGGTTTATGTAAATTTTAGGTATTTAATGGGTAATTATGCTAATTTCGAAAATTTTGATTAAAAATTATGAAATTTTAATAATTGAGGTTATTAGTGAATGTTATTAATTTTAGAACTCAAATTATAATTTTTGTGATTTTTATACTATTTTTATAAATATTTTTGAGTTATGTCAAATGTGATTTTAGGTTAAATAATATTTTTGGGAGAAAATTGTTGGTTGATTAAATGTTTTAATTATATTAGGAAGATTTAATTTGAGAAAATGAATTTTTGGCATGATTAAATAATTTTAAGGAATTATTTTTAGTATTAATAGCACATTATGTAATTTATGTATTTTAGGGGGGTAAAAAAATGTAATTTTACGCTAAACATAGTTAAATATATATTTTAATTAGTTTTATTAATATTTAAGGGGTTTAGACAATTTTTATAAATTAATTGGTATTTTTACCTAAGTAGTGTAAATTTTAAATATTAAATCTCAAATATTATATATATATATATATATATATATATATATATATAATACATTTTAATGGATTTAAAATTAGGTTATAATTATGTTTTGACAAAGGAATACAAATTTAGTTGTTAATTTTGAATAATTGAGATTTTATATGTTTTTGTATATTTTTAGTATATGTGTATGTGAAATATGTATTTTGAGAAATAAATATTATTAATTCTTGATATTTTATTGAGCTGTGATCTCGGTCGGGGCAAAATGTAGATTTGGGAGCCCGACTCGAGTGTGGATATTAGAAGTGCATTTTATGCAGGTCTGGCTCTAGCTTTGGTAGAGAGATGTCCATTTTACAGAGGAGACTTTGCCGAAATTTTGATAGATTTTTCTCGTAAAACGTGATATTCGTAAAATTTCTATCGTTAGTTAGGTTATATCCTGTCTATCGAGTCTTGCCCATTTTTCTCAAGTCAGCCTGGAATTTCATTGTTTTGCTGATTGTTGATTTCAATTCCATAGTTATGTTTTAAAAGTCAATTTGTTATTTTTTCTTTTAGAGCATTTCAGAGCAGAAGCTGTGAGACCGAGGCAGACGCGTGGTCGTCAGCCTTCGCATTCATCCTGTAAGTCAATAGAACAATATGTGTGAGTGTTTATTTAAAGAATTCATGCATTCATATTTTTATTATATTGATTATATGATTTATTTACCTTAATGCTATTATTTAAGATTTAAACGCATTTCATTTATTCAAAAATCGATTTTGAGAAATTTTGGTAGAACGGGCTACCTGGTGGGCTTCACTAGGACTATGTGCACATGGTAGAGATTGAGAGATGGATCTGCAATATATGTGATTGGTGAATGTTAAACTAGGATGGGTGCCTCAGTAGAAGCCTTTGCTCTCGGGGACCGCCAATGATTGTAAGGTTAATAATGGACTGGGTTGGGTGCCTCGGTCGATGCCTTTGCTCTCGGGGACTACCAGAGCCATATATTCGAATTAAGTGAATGACTACGGCTTGGTGCCTCGGTTGATGCCTTTGCTCTCGAGGACCGGTAGTCTAGTTGGAATAAGTGGGCCCAGTTGGCCATTTAGATTTTTGGGTTTAGGGTTCTACTGAGATTTTTCAAAAGCTATAATTATACATTATAAGTTATTTTCACTACAAATATATATAGTTTTCAAAAAGGTTTTCAAACCGTACAGCTCTTTTTATTGACTTACTCAGTGAGGTCTGATTCCCCTCAATTTATTTTTTTTTTCAGGAGCTTGGGAGTTCGACCTCAGACTACCTCCATGCCGGGTTTCTTCTTCACCGGCTATTTTATGTAGGTCATTATAAGCTGTACTTTGTGTTAATCTAGGTTGCTGCAGTAGTGTATGTACTAAGGATTTGTATGGTTTAAACATAATCGTGTAATTTATTTGTGTAACCACGCTTATGTATAAAGATTTAAATTTGATTTATAATATGAGACATTGAAGCACATTTTAATTAAGCATTTGAATTTGTGTATTTTGAGAAAAATTAGTTTGATAATGCGTTCTATTTTAAAATAAAGTTTTAAATTGTAAGGTGTTGTTTATCTTTTCTTTAAGGATTACTACGATTTCGGGGACCTTATGCCTTCCCATTCCCTAGTGCCAGTCACGTGCCTTTGGGTTCGGGTCGTGACAATATACATGCACCTCCTAATGTCATATGCAATCAATCATTCGTATATATAATAAATATATATACAAGCATTTTACATAGATGCTGAAGTCACTTTAAATAATAAATGCTAAAAAAATATTTATTTTATTGAAGGATTAAATAAAATCCTATTTAATCACAACCTCAATAAAAAAACATCACTCTAACCATACATGTTCACTTAATTCCAAATTAATTCTCTTATTCCATTATGGACAGTAAACTGGTCCCGAAACACTAAGTCAATTGAGCTCCAATAGTCTCACTGTTAGTGTGATTAGCCCCAAGACACTAGGTCAACCGAGCTCCAGCAACCACACTACTCAATCATATCAATCTCAAATCAATCAATCAAATCAATATCACCTCAAGTGATTCTTAACTCAACCCTAAATCTGTCGCACCGGTATGTACACAGTCCTAGTGTTGCCCACTAGGTAGCATGTTCTATCGATATCCTTCATTTAAAATTAAATATACATATGGGAAAATAAATAATGCATAATAACATTCATAAAAATGAAATAAACCATATATATACCAGAAATATACCTAAAACAAACTAAGTATATTTCAAGTATATATATGTTAAATAAATTCAAAATCAACCATAAAAATATGCCAAATAAAACTAATAATATACTAAAAACATTCTAAGTATATATCAAAAATATAACATGCATTTATTTGAAATATAGAAAAAATATACTAAAAATATACCTAACATATGCTAAACATTTAATAAAAAAATTCATGAATAAGTACTTATTAAAACATATATATTCTAAATCATACATTCTAAATGTGATGTTATATATAAGATAACAACTTAGAAGTTTGCGCTCCTCAAGACTTACTCGATGGGTCCAGTCCGATAAGCCTCAATCTTGGCACAACTAGAAAAATAAAATAATAACAATAATTAGAATAAATCTAACTTATACTTCTAAAAAGACTCAATCTAGGAATATGAAACTCAAACAAAACACGAAAACTCATGATCGACCCGATATCACGTTTTACGAGAATTCTACTAAAAATTTGGCAAAACCTCATGTGTAAAACAAATATCTCTTTACTAAAAAGTAGAGCTGATCCTGTAGAAAAAACATACTTCTAAAATCACAATGCACAATGCACAAATCCCTAACCGAGGTTCACAAATCACAAACCAACAGTATTAAATAATAAAATAACAAATCATCAAAAATCCATAAAAATATTAAAAACTTTTATTTCCAACTAAAACATAAAATTTTAATTTTTAAATAATATTTGGTAATAAAATTCATAAATGGAATAAAATTCCCATTTTATAATTAAATTAACATAAATTGTAAATAATTATTAAAATCACAATTTAACATCATTAAAAAATAATAATAAAATACCCATTTAAGCTCAAAATAATAAATAAATTTATTATTTACATAATATTCCAAAATTATCACAAATTAACTAATAAAATCTCAAATATTATACAATATTAATAAAAAAAAAATTTTCAAATAATTGACCTAAAATAGTTAAATTCATAATTAACTACGTAAATAGTTTAATTATATAATAAAACTAGTTTAAAAACCATTTTATCACCAAAATACTAAATAATCTACTATTTTAATATAATTTTCAAAAATTATAATTAATTAATTGAAAATAGTAAATAAATTGTAAAAATCATTTGAATACCAATTATTATTTCAAAATCATTTAAAACATATAATTTAACCATAATTTTGACAAAAACTCATAATTAACATATAAAATCAAAAATCACATAATACTAATAATTTCTCAAAAATTAAATAAAATTACTAAAAATAATTTTATTAACTCAAAAATTACTAACTTAATATACTAACTCTAATTACTCAAATTTCCCACCAAAAATATTATTTAACATAATTAACAAAAATTACAATTTATATTATTAAAATATTCAAAAATACCCATAATTAAAATTAAATAAAATAATTTCAAAACAACTAAGTACATATAGATCAACTCAAAAATCAACCAAATATTAAGAAATAAATTAAGCAAAAATTATATTAATTAACTAAAAATTAAAATAAACACAATAACTAATAAACAACTAACAATCTACTAACAAACAACTAATAGTTAACTAGTAAACAACAAGGAAACAATCTAGAAATCAACCTCATAACTCAACTAAATCAGCCTAAAACTCACCTAAAACAGAAATCTATGACAGAAGAGGCTACTGCTGTCTTGATGTTGCTGTCCCTGCTGTTCTTGTTGCTGTTATCACTGATGTTGTTGTTGTCGTGGTTGTTGCTGTTGGTGTTGTTGGTGTTCTTATTGTTGTTGTTGTTGTAGTTGAGACAACAACAAGAAGAAGAAACTGATGGTGATGGAGATGGCAGAGACAGTGAGGTAGGATGATGGGACAGAAAATGTAGAAGGGGAAAAATGGTCTGAAAAGCATGGCTTAACACATGCTTTTGTCCAACAACAACAATAACAGTAACAACAACAACATAATAATAATAATACAAAATTACTCAACCACACACTTATATATATCTATATACATATATATATTACTTAATTCAAATCTCATAATATATATATATATACACACACACACACACACAACACCCCACAATAATAAAATAACCATAGTTTAAAATAGTGCTAATAATAATAATAAATAAATATATAAATAATAATAATCGTAGAACAATATTATAATAAAAATACTCATAATAATAACACTTAACATTACCAATAATAATAATAATAACAATAATAATAATAATAATAATAACTTTAATATTTAAATAATGAAACTTCCAAAAATAAATATTTTATGTTTGAAAAATTATATACGTTAAATAACGATAGTTAACTACAAATAATAATAATAATATATAAATCCCACGTAAATGAATTATTTTTACGTAAATAACTCTCTTAAAATAAAATATGTAATTAACATTAGTAATTAACGATAATAATACATAATTAAATTTTAAAATTATTAATACTGCCTATCCCGAAATATATTTTCATAATTTAAAATATCGGATCATAACATTTACATGTTTCTCTTATATTTTCATTTTCAAGCAATTTAGAAGATGTCAATAAAAATATTAGAAATGGAAATGCCAAAGAATAAGATTTTATAAATTGATATATTGAATGCTAATAAATATTATGAACAAAATATTTATTTTAATTTTACTAATGAGTATATGATTTTTTATGTGATTTTCAATTAATAATTTGTTATTGAAAATTTTCTATGATTAATGGTGTTATTTTTATATTTATAGTTACTAACAAACAACTACATGTTTAGCAAGTGAATAAATAATTTTTTAAACTTGTGATAATATATAAAATATTCAATTTATATTTTGATTTTGTTATTATTGTCCTTACTATTATTATTTAATTTAATAAAATTTTAAAAATAAAAAAAATTCTTTAACATCAAACAATGTCTATCTTCAAATTTGATCAATTGTTGCAACACTATGAATTTGTTTCTTTTAAATATGAAATTGATAACCTTCATTTTTTGGTAGAAATATGGTATTTTTGACGGATATTTTTTTTGAAACATGTTATCTTAATATTGTTTTTATGTATGCATAACATTTTTATTGAATTTTATTTTTTAACAATTTGAAAGTCAAGGAAAGAGTGAGAAATTGAATTCATGAAATCATCTTATAATATCTATCACCTGAGTTATTAAGCTACAAAGGACTTGGTAATAAAATATTTAGAATTTTTCTTGGTGATAGTTATTTATATGATTTATTATGCTATTTTAAATGGATAATTTATTATTGAAAATTATCTATGATTAATAGTGTTATTTTTATATTTATAGTTACTAACAAACTAAAGCATGTGAATAAATAATTTTTTAAACTTCTGATAATACATAAATTATTAAATTAAAAAAATTCTTTAACATTAAACAATGTCTATATTTTTTTTAAAAAAAAAAAAAACATTCTTTAACATCAAACAATGTCTATCTTCAAATTTGATCAATTGTTATCGCAACACTATGAATTTATTTCTTTTAAATATGAAATTGATAACCTTCATTTTTTGGGTAGAAATATGGTATTTTTGATGGATATGTTTTTTGAAACATGTTATCTTAATATTATTTTTATGTATGTATAACATTTTTATTGAATTTTATTTTATTTTATTTTTGAACAATTGGGAGGTTAAGGGGAGAATGGGAGATCGAATTCATAATCTTATTTTACAATATGCATCATTTGAGCCATTATGCTACAAAGGATTTGATAGTAAAATATTTAGAATTTTTTCTTGGTGATAGTTATTTCTATGATTTTTTTATGTCATTTTCAATGGATAATTTGCTATTGAAAATTTTCTATGATTAATAGTGTTATTTTTATATTTATAGTTACTAACAAACTAAAGCATGTGAATAAATAATTTTTTAAACTTGTCATAATACATAAAATATTAAATATATATTTTGATATTGTTATTATTGTCCTTACTATTATTATTTAATTAAATTAAATTTTTTAAAATTAAAAAATTCTTTAACATCAAACAATGTATATCTTCAAATTTGATCAATTGTTATCGCAACACTATGAATTTATTTCTTTTAAATATGAAATTGATAACCTTCATTTTTTGGTAGAAATATGCTATTTTTGATGGATATGTTTTTTGAAACATGTTATCTTAATATTATTTTTATGTATGGATAACATTTTTATTGAATTTTATTTTTGAACAATTGGGAGGTCAAAGAGAGAATGGGAGATCGAATTCATAACTTCACCATACAATATCTATCGTCTGAGCCATTAGGCTACAAAGAATTTGGTAGTAAAATGTTTATAATTTTTTCTTGGTGATAGTCATTTATATGATTTTTTCTGTTATTTGCAATGGATAATTTGTTATTGAAAATTTTCTATAATTAATAGTGTTATTTTTATATTTATAGTTCCTAACAAACTAAAGCATGTGAATAAATAATTTTTTAAACTTGTGATAATACATAAAATATTAAATATATATTTTGATATTGTGTCACAACCCAATCCGAGGAGTTATGATCAATGCTAGGGAATGAGAATTTTTCTAAATCCGGAACCCATAGCAAGTTTTAAAAATAAAAACACATGCAATAATAATATAAAAATACGCCAGAATTAAAAACTTTAATCAATTTAAAAATGAATTTTTATATCATATATAATAAAAATATTTCATACAAGATTTGGATACAAAATCTCAAACCAATACAACACACTTCTATCAAAATAACACTACTACTGCAGTTTCTAGAATACATACAAGAGTTCAAATATAAAATTACATAATCTAGTTGGGGCTAAAGAAGACTGACGTATAGTACTACTGGGGAGGTCTGAAAAAGAAAAAGATCCTATAAGGAGAGTTAGACCTCACTGAGTGAATTATTATAATATATATACATGCAACCTAAAGTCATATACAGTCAAACATCAGTATAATAATATATATATACATGCATTTCACACATATGTTAAAATCCACTTTTATATAATAATAAATGCAGAAAAAGTTTATTTGAGTGAAAGATCAACGTAGAACCCTAAAATATCTGAAACCTTAATCATAAAACTCACTAGCCAACAGGCTTACTTAATTTCAAAATAATTCTCTTTTCCATTTTTTTGACAGTAGACTGGCACTGAGACACTAAGTCAACCGAGCTCTTATACTCTCACTGTCAATGTGATTGGTGCTAAGACACTAGGTTAATCGAGCATCCGCAATCACACTACTCTCTCACCATAATTCTCAATAATTGAATATCAAATTTCACATCAAATAATTTCATACTCTCAACACTAAAATCTAACGGAATGGTACGTACACAGTCCTAGTGTAGCCCACTAGGTAGCACGTTCTAGTGCTATCCTTTAAATAAATCGTATAATTATTTAAAATAATAAAATGCATAATTTAAACATAATAGCATCCATTTTTAAAGAAATATACAAATTATATACCAAACATATATTGAATATGTACCAATTGTATACCAAAAAAAAAAAAACCAAATATATGCTGAGTATATAGCAAAAATATACCGAATATATACTAAAAATATATCAAGCATATATGTCATATATATACCAAACATTTACTAAAAATATACCCAACATATATGTCATAAATATACTAAATATATACCAAAATATACCAACATATACATAATTATTTGGTAAAATAATTCATGTTGAAATACATTATGAAAACTTGGATGCTCATAATTATGTATTCTACATGCGAGATATATATATAATAATAACTCACAGTTTTGCGCTCCTCTAAACAGACTCGACTGGCTTAGTTCGATAGGCCTCGGTTTCGGTGCAACTATAGAAAAATATAATAATAATAACAATAGCAGAATAAATTTCTAACTTTACACTTCTAGGAATTCCAAAGAAAGACTCAATTTAGGACATGACTCAATCTAAAATTTAAAAACTCAAGATCAACCCAACGTCATGTTTTATGAGAATTCTACAAAAAATTAGGCAAAATCTCCTCTGTAAAATGGACGTCTCTTTACTAAAAGTAGAGTTGTCCTGCAAGTAAACACACTTCAATAATACTCAAAAGCACAACATGTCGGGTTGGGACCTCAAACTACACAATTTCACAACCGAGAAATACATTCTCAAAAATCAATATTTAATAATAATATAATAAAAATCATAAAAATCCATAAACATCAATAATAAACCACAATACAATTTATTTAAATAACAAAAATATTAAAACTAATTATTTCCAAATTAGTTAATAAAATCTCAGTAATTTATATAATATTAATAAAAATTCAAATTTTCAAATATTTAAAGTCAAATAGAATAAAGTACAATTAATTATTTAAAATACTCAATTATATTATAAAAATAACCAAAAATCCATTTTAGTCATAAAAATATTAAATAAGCCATTATTTGAAAATATTTTGGAAATTATTATTAATTAGATAAAAATAGTAAATAATTCGTAAAAATCATTTTAATACTATTTATTATTCCAAAAGTATTTAAAATATACTAATTAACAATAATTCCAATAAAAATACAAAGTTTACCCATTTATCCAAAAATTAACATAATACTAAATATTATCCAAAAATTAACCAACATTACTATAAATTAGTAAAAATTTATTTTCTCATTTCTAAAGTTAATTATTTATATTAACTATACAAATCAACATAATTTCAATACAAAACATATAATTAATAAAAATTAATTTTATTTATCAAAAATACAATTTATATACATAAATTGAATAAATTCAGAAAAATAAAATAAAAATATGTTTAAGTAGCTAATGATACATACAAGAACTTTACTAAAAGAAATTAACATGAATCAAACACAATCAAACTAAAAATAAATAAATAAATAACCCTAATGGACATAAACTAAAACTTGAAGATAACACACTAATTGGACGTTTTAAGCTTAAAGTAACTTGAGAATCAACTTGTCCGGATCGAGAGGAGTCGAACGAGCCTGGGATCGTGAGCTAAAGCCACCAGAAACTCGCTAGTGTCACTGTAGTAGTAGCTATTGTCCCTCTATTTTCGATGACGTGAAGGTGTTCTTACGGTGGCTGAAGGAAAAAGGGAAGAAGGGGAGGTGATGGTGAGCTCCGGTTGTAGCCGGTGAGCTCGAGTGGTGGCGTTGCAAACCAAAAATGGAAGAAGAAGAAGAAAGAAAGAAAGAAAGAAGAAAAGGGAGGAGAGAGAAAATCCTAAAAATATATATGTTGTTATATACATATATATTTAACAACACACTAACACATATATATATCAATTAAATTTAGACTTAATAAAAGTATACCACAAATATTTAAATACAATGAATATACTAAATTTACACTGTTCATAATTTAATAAAAAATATTAATATTATTAAATAAATAAATAATATTTAACAATGAACTAACTTTTAAATCACAACTCAATATTAAACCACAATAAAATAAATTAAACTGCAATAGTTGAGTTTAATTAAATCACACAAAATAATCATAATATATAGAAATTTAAAATATTAATAATTTTTGATATCTCAAAATAATTTTTAATAATTTAAAATATCGGGTCATCATAATCTTCCTCCTTACAAAAATTCATCCTCAAATTTCAAATAAAAGAATAAATAACAATAATTCATCAAGGAAAAAGATAAGGGTAGGCCACCTGCATCTCAGCTTTAGTCTCCCACATGTGCTCCTCCACGTTGTTGCTATTTCA
Organism: Mallotus nudiflorus; assembly: GCA_947683625.1. NCBI lineage: Eukaryota > Viridiplantae > Streptophyta > Magnoliopsida > Malpighiales > Euphorbiaceae > Mallotus > Mallotus nudiflorus. Next base: position 1,694,511 of record CANTUR010000141.1, read on the forward strand.
TAACACCTTGACCATCGTGATCTGCTTCGAACGGAATTGACGAACTTGATAGTCCACTATCACAACTGGCTCTTCCTCATACGTTAGGTCTTCATTCACTTCCACACTCTGGGGCTACAACACGTGTGAAGGGTTTAAAATATACTTCCTTAGCATCTAAATATAGAACATTGGATGCACTTGAGATAGGTTCAAAGGCAAAGCTAACTGATATGCAACCATGTCGACTCTCTCTAGAATCCTAAACGGTCTAATATATCTTGGTGCTAATTTTCCTTTCTTGCCAAACCTCATCACACCTTTCATCAAAGACACCTTTAGAAACATATAATCTCCAACTTTAAACTCTACATCCTTATGCTTTGGATTCACATAGCTCTTCTGTCTGCTAGCTGCAGTCTCTAATCTCCTTTTAATCATAATAACCTTCTCAGCTGCATCCTGAACCATCTCAGGTCCAGTCAACACTCTCTCTCCAATCTCATCCCAACACATATAGGATCTACACTTCCTTTCGTACAAAGCCTCATACGATGTCATCTCAATACTACTATGGTAATTGTTACTATAAGCAAACACTACTAGTGGTAAATGATCATCCCAACTACCTCCAAGATCCATTACACACATCCTTAACATATCCTCAAGTATTTAGATCGTCCTCTCAGATTGACCATCTGTCTAAGGGTGAAAAGCAGTATTGAAATCAAGCATGGTGTCTATTGCTTCCAGTAACTTTTGCCAAAATTGAGAGGTAAACACTGAACCTTTATCAGATACAATAGAAATAGGCACTCCATGAAGGCACACAATATGCTTAACATACAGCTTAGCCAACTTAGCTACAGAATAAGTGGCTTAAAATGGCAAAAAGTGAGCTGATTTGGTTAACCTGTCCTTAATTATGTAGATGGAATTGTGTCCATCCTTAGAACAAGGTAACCTTACCACAAAATCCATAGCAACTCTCTTTGACTTCCACTAAGGAATAGGAAGAGGCTAAAGCTTCCTAGAAGGCTTATGATGCTTAGCTTTCACCTGCTGACATGTCAAGTACTTAGAAACATAATCAGCTACATCCTTCTTCAATCCATCCCATCAGTATAAATCTCAAATGCTGTGGTGCATTTTAGTAACACCTGGATGTACACTATAAGCTATGAAATGTGCTTCCTCAAGGATCTCTTCACTCAAATTATCCACATCAAGAATGCATAATCTATCACTAATCCATAAAAACACTTTCATCATCAAGTGTAAAATCAATGAACTTCCCTGCACAAACATTCTCCTTAACCTTAGCTGGAATAGGATCTCGGCCCTAAGCTACCTTAATCATAACTCTCAATACTGATATGAATTTGAACTGAGCTAACAATCCACTTGATATGCTAATCTTCAACATCAAACCTTAATCCACTAACTAGTGCAACTCTTGGATTAAAGGTCTCCTCTTCATACTAATGTGAGCAAGAATATTTGAGGACTTCCTACTCAAAGCATCTGTTACTACATTAGCCTTGCCTAGATGATAAAAAATATCACAATCATAATCCTTCAGGAGTTATAATCATCTCCTCTACCTTAAATTCATATCTCTCTGAGGAAAAATGTACTTCAGGCTCTTATGATCTATGAAAATCTCACAAGTCACCCCATATCAATAATGTCTCCAAATCTTGAGAGCAAAGATCACTGCAACCATCTCTAAATCATGAGTAGGATAATTCTATTCATGCTTCTTTAACTGCCTTAAAGCATAAGCTATAACCTTACCATTTTACATTAACACACAACCTAGGCCGACTCTGGAGGCATCACAATACACAGTGAACTTGTCTACTCCATTAGGCAAAGTTAGAACTGGAGCTGTGGTCAACTTCTCCTTTAGTTTTTGAAAATTATTCTTACAAGCATCTGACCATATAAACTTCACATTCTTCTCAGTTAGGCGAGTCATAGGACCTGCAATTCTCGAGAAATCCTGCACAAATCTCCTATAATACCCAACTAAACCCATAAAACTTTAAATCTCTATAACTGGTGTCTGTTTGGGCCACGCCTCAATCTTTAATGGATTAGCCTAAATACCATCTTTAGACACTATATGTCCAAAGAGTGCAACACTTTCTAATAAAAAATCATACTTCGAGAATTTAGCATAAAATTGATGTTCTTTTAATGTATATAATACTGTCTTTAAGTGATATATATGCTCTTCCATACTCTTTGAATACACTAGTATATCATCAATGAAGAATACCACAAATGATTTGAATACCCTATTCATAAGATCCATAAAAGCAGTTGATGCATTAATCAACCCAAAGGACATCACCAAAAACTTATAGTGACCATACCGAGTGCGGAATGTTATTTTAGGAACATCGACTACACTGATCCGCAATTGATGATAACCTGACCTCAAGTCTACTTTGGAAAAGAACTGTGCACCTTGAAGTTGATCAAATAAATTATCTATCCTTGGAAGATGATACTTGTTCTTCACTATCACCTTATTAAGCTCTTTGTAATCAATGCACAGTCTTAGTGTACCATCATTCTTCTTCATAAATAGGACTGGTGCACCCCAAGGAGAAACACTAGTCTAATGAAACCATTATCCAATAAGTTTTATAACTGCTCATTTAATTCCTTTAGCTCTACAGGAGCCATTCTGTAAGGTAGCATCAAAATAGGAGTTATGCCTGACACCACATCTATATAGAATTCGATATCTCTATGAGGTGGTAAACCTGGTAACTCTTTAAAAAACTATCAAGAAACTCACAAGCTACTAGAACATTTATGAGAGGCAATTTCTCCACTAAAGTATCCCTGACTAGTGCCAAGTATCCTTGATATCCTTTCCTCAGCATCTTCCAACCCATTATAGCAAAAATAAGATTTTGAGGTGCAGAACTCTCATAACCCACAAACTTAAACTTTTCTTCATCTAGAATTATGAAAATCACCTCTTTACTCCAACAATCCATAATGGTATAGTGCTAAGATAACCAATCCATACCAAGGATCACATCAAACTCTATCACATCCAACAACACTAATTCCACTGGCAATTCTTTGCCTCCTATTAATACCAGACAACCATAAAGAACAACGTCGGTGTCTAACAAATCGCTTAAAGGAGAAGTGACAAATAAAGGAAATGCCATCCTCGAAGCTTACCAACACAAATTTGAAGCAGAAACAGGGGACATGAAGTATGACACCCAGATCAATCAAAACTCTAACATCTAAATAATAGACCAGAAGTATACTTATAATAATGGTGTTGGATGCCTAAGCATCCTGCTAGGTGAGGGTAAAGACTCTGGCCTGACCAATCTGAGCTCTATCTCCTTGGCTAACTTTATCACCAACTTAAGAGTAAGGCCTGCAATAGGCATCCCAGCAAATGCATAACCCAATCCAGTGACATATGTCGTAACTGCGAAGTACTGATCTCGCATTAGGTCCTCTGCATATTGACCTAGTTTAAGGAACTCTCTAGTGTAGTCCTCTACTGATTTGTCTCCTCTGATGATGCTGGTCATTTGAGTCTGTAGCTCATTTACAGTGGTTAAAGGCAGAAGTGACTCATGAATCTCTCTCAAAACTAAGCCTAGGTGAGTGTTGTCATGTACGGCTAGATGACTTGAACAAACTAATCTAGGGTTGGTCCCTCTATAGATAGCTCAATGATCATGATCCTCTGATACTTAGTGTGAGTGGTCTGAGTCATCATCTCAATGGCGTGCAAAAAATCTAAAGGGTCTGACATCCCATCGAATGATATCTTGCTGACCCTGGCATAAAATAACGCTGCCTCAGGGTTAAGCATGCCTTACTGATAGATAGGCTGCATCTACAGTGCAACTGGAGATATAACAGCTTCCTCATACTCCTACTCTATAGGTTCCTCATCCTGTAGCTCTCTTTGCCTACGACAACCTGCTACTCCTATAGGTTTACCTCTACCTCTACCTCTGTGCCTGACTGGCGGCTCAGGAGGTAAAACCTCATCATGAAAGGACTCATCATCCTCGGCCTCAATGACTAGTGGAGCGACACACACTCGCTTCCTCATTTTGGAAAAGACAAAACCAATGAGATTCAAACAAAATAGACAACAAACAGGCAATAGATAGACAACCTAAAGATTACATGGAATACTCTATCAAGGAAAACTTATTAAAGACATAATCGAACCTAATTTACTACAGTAGTTTTAAGGAAAACATGACTCTAATAACCTAGGTCCATAACACTAATAAACTAAGCTTTGATAAAAACTTTATCACGACCCAATTCAGGGAGTTATGACCGGCATTAGGGAATGAGAATTCTTTTGAATCTAAAAACCATAGCAAGCCTTAAAAATAAAAACACATGCAATAATAATATAAAAATATGCCATAATTTAAAACCTTAATCAATATAAGAATTAATCTTTATATTATACATAATAAAAATATCCCATACAAGATTCAGATATAAAATCTCAAACCAATACAACACACTTCTATCATAATAACACTACTATTGCAGTTTTTAGAATACAAACAAGGGTTCAGATATAAAATTTACATAATCTAGCCAGGGATGAAAAAGATCGGCGTATAGTACTATTGGGAATGTTTGAAGAAGAAGAAAAAGATCTTGTAAAAAAAATATTGAGGGGAGTCAGACCTTACTGAATGAATTTGTAATACCTTACGTTTTAATTGAATAAAGTAATTTTATATTTGAATTGTTAATAAATACTTTTAGATTATATTATATAATTATTAATTATTTCTATGCCACCCTACATAATGGCACCAGCAGAATTACAGGAGCTGAAGGAGCAGTTACAGGAGTTGTTTGATAAGGGTTTCATCAGACCCAGTACATCGCCTTGGGGTGCTCCGATGTTGTTTGTGAAGAAGAAAGATGGTAATCTTCGACTTTATATTGATTATAGGCAATTGAATAAGGTCACCATCAAGAATAAGTATCCACTTCCAAGGATCGATGACCTGTTTGATCAACTTTAAGGTGCTACATGCTTGTCTAAGATAGACTTGAGATCTGGGTATCACCAGTTGAGGATTAGAAGAGGTGATGAGCCCAAGACAATATTTCGAACAAGATATGGCCATTATGAGTTTTTAGAAATGTCCTTTGACTAATGCTCCAGTAGCCTTTATGGACTTGATGAATTGGGTGTTCAGGCCATACTTGGACCGATTTGTAATAGTCTTCATTGATGATATCTTGGTTTATTCCAAGAGTGAAGCTGAGCATGTTATGCATCTGAGAAGGGTGCTTCAGACTTTAAGGGAGCACATGTTGTATGCCAAGTTTTTTAAGTGCGAGTTCTGGTTAAATCAAGTGGCATTTTTAAGCCACGTGGTTTCTAGGGATGGCATACAAGTGGACCTTAAGAAGATAGAAGCTATTACGGAGTGGCCGAGGCCGACTATAGTTAGAGAAGTACGGAGTTTCCTGGGTCTAGCAGGCTATTACAGAAGATTTATGAAGGACTTCTCTAAAATTGCTGCACCTTTGACAAGGTTGACCCAGAAGAGTGCTAAGTTTGTGTGGACAGACAGATGCGAAGAGCACTTCCAGTTATTAAAGGACTTGTTGACTTCGGCTCCAATTCTAACTTTGCCATCTGGAAATGAAGGGTATAAAGTGTATTATGATGCTTCCAAAGTAGGATTGGGTTGTGTGTTAATGCAAAATGGCCAAGTGATTGCTTATGCTTTGAGGCAGTTGAAGAAGCACGAGCAAAACTATCCTACTCATGACTTGGAGATGGCAGCTGTTGTGTTCGCTTTGAAAATATGGAGGCACTACTTGTATGGGGTGACATGTGAGATATAAACTGATCACAAGAGCTTGAAATATATCTTCCAGCAGAGGGACTTAAATCTGAGACAAAGAAGATGGATGGAACTTCTTAAGGATTATGATTGTTCCATTTTATACCATCTAGGCAAAGTGAATGTTGTCGTGGATGCCTTGAATAGAAAATCAGTGGGCAGTCTTGCCCATATTAGCATAGAAAGAAGGCCCATTATCAAGGAGTTGCATAGGTTGATTGATCAGGGGTTGCAGATGAAAGTTACCTGAAAGTGCCTTTTAGCTCAATTCAGGGTACGATCAGTATACTTGGATCGGGTTAAGGCAGCTCAGAGTAGAGACCTTCAGTTGTAGAAGATTATAGATAAAGTGCAACAAGGCCAGTTATGGGACTTTATGATTGACAGAGAAGGTGTGTTGCGGTTAGGCACTAGGATTTGTGTGCCAAATGTTGATGACTTAAGGAAGGAGATTATGGAAGAAGCACATTTTTTTGCATATAGTGTTCATCCAGGTTCTACCAAGATGTATCATGACTTGAAAGATACATATTGGTGGAATGGGATGAAGAGGGACATTGCAGAGTTTGTGTCTAGGTGTCTGACTTGTCAACAAGTGAAGCTTGAACATCAGAGACCCTCGGGATTGTTACAGCCTATGCCAATTCCCAAATGGAAATGGGATATGATAGCTATAGATTTCGTGACTGGGCTACCTCGGACTACTGGAGGTTATGATGCAATATGGGTGATTGTTGATAGGTTAACTAAGTCAACACACTTTCTACCAATAAAGAAGACGTACTCTACAGATAGACTGGCGAGACTTTATGTCAATAGGATTGTTTGCCTACATGGAGTACCAGTGAGTATAGTGTCGGATAGAGGAGCCACATTCACCTCAGTCTTTTGGCAAGAGTTACACAAGGCCTTGGGTACCATATTGGATTTCAGTACGGCCTTCCACCCTCAGAAAGATGGTCAGTCAGAGAGGACCATCCAGACATTAGAAGATATGCTGAGGATGTGTGTAATGGATTTTGGAGGATAGTGGGATTCACACCTGCCATTGATAGAGTTTGCTTACAATAACAACTATTATGCTAGCATCGAGATGGCTCCATATGAGGCACTATATGGTAGGAAGTGTAGATCACCATTGTGTTGGGAGATTGGTGAAAGACAGTTAACGGGACCAGAGTTGGTGCAGATCACTTCAGAGAAAGTCCCCATTATACAGCAGCGATTGAAGACAGCCTTCAGCAGACATAAGAGCTATACTAACCCTAGGAGGAAGGATGTATCCTTTATGGCTGGAGACATGGTGTTCCAGAAGGTGTCTCCAATGAAAGGAGTTATGAGATTTGGCAAGAAGGGTAAGCTAGCTCCTAGATAAATTAGACCATTTGAGATTCGGTCTAGAGTGGGTGAAGTGGCGTATAGGCTGGTGTTACCACTAGAACTATCGAGAATCCATCCTGTATTTAATGTGTCTATGCTGAGGAAATATGTTCCTGATCCATCTCATGTATTGCAACCTCAGACCATAGAGCTTAGTGACGATCTGACTTACGAGGAGTACCCAGTGGCGATTATGGATCGCCAAGTTCGGCAGTTACGGACTAAGGAGATACTGATGGTGAAGGTGCTATGGAGTAACCATTCTGCTGAGGATTGCACTTGGGAAACTGAAGCTGAGATGCGAGTTTCTTTCCTATATCTCTTTCCCTCTTAGCCTTGTAATTCTTCTATTTCTTCTTTTCTTGAATTCGAGGACGAATTCATATAAGGAGGGAAGACTATAATACCTTACGTTTTAATTGAATAAAGTAATTTTATATTTGAATTATTAATAAATACTTTTAGATTATATTATATAATTGTTAATTATTTTGTTAATTATCATTATTTAAGAAATGACACATGAATTCATGGTTGTTTTATGTATGTTACTAAGTATATATATATATATATGTGTGTGTGTGTGTGTGTGTGTGTGTGTGTGTATGTGCATATAAATAGATATATGTATATATATATAGGTATATTTATAGATATATATATGTAAGTGGGGTTTAATTATTATTTATATGTGTGTGTTGCTAAAACCTATATGTATATATATATATATATATATATATATATATATATATATATATATATATTACATATATATATGTGTAAGGTTATAATATAATAAAATATAATATATATATAGTTAAATAACAAAGAAAATAAAGAACAAAAAAAAAAAAGAGAAGAGCTTACCTCCTGAAGACCCGAGCTTCTGCAACCTCCCATCTTTGCCCCTTACTGCCGCTTTCTTTTTCCTTACTGTGCCATTTCTCCTTCTCCACCACCAAACTCCATCGTCGCCGTGAGAGGGAGCTTCCAGGTGGTGCTGCTGCGGCTGCTTCTCTTTTTCTTCCTTCGGTCTCCTTTGATCTGAGCTGATATGGTGCCACTAAAGCTTCCCCAGCTTCGCTCATCTTCTCTGTCGTCTGTCCAAGCCGGAAACCATCGCTACAACTCAGCTCCGGCGTCGAAATTGGAGGTTGAAGGTGAGTTGCTCTAGGTTGTTCTTAGGTTGTTTTTAGGTTGTTGAATGGAATTAGGTGTTGATTTTAGGTTATTCTTAGTTAAATGTTGAGTTATGCCCTTTATTTGTTCAAATTCGAATTTTTAAGTATTTTTCTGAATTCTCCTTAATTTATAGAATTTTGTATACTTTTATTTAATTTTTATTTGAATTTATTGGATTTTTCTTTGGTTTAATTAGTGAAATTAGAGTAATTAAGATTATGTATTTGTAATGTTTGGGTTGTTATTTAAGGTTTTAGGAATTTTGGTGTTAATTATAAGTTTTTTGTAAATTTAGGGTATTTAATTAATATTTGCATTAATTTCAAAAATTATTTGTAAAAATTATAAAATTTTAATAATTGAGGTTATTATTAAATGTTATTAATTTTAGAACTCAAATTATAGTTTTTGTGATTTTTAAACTATTTTTATAAATATTTTTCAGTTTATGTCAAATGTGATTAGTAGGTTAAATTATGTATTTATTTATTTTAAAAGAAATTATTAGTTGATATTATGTTTTAATTATATTAAGAAGTTTAATTTTGAAAAAAATAATTTTTAGATGATTAAATAATTTTAAGGAATATTTTTTTTAGTACTAATAATACATTATGTAATTTATGTATTTAGGGGTAAAAATATAATTTTACTCTAATTGTAGTTAAATATATATTTTAGTTAATTTTATCATTATTTAAGAGGTTTAGACAATTTTTATAAATTAATTAATATTTTTAATTAAGTAGTGTTAATTTTGAATATTAATCCCAAATATTATATATATTTATAATACATTATTTTGGTAATAAAAGTTGAGTATAATGGTTTTAATTTAGGCTTTAATTATATTTTGATAATGAACGCAAATGGAGTTGTTTAATTTTTAATTGAGATTTTATATTTTAGTATATATGTATGTGAAATATGTATTTCGGAAATAACTGATATCATTTTTATGTTATTTTGAGTTGTGATCTCGGTCGGGGCTAAGTGTAGTTTTGGGAGCCCAACTCGAGTGTGTGTCTGTGGTTATTAGAAGTGTGTTTTCTATGCAGGTTTGGCTCTACCTTTGGTAGAGAGATGTCTGTTTTACAGAGGAGACTTTGCCAAAATTTTGATAGATTTTCTTGTAAAACGTGATATTCGTAATAATTTCTACCGTTAGTTAGGTTCTATCCTGTCTATTGAGTCTTGTCTAGTCTTCCTCAAGTCAGCCTGGAATTTCATTATTTTTTTTATTTATGATTTCAATTCCATAGTCATGTTTTAAAAATCGATTTGTTATTTTCTTTCTAGAGCATATCGGAGCAGAAGCCGTGAGACCGAGGCAGATGCGTGGTCATCAGCCTTCACATTTATCTTGTAAGTCAATAGAACGATCTGTGCGTGTATTTACTTAAAGAATGCATGCGCTCATATTTTTAATATTGATTATATGATTTATTTAATTCAATGCTATTATTTAAGATTTAAAACGCATTTTATTTATTTAAAAGTTGATTTTGAGAAATTTTGGTAGAACGGGCTACCTAATGGGCCTCACCAGGACTGTGTGCACATGGTAGAGATTGAGAGGTGGATCTGAAATATTTATGACTGGTGAATGTTAAACTGGGACGGGTACCTCGGTTGATGCCTTGCTCTCGGGTACTGCCAGTGATTATAAGGTCAATAATGGACTGGGATGGGTGCCTTGGTCGATGCCTTAGCTCTCGGGGACCGCCAGAGCCATATATTTGGAATAAGTGACTGACTACGACTTGGTGCCTCGATTGATGCCTTTGCTCTCGGGGATCGGTAGTTTAGTTGGAATAAGTGGGCCCAGTTGGCCATTTAGATTTTTTTTTGGTTTAGGGTTCTACCGAGATTTTTTCAAAAGCTATACTTATACACTATAAATTATTTTCACTATATATATATAGTTTTCAAAAAGGATTTCAGACCGTATAGCTCTTTTTATTGACTTACTCAGTGAGGTCTGATTCCCCTCAATTTATTTTTTTCAGGAGCTTGGGAGTTCGACCTTAGACTACCTTCACGCCGGGTTTCTTCTTCACCAGCTATTTTATGTAGGTCATTGTAAGTTGTATTGTTGTATTATTCTAGGGTGCTACAGTTGTATATGTACTAAGAATTGTATGGTTTAAGTATGTTTGTGTAATCTATTTGTATGAACCACGCTTATGTATAAGGATTTAAGTTTGTTTTATAATATGTAATGCCGAAGCATATTTTATTTGAGCATCTGATTTAGTTATTTATGAGAAAAATCAGTTTGATAATGTGTTCTATTTTAAAATAAGGTTTTAAATTGTAAGGTGTTGTTTATCTTTTATTTAAGGCTTACTATGGGTTTTGGGGGCCTTGTGCCTTCCCATTCCCTAGTACCGATCACGTGCCCTCGGGTTCAGGTCGTGATAGAATTATTATAATATATATACATGCAACCTAAAGTCATATATAGTCAAGTATTAGTATGATAATATACATATACATGCATTTCACACATGTTAAAATCCACTTTTATATAATAATAAATGCAGAAAAATTTTATTTGAGTGAAGAATCAATGTAGAATCCTAAAATATTTGCAACCTCAATCATAAAACTCACTAGTCAATAGGCTTACTTAATTTCAAAATAATTCTCTTTTCCATTTTTTGACAGTAAAATAGCCCTAAGACACTAAGTCAACTGAGCTCCCGCAATCTCACTGTTAGTGTGATTAGCCCTGAGACATTAGGTCAACCGAGCTTCCGCAATCACACTACTCTCTCACCACAAATCTCAATAATTGAATAATCAAATTTCACATTAAATGATTTCATAATCTCAACCCTAAAATCTAACACACTAGTACATACACAGTCTTAGTGCAGCCCACTAGGTAGCACATTCTACTGTTATCCTTCAAATAAATTGTATAATTATTTAAAATAATAAAATGCATAATTTAAACATGATAGCATCCATTTTTTAAAAAATATATCATTTATATACCAAACATATACCAAGCATATACTTAATATATACCAATTGTATACCAAAAAAATACCAAATATATGTTGAGTATATACAAAAAATATACCGAATATGTACTAAAAATATACCAAGCATATATGTCACATATATACCAAACATATACTAAAAATATGTCAAACATATACTAAATATATACCAAATATGTAATAAAAAGATACCAAGCATATATGTCACATATATACCAAACATATACTAAAAATATACCAAACATATATGTCACATATATACTAAATATATACCAAAAGTATGCCGACATATACATAATCATTTGGTAAAATAATTCATGTTTAAATACATTATGAAAACATGGTTGCTCATAATTATGTATCCTATATGCAATGCATATATAAAATAATAACTCACAATTTTACGCTCCTGTAAACAGACTTGACTGGCGTAGTTCGATAGGCCTCAGTCTTAGTGCAACTATAGAAAAATATAATAATAATAACAATATTAGAATAAATCCCTAACTTTACACTTATAGGAATTCTAAAGAAAGATTCAATCTTGGACACGACTTGATTTAAAATTTAAAAACTCAATATCGACCCGACATCACATTTTATGAGAATTCTATCAAACATTTGGCTGAGTCTCCTCTGTAAAATGAACGTCTCTCTACTGAAAGTAGAGCCGATCTTGCAAGCAAACACAATTCAATAATACTCAAAAGCACTACACCTCGGGTTAAAACCCTGAACTAAACAATTTTCCAACCGAGAAACACAATTCTCAAAAATCAATATTTAATAATAATATAAGAAAAATCATTAAAATCCATAGACATAAATAATAAACCACAATACAATTTATTTAAATAACAAAAACATTAAAGCTAATTATTTCCAAATTACTTAATAAAATCTTAGTAATTTATATAATATTAATAAAAATTCAATTTTTCAAATACTTAAAGTCAAATAGCATAAAGTACAATTAATTACTTATATTACTTAATTATATTATAAAAATAACTAAAAGTCCAATTTAGTCATACAAATATTATTATTTGAATATATTTTTCAAAATTATTATTAATTAGATAAAAATAGTAAATAATTCGTAAAAATCATTTTAATACTATTTATTATTCCAAAATTATTTAAAATATACTAATTAACAATAATTCCAATAAAAATACAAAGTTTACCCATTTATCCAAAAATTAACATAATACTAAATATTATCCAAAAATTAACCAAAATTACTATAAATTAGTAAAAATTTATTTTCTCATTTCTAAAGCTAATTATTTATATTAAATATACAAATCAACATAATTTCAATACAAAACATATAAAACATATAATTAATAAAACTTAATTTTATTTATCAAAAATACAATTTATATACATAAATTAAATAACTTCAGAAAAATAAAATAAAAATATGTCTAAGTAGCTAATGATACATACAAGAACTTTACTAAAAGAAATTAACATGAATCAAACACAAATAAACTAAAAAAAAATAAAAAACCCTAATGGACATAAACTAAAACTTGAAGATAACACACTAACCGGACATTCTAAACTCAAAGTGACTTAAGAATTGACTTGTTCAGACTGAGAGGAGTTGAATGAGTCAAGGATCGCGAGATAAAGCCACCAAAAAGTCATTGGTGTCACTGTAGTAGCAGCTACTATCCCTTGATTTCTGGCGATATGGAGGCATTTTGACGACGGCTGAAGGAAGAAGGGAAGGAGGGGAGGTGATAGTAAGCTTCAATGGTGGCATTGCAAATCAGAAATAGAAGAAGAAGAAGAAAAAAAAAGAAGAAAAGCGAGGAGAGAGAAAATCCCGAATATATATATATATGTCAATTAAATTTAGACTTAATAAAAGTATACCTGTAGGCGGCGAGGTTTAGCGCGCGCCCAAGTGTTTGGCAACTACAACACTATGTGGGCTCGAGGCCCACTAGGAAATACAATATAGGTCATGGGCCTATTCGAAGATGGAGTCACCACTCGGATAAAAGCCGGGACACACTTTACAGCAACTGGATCCCACAGAGGTTCCCAGAAGCTGTCATCAGAGATCGAGTTCAAAAACTAGGTATGAGCATTTGAATGCTCACCTAACCTTGCGGTTGGCCTCCGTTTGTGTTTCACATTTTATTACCATTTAATTATGTAATTATTCCCTCATTTACCACGCGTAATGAAATTGCCTTCAGATAATTGTCAGATTTTATAATTAAGTCTAAATTTGCACATTAATCCAATTTCATGCCTTTAGGTCCCAACATTGAAAAAACGTGGTAAATGAAACAAATAATAATTTACAACTATACATTCAAAATTAAAAGGGGAAGGGATTAAGGATTACAATGCTTTTTAACTAAGTAAACTAATAATATATAGAAAATAAACGAGACATATACTGAAAATAAACTATTAAAACAACATGAAAGCGACAATATACAAAAGGTAACTAGAAAAAGTGACTACTTGATGATATAAATTATCAAATAATTCCTGCAAATAACACACGGTTAGCCTTTCTTCTCATAAAAAATGAAGTCACATATAACAATATTTACAAAGAGATCCTATAAAGAGGTTGTCACATTATAAGTTAAAGAAAGTATCGACCAATCAAGATGATCACCACCATGTAATCAAACAGACATATTTAGGATCAAAAGAGGACACATTAGAGCAGGCGTCACAGCAAATAAACAACAAAACGAAGCAGGAAATGGGTTAACCCTATCAATGAGGTGGTCGCCTCACTGATGAGGCGATCGCCTCATTGATGAGGCGACGCCTCATCAACAGAGCTCTTGTAATCTCGAGACAAAACTGACAACGTGCACACAAAAGGTAAGCTCCCTGAGGGCCTATCAGTGGGGCGATCGCCTCATTAATGAGGCGATCGTCTCACTGAGATGGGGCGACGCCTTTGTGAAGAGGCATCGCCTGACCACCAGACCAGCTCTCACTTCCAAGATGTGCAAACTTCTACTTTAAGCAACCAAAACATGTATATATACACTTTACACTCATCATACTACAACGACATACGTAACTATTCAAAGATCCATCAATAAAATGAGATGTCAAGCACATGCACTAGAGACAAACCTAGAATATGCTAAAGACTCAGTTACACACACAAGCAAGGACATACAAAATGATGAACATATCAAGTTCAAAGTGCAGATTTCATACCAAAATGAGAGGCCCTCAGAGCTACTTTGATTGAGGTCCTTGCTAGGATGGGGTATCTCTCCTTAACACAAGTATTTTCCTTCCTCTCCTATGGGAAAGTGGATCTCCTTGCTTCCTTCAAGACGTTTTCCTTATTCTCCTCTTTTCTCCTTCTGTGTTTTTTTTTCAGAGCTCTTCCCCCCCTCTCTCTTTTTTTTTCTTTTTCTCTCTCTTTTCCCTTTCATCCCTTAGCTTTCCCATCCCCCTAAGCCTCCTAGCCCATCATGAGCTCTCCTAGCCTTTTTCCTTTTCCCAAAAGTCTTTTCCTCACGCAAGAAGAAAGTCTAGAGAGTGGGGCTTGCACCACTTGATTGTCATGATTGCAGCTGCATTAAATGCAGCTGCAAGTGGGCTGCCAAAGGGGCGGCGCCTCATCGGTGAGGTGATCGCCTATGCGATGAGGCGATCGCCTCATTGTCAGCTGCCAAAGAGGCGATCGCCTCATTACACTGAGGCGGTGCCCCTTTGGCCCGGGCCTGCACTGGGCCGAGCGAGCTTGGGCCAAACTTGGGTAGTTGGGCTCGATTTTGGGTTTTCTAGGCGTTGGATTTTCAAGTCCACTTTCCACTTAGAGATTCAGGTTTCATCCTCATGTCCAAGTTCACATTCTCATCATTGGGCTTGACAACGGACTGGTCAAACTGAGCAATCCTAATTCGTCCCCTAACACGGCCTGACCGAATCGGGTGTCTACAATACCATAAATATTTAAATACAATAAATATACCAAATTTACACTATTCACAATTTAATAAAAAATATTAATATTATTAAATAAATAAATAATATTTAACAATGAACTAACTTTTAAATCACAACTTAATATTAAACCATAATAAAATAAATTAAACTCCAATACTTGAGTTTAATTAAATCACACAAAATAATCATAATATATAGAAATTTAAATTATTATTAACACTGTATATCTCAAAATAATTTTTAATAGTTTAAAATATCAGGTTATCGTATATTCTCCTTACTATTATTATTTAATTTAATAAAAAAATTTAAAATAAAAAAAATTCTTTAACATTAAACGATGTCTATCTTCAAATTTGATCAATTGTTATGGCAACACTATGAATTTATTTCTTTTAAATATGAAATTGATAACCTTCATTTTTTGATAGAAGTATGGTTTTTTTTATGGATATGTTTTTTGAAACATGTTATCTTACTATTATTTTTATGTATGTATAATTTTTTTATTGAATTTTTTTAAAAATAATTGGGAGGTTAAGGGGAAAGTGGAGGATTAAACTCATAATTTTACCTTATAATATCTATCATTTAAACTATTAGACTACAAATTAAAATATTTAGAATTATTTATTGGTGATAGTTATTTATATTATTAATTTGTTGTCTCATTATAACTGTTATAGATATGGTTTTCTCCAAAATAATAGTTGTAGTATGAATTAATTCTGTCAGCATACTTTTCTTTCATGAACATTATTGATCGATGAGTCACATACTTTTTCTGGAGCAAAATATGAGTCACAGTTGAACTTTTTTTTGCCGAATGAAAAAATGCGACATTCAGAGATTCATCATTAATATTGGATAAATCAAATTGCCACAACTTTTGGTCAAAAAAAAAAAAAAATTGCCACAATTCTTAAAGTTATAGTGGTTAACGTTATTATTTCTTTTTTAATTTGATTTTAGCAACCATCACTCTCGATATAAGAATACTTTTTTTTTTAATTTGATTTTGTTGCAAAATATTTAAATTATTAGCTACAAATATATATATTATGTCAAACAAAATATATACAGCCACAAAGTTATTTTTCACAAAAAATATATAAGTAGCTAATAAAATAATGTGATATCCATTATCATTTATAAAATTTAAATTTTAGTTTTATTTTAATGCTACTTATTATAGAATTATTATTTTAGAAAAGATCTATATCATTTAACTTAAAAGGAATACTAGTGATGTCTATCTAATAATAGAAATTATAATTTTTATTACTTATTTTTTAGGATTTGAGATTTTTTAGTTTCACATACATATAATTAATTACTGACTTTAATTTTTGTAGCAAAAATTTTATATAACTAGATATAAATTTATTTATTGTGGAGGTTATTATTCAAGACACATAATTTGAACAAAATAATATCCATACTTTTAGACCAAGTTTTCAAGATTATAGGCAACCAACTAATATTCTCCTTTTATAGTGTAGTGACTCAAACGATGAATATTATAAGATGAGATATTGGATTCGATCCCCTCTCCCTTGACCTCTCAGTTATTCAGAAAAAGGGAATTAACTAATTTTATATTAGTCATGATGTCAAATATTGTAGCTAAAATTTTAGTTTTAGGTATAAAATATTTTATATTTTTGGCTAATTGATATTTTTAACTAGGAATTTAACTTTCATAGCCAACGCCCCATTGCTAAATTTGTATTAAATATTCTAGTTACATAATTTTTTAATGCATGTGGTTAATTAACTTTTAACTTGTATAATTGGCTATAAAATTTTAATTTTTGTGGGTGTAAATTATATTTAGTCATAACTTTTATGTTTGTGGCAAAGTTTTGTAGTTATATATGCAATTTTGTAGTAGTGATACTCATCTTCGAAAAACATATTTTAGATTTGTGTTTATTTTGTTTAGAATTATCGTGTATGCGAGTTTTATTTGTTATTCAACTCCATTAACACTTGACTATTTTATTATGAGATTTTTACTGATAATTTTTTGTGACCTCCATTTTCAATATATTTTAATATATTTGCTACTATAAATTGAATTTTTGTAGTATTTTTAATATTTTTAATAATTTTTAATGCATCACTTTTTAAAATTTTTTAACTTTAATACTTCACTCTTCTAAAAATATTTCATATATTATTTTTTAAATTGCAATCATAATTAATCAACAAAAAAAACATTTAATTAAATTATTTAATTTATTTTTACTAATTTTTGTTAAAATTTATCATTATAAGTTAATTTATGTTGTATTTTTAACATTTTAACATTAATTTCCTATTTTATATCTATTTTGAATTTTTTTATTTTCTATGTACTTGTAGACACCCGATTTGATCGGTTCATGTTAGGGGACGAATTAGGGTTGCTCAGTTTGACCGGCCCATTATCAAGCCTAATGATGAGAATGTGAAACTTGGACATGAGAATGAAGCCTGAATCTCTAGTGGAAAGTGGACTTGAAAACCCAAAGCCTGAAAAACCCAAAATCAAGCCCAACTATCCAAATTTAGCCCAAGCCCGCCTGGCCTAACGCAGGCCTGGGCCAAAGGGGCATCGTCTCAGTGTAATGAGGCAATCGCCTCTTTGGCAGCTGCCAATGAGGCGATCGCCTCATCACAGAGGCGATCGCCTCATCACAGAGGCAATCGCCTCATCGATGAGGCACCGCCTCTATAGCAACCTACTTATAGCTGTATTTAATGCAGCTGCAATCATGATGGTTAAGTGGTGCGGACTCCACTCTCCAGACCTGCTTTTTGTGTGAGAAAAAGATTTTTAGGGAAGGAAAAAAGGCTATGAAAGCTCATGATGGGCCAGAAGGCTTAGGGGCATGGGAAAGCTAAGGAATAAAAGAGGAAAAAATAGATAATGAGAGGAAAGGTTGGTGAGAAAAGAAAAAAGAGCTTTGGGAGAAGAAAAAAAGAGACAGAGAGGAAAGGGAAAAGAAAAATGTCCTGGAGAAAGGGGGAGGGGAAGATTGAAGCAAAGAGGTCCACTTTCTCCATAAGAGAAGAAGGAAGAAACTTATGTCAAAGGTAGATATCACATCCTAACAAGGATCTCGATCAAAACATCTCCGAGGGCCTCTCATTTTGGTATAAAACTTGCACTCAAACTTAATATGTTCATCATTTTGTGAGTTCTTGCTTGTGTGACTAAGTTCTTAGTACATTTTAGGTTTATCTCTAGTGTGTCTTGCTTGATATCTCACTTTATTAATGGATCTTTGAACATTTTTGCATGTAGTTGTAGTTTGATGATTATAGAGTGCGTATATGCATGTTTTGTTACTTAGAGTAGAAGTCTATACGTTTTGAGAGTCGGAGCTAGCCTGCTGGTCAGGCAACACCTCTTTACAGAGGCGTTGCCTCATCTCAATGATGCGATTGCCCCATTGACAGGCCTTTAGGGAATCTTCCTTTTATATGTGTGTTATATACCTTTTTTGCCTTAGAAATATTAGGGGTCCCTGTTAATGAGGCGGTCGCCACATTGACAGGTTTGGCCTGCTTTTAGTTCTACTTTTCTACGAATGTTTGTCGTAGCGTCCACTTTGATATGTATTTTTTTCGACCTTAAATACATGTTCATATCACTGCATGATGTTTAATCTTGATTGTTTGATATTTTCTTTAGTTCATAATGTGAAAACCTTTTTTTTTATAGAACCTCTTTGTAAATATCGTTACATGTGTTTTTGTTTTTGTGAAAGGAAGGGCTAACCATGTGTTATTTGTAGGAATTACTTGATGATTTCTGTCATTGAGTAGTCACTTTTGCTAGTTATCCCTTGTACATTGCCTCTTTTATGTTATTTTATTGGTTTATTTTAAGTATATTATTTCGTTTATTTAGCTACAAAGCGTTGTAATCCTTAATCTCTTTCCCCCATTCGATTTTGAATGTATGGTTGTAAATTATTATTTATTTTATTGTTGTTGAATGTTGGGACTTAAAGGCATGAAATTGGACTAATGTGCAAACTCGAACTTGATTATAAAATTTGGCAATTATTCGAACCCAATTTTATTACGTGTGGTAAATGAGGAAATAATTAAATAATTAAATGGTAATAAAACGTGAAACACAAATGGAGGCCAACCGTAAGGTTGGGTGAGCATTCAAACGCTTATACCCAGTTTTCGAACCCGATCTTTGATGACTGTTTCTGGGAACCTCCGTGGGATCCAGTTGCTGTACAGTGTGTCCCAACTTTTATCCGTGTGGCGACTCCATCTCCGAATAGGCCCAAGACCTATATCGTATTTCCTAGTGGCTCTTGAGCCCACACAATGTCATGGTCGCCAAACATTTGGACGCGCGCTAAACCCCGCCGCCTATAGTATTATTTTTAAATTATAATTGCAATGACGCATTGTTAATTTTGATTTTAATTATTTACTTATGAAATTTATTAAATTATATCATATAATTTGATTATGATAAAATAAAAACAAAACTAATTAAAATAGAAAAGATAATTTTAACAAAATTACAATTAAAATTTTAATTAATTTAATTTTTATTAGATAAAATAGAAGCTACGCTATTTAAAATAGGAAATATATTTTTAATTAAATTAGAATTACATTTCATTTATTTAGTTTTTATTATAGATAAAACAAAAATCAACCCAATTAGAATAGGAAAATACTTTCAATTAAATTAAAGTTATATATTTTAACTAATTTAATTTAATTTATTTTATTTGTAAATGATTAAATTATCCAATTTTCATATAACAATAAGAAAAAATGATTTAGTAATTTTGTTTGTAATTTTACTAAATGATTTATTTAGTAATATATATATATATATATCAGATGATATGAAAATTAATTGATATTAGAGTTGTAAAAGAGTTACGTATTTGTGCATTTGGTTTTTTTTTAGTTGCATTTTAGAATTATTTTTGTGATAATAAATATTTCTAGTTATGAAAAAATGAATTGTTAAATGAAAACAAGGGAAAAGAAAAGTTTGTGGCCACGTAGATCAGAATTTTCTGATAGCAGGACAGTTCATGGATGCCACTTTCCTCGCCTGAGGACGTGAATTCAACGAAGTCTTAATTTCATCTACCTTTCACAACAAACTCCACTAAATCTCTCTCTGCTACGCCAACCGTTTAGTGGAATATATATATGCCTACGCTCTCTTCACGAAACTAACTAAAAGCAACAGAAAGCCACCATTCTGTTCAATTTCTTCAACTACACTCCGTCCCCAATCATTAGAGATGAAAGTGAAAGCAATAGTCGCCTTCAAATTCAAGCTTTTTACCCCATGGAGAAAACTGCTTTTGATCTTTAGATTCAAGCTCAGAAAACCTGTCTTTATAAGATCTCTTCAATTCCGTGTTTCCCGTAATAAGAGGAGGAAAGCTCCTAAAAAGAAAAGGTTTCGTACTGCCTTACTATCAGTTTTGGGTTTTTCTAAGCAGTCAAGAGAGATGGACAGACTTGAGGAGCTTAAGAGTGTCTCAGAAGCAGAGCACAAGAGAAAGCTACTTTCATCGCCGCTTACACCAGCTTACATAACCGCCAGCAGGACCGCGGTGAGGGGAAGCTTTGGCAATGAAGATGTCGAAGATGCATGCAGAAGTTTTGAGAACTATTTGGTGGAGATGATTGTCGAAGAGAGAAAAGTGAGTGACTTGATGGATGTGGAAGAGCTTCTATACTGTTGGAAGAATCTGAAGTCCCCTGTCTTCATTGATTTGGTATGTAGATTTTATGGCGAGCTATGCAAGGACCTGTTTTCTTCCGGGGATGATAATGCTATTGATAGTGGCAAGTGATTTTGCTGCTCAGGGTTGCAGTCCATGAAAAAAGAAAATAAATAAATAGATAAAACTTCCAATGGCCTCTCTAGATTTGGAAATTGTAGTACGAGTAGGTAAAGGAATAATCTAATTCTCAAAAATTATAGTATTGCATGGTGTATGAATATAACAAATCTTATTTTAACACCACAGAAAATGAATCTGAACGCTTGCTACATTTGGAGGAAACTCCAGAACACTAACACTACCAATCACCAGAGGAAAATATTTATTTTTCTTAATTAGTATGTGATACTAATAGTGAAAGGTAGTGAGTCTAATGCTACTTGATATATGAGATATCAGAATAGACATGTGGATACTCGTGATGGGTGGATTAAATATGACATTAGATTTGTGATTACGTAAATATTTACTTATATTCAACAATCACAATCTATGTTATAATGGTGCATATAGTCCTTTGACTTGAGGCAACACGGTCATCCACAATTAATTGGTTAGGGTTTGTTATCGCTTACATACTTGTGTTAATCACACATGGGTATATAACGTGTGGTGGCTCTAGTCAGTTAAATGTAGGGATAAGTGTTCAACCAAGATGGGATTCATTGCCTGGAGTGAATCGGGATAAGATCCTATGCTATCTAAGTTTGTTCTTGATAAATACGTTCCTGGCTAGGACAAACATAACACAATTTGAAAGAGTTTTAGTGCTAGAAAGGTATTTCTAGTATTTGTTACGTTGTATCAAGAATTATAACTTGAGATGAGGTAATATGATCTAACTATTAGAATTTCACTAAACCATGAGTCTAGGCTATATTAGGATCTTATAATGAAGGGATTTTAGTGCATGATAATTATAACCAAAGGGTTCGTGTGAATCAATACATGCATTCATTTCTAATTGGGTACTTGTGATATTAAGGCTAGTGGTCATTCATAACTTATGAGAATTAAATGTGTATAATTGGGATTTCACATTTAGACCTGAAAGGTGTTTTAAATAATATCAAGTGTTAATATTATCTTCTCATTGCCAATTAGACATGAACCAAGTAAGTCACACCTAAAAGAGTTTCACCAAATCGCCATTAACATTAATCTAATTATTGGTTAAAGAGTTTAATCAATTAATTAAGATTAATAGAATTGGATTTATGCTTTAAGTAATGATTATAGCATATCATGAAATATAATTCAAGTAACGGTTAATTATCAATTTATATTTAATTAATATGAAATATTAATTAAAGTATTAAATTAATAATATATATGTTGTTTTTATTTAGGCTTGGATTAATGGCCCAAGAGTATAGGCTTAAGCACAAAGAGTTTTTGACCAAAAATTAATCCAAAATATTGAGAAAGCTCATTAACCTAATCTAGGCCCATTTGTATAATGGATTGGGTTTGGGCAAAATTTTGGCCTAATTACCAAACCCAAGTCCATATAAAATAATGTTGTCAAAATTGGCATATTAGGCATATTATCTTTAATGTATAAAATGTTGACTTTGGCAAAAGAAAAGATTAGGTTACATGTATATATCACATTGATAAATGGTAGAGGATGAATGTAGACATTATACATAAGATGTATTTTCTACATTTTTCTTTGTACACTAGTGAGTTACTTATACAAATTGTATACTTATTATGTCAATTTGCATGCTTATGATGTCATTGATGATGTCAAGAGGTGTGCTTATGATGTCATGGATGATGTCAAGATGTGTGCTTATAATGTCATAGATAATGTCATGAGGTGTGCTTATGATGTCATGGATGGTGTCATGAGGTGGTTGCTTTCTCTATATATATGGCCTAAGAAATTTACAAAGAATGGTTAGAGACACCAAAAATAGAAACAACATTTAGTAACATAAACCCAAAAGTATTATTACAAAAGATTAAGTTAGTGCAAGATTTGTGAGGGGTCAATTGAGAGGAGACTTGCAACTAATCAAATTAAGGTAAAAAGGTGATTAGGTGTTTTAAGCTAAACGCCTAACATTTGAGAGGCTAAAACATTTGATTCAATAGTTGAACCTAAATACATCAAAGTTTATAAATAACTATTGTGATCTACGTCAAACTTAAAAGTTTGTAAGTTTTCTTAAACATAGAATTCCTATGTTGTTGCTTTTAGATGTTAATGTGTTATTTAGCCATGTACAAAATGCAAAATGGATATATGGGAATGAAATTCTTTATGTGCTAAAGGGTTATGCAAGTAAAATTTTTAAAATTTTACCTTACTTAAGGTTCGTGCTCACCACACTTCTTAATAGCATAACCGATTTCTAACATAGATTCCATATAAACTGGTAAGAATTTGCTTTCTCTATTAATAGCATAAATTTCAGCTTTTGGATTAATTACCATTGCAATCCCTTGTAGAATCCACACTAACCTTGGAATTTTTACAAATAATTGATAAAATGGTGTTTGTAAATGCTTGTTACTCAATATAAACAACCTTTGGTCCAAATTACTAAAGAAAGACATCTCTATTAGTGGATGAATGGCAAAAAAAAAGAGTATGTTTTTAAGAAGAAAATGAAAAATCCTGAATTAATATGTTGTATCAGTGAATTAATGGGGTTAGCAAACCGTATAATATGATAACATAATCCATCTCATAGGGATTTAAGATATATCCCATGAAACATTGTTCATGTAATGTAGGCTCATGCGACCAAGCTAAGCAAGCCCATCAAAGCAAGTGATCTATTGCATTATGAGGGACCAATGACAAGATCAAGGACAAAGAAGTTCAAACAAGAATTGAATTTTGTTGTCTTTCACATTATAAGCAAGTTGGTGGATTTGACTATAAGTACAAGCTTGGAGCCGTATGATGAAGAATTCAAGCTAATTATCTTAATTTCATATTCTGAAATTAATTAGCTTGAATTGGATGAGTTTGGAAGTTATTTTTTCTATTTTGGAGTCAATAAGGAAGATTCAAGAATATTTAAGAAGATATGAGAAGATTCAAGGATATTCCAAGTCAAAGTCAATAAGTCAACAAGTCAAAGTCAAAGTCAAAGAGTCAACAGGTCAAAGTCAATGGTCAATGGTCAACATATGACATGGCATGCTTCAATGCTTAGTTGTCATGAATTGTAATGAGTTTTCAATTTTGACTTTTCAAAGATGAGTTGTCATTAGTTGTCCTATTTTGAAGGAAATTTCCTTAATTAAGGATTTTCCTATATAGGTATCTTTGGAAATAAGGAATAAAACCTTTTTCTTTAAGAATTAGGTTGTTTACATGCCTATATAAGGGCTATAAATATGTAAAAGGAATTTTAGATAAGCATTAAAATATTAAAAGTGAGGATTTTCCTTGAACTTTATTCTTTTGAAACTTTACAAGTTTACTTGAATTGTTTCACTTCTACCTTTCATTACAATTACTAGGTTATATTAAACTTAGAATTGTGTGATTGTTTATCTTATAATAGCTAAGTATCTTGCTTCACTTTAATAAGCAAGGGGTTTAGCTCCATCTTAACAACCTCATCTTGAAGATCTTGGGCAATGATTTCAAAGTTGGATGCGTGTTCTATCTCTATTATAGGTAGAGTTTGTATCAGTTTAGTATCAGAGCTAAACTTCAAGGTTTAGTTATTTATTATTTAATTTTCGTTCATATTTACTTCTTCTTCTCAATTCTTCTCAATTTCAAAAAAAAATCAAAATTAAAAAAAATCCAATCATTATGTTTTATGCAAAAGGGTTCAAAATCTATTAAAAGACCTTTAATTAAGTTAGTTTGTTCAATTTCCACATCTATTAAGAAAAAATTGTTACTTTGTTTTAATTCAGAATTGTGTTTTGGTTATGTTTGTGGGTTTAAAACTCAAATTTGACTTCTTTTGTTAATTTTAATTGTGTATAATTTCTTGGCTTCTAAAAATTGGATTTTTTTTCTTGATTTTGAGCTAAGTTTTATTCACTTGCTTATTTTTTTTGTTTATTTGATTCGTGAATAGTCACTTTGAATTTTAAGTTTAATTTGATTTTTGTGGTTATGGTGTTGAGTTGATTGAGCAATTTTTACATAATTTGCATTAGTTTTATTAGAACTGAGATTTGGGGAATTTGAGTGTTAAAAGGTAAGTGGTGAGCTCATAAAAGGGTAAGAGCCTTATTGAGTGAAACACAAGTGTGAGTGCCATTTAAATTGAGTGAAACATGTAAGGGAGTGTTTTGTGAGATTTTTTTTATTACTACTAATAATTTCTTGTAGGAAAAATTAAAGTAATGACTTAAGAAGGTGAAGAAGGAATGCTCGATCAAAAGATGTACATGAAATCCATGACCCAATTGTTTGACAGGTTGAGACTAGATTTGGCAAATCAAATTAGAGACTTGGTAGACCGAATAGACAAGATAGAGTCAAGTCATCATGGAGATGCTAGTACAACCAATACTAGAACCCATAGGAGACATGAGCAAGAGGATGACGAGTGCAATTCGGAGATGCTCAAGCTTGAGGATACAAGTGATAAAGAGGTTGTACCAAGTCCATCACATGGTGAATTGCTTATTACAAGGCAAATCATGAATGTGCAAACCAAGATGGAGGATGAGGCACAACATGAGAACATATTTCACACTAGATGCAAGGTGCAAGATAAGGTATATTGTATGATCATTGATGGGGGTAGTTGCATAAATGTAGCTAATACCATGTTAATTGAGAAATTGCATTTATATACCATGAAGCACCCTAGGCCTTACACATTGCAATGGTTGAATGATTATGGGGAGATAAAAGTAACTAAACAAGTGAATATAGCATTTTCTATAGGCAAATATGAAGATGAAGTATTGTGTGATGTAGTGCCTATGCAAGCTTGTATATTCTTTTAGGGCGTCCTTGGCAATTTGATAGGAGGGCTAATCATAATGGGTTTTCTAATAGATATTCTTTTGTAATGAATAATGTACCCTTTACCCTTAAACCTTTAACCCCTAAAGAAGTGTATGAGGACCAAAAAGTCCTAAAGTAAAGATTTGAAGAGTTTGAACAAGAAAAAGCAATAAAAAGAGAGAGAGAGAGTTTGCATAAAAAAGAAAAGGCAAACAAGTAAAAGGAGAGCTGTGAGAAAAGCAATGAGAGGAATGAGCAAAGAGTGGAAAAAGGAGAGCTTGAGGGGATACACAATGAGAAAAAGAAGAGTGATGTGCATGCAAAAGGAGAGTTAAGTGTGAATAAGATAAAATAAGAGAGAAAAGCAAGTTTTTATGCAAAAGAAAAAGATGTGAGGAAAGCTTTACTTCTAAGGCAGCCTATGCTTGTACTTGTTTACAAGGAATCGTATTTGAGCTCTAACGATCTTGACCCTTTTTTACCTAGTTCTTTTGTGAGATTATTGCAGGAATTTCAAGATGTGTTTCCCAATGATATTCCTAGTGGTTTGTTGCTAATAAGAGGAATAGAGCATCAAATTGACTTTGTACCCAGTTCTACAATTTCAAATAGACCCGCGTATAGATGCAATCCTGAGGAAACCAAAGAGTTGCAAAGGCAAGTTGAGGATCTTATGAACAAATGTTACATTAGAGAAAGTATGAGCCCGTGTGCTGTTCCGGTTTTACTTGTGCCTAAGAAGGATGGAACTTGGAGAATGTGTGTTGATTGTCATGCAATTAACAAAATAACGGTAAAGTATCATCATCCTATTCCTAGGTTAGATGATATGCTTGATGAGTTGCATGGGGCTGTTATATTTTCCAAGATTGATTTGAAATATGGTTATCATTAAATTCGGATGAAAGAGGGTGATGAGTGGAAAACTACATTTAAAATAAAATATGGTTTATATGAGTGGTTAGTCATGCCTTTTGGTTTAACTAATGCACTAGCACTTTTATGAGATTAATGAACCATGTTTTACATGCTTTCATTGGAAAATTTATGGTTGTTTATTTTGATGATATACTTATATATAGTAAATCTTTGGAAGAGCATATTGAACATGTGCATTTGGTTTTGAAAATGTTGTGTAAGGAATGTTTGTATGCTAACCTTAAAAAGTGTAGTTTTTGCACACATAAGTTTGTTTTCTTAGGCTTTGTTGTTAGTGCAAAAGGAATAGAGGTAAATGAAGAGAAGGTCAAGGCACTTAAAGACTGGCCTACGCCTAGAGGAGTTGGTGATGTGCGAAGTTTTCATAGTCTTACAAGCTTTTATAGGTGATTTGTGAGGGATTTTAGTACCATTGCAGCACCATTGACTGAAGTCATTAAGAAAAATGTTGGCTTCAAATGGGGAGAAGCACAAGAATAAGCATTTAACATGCTTAAGGATAAGTTGACATCTGCTCCTTAACTTACTCTACCTAATTTTTCTAAAACATTTGAAATTGAATATGATGCTTCAAGTTTTGGAATTGGGGCTGTTCTAATGCAAGATGGACAACCAATTGCTTATTTTAGTGAAAAGTTAAATGGTGCAAGCTTGAAGTACCCTACTTATGACAAAGAGATGTATGCCTTAGTTCACGTTTTGGAGACATGGCAGCATTATTTATTGCCTAAAGAGTTCATGATACATACTAATCATGAATCCTTAAAGCACTTGAAGGGGCAAAATAAGCTTAACAAATAACATGCTAGGTGGAGTGAATTTATTGAGTCATTTCCTTATGTTATTAAATACAAGCAAGGTAAAGAGAATGTTATGGCTGATGCACTTTCAAGAAGGTATACTTTACTTGCTTCTTTATATGCCAAATTTCTAGGATTTAAATACATAAAAGAGTTGTATAAGAATGACAGTGATTTTGGTAGTGTTTATCATGCATGTGAAAATATTACTTTTGAAAAGTTCTATAGGCATGATGGTTACTTGTTTAAAGAGAAACAGTTGTGTGTTCCTAAATGTTCTATGTATGAATTACTTGTTCGTGAAGCACATGAGGGTGGTTTAATAGGACATTTTGGTATAGCCAAGATTTTAGATGTTTTACATTATCACTTTTATTAGCCTAACATGAAAAAAGATGTTGTTAGAATTTGTGATAAGTGCATTGTGTGTAAATAAGCTACGTCTAAGTTAAAACCACATGGTTTGTATATGCCACTACCCGTGCCTAGTTCACCTTGGATTGATATTTCCATGGATTTTGTGCTTGGTTTTCCTAGGACTAGGCAAGGATATGATTCAATATATGTTGTTGTAGATAGGTTTTCTAAAATGGCTCACTTTATAGCATGTAGAAAAACTAATGATGCACAATATGTTGTGGATTTTTTCTTTAAAGAGATTGTTCATTTGCATGGCATGCCTAGAACAATTGTGAGTGATAAAGATGCTAAATTTTTAAGCTACTTCTGGAAGACTTTATGGGGTAAATTGGGCACTAAACTTTTATTTTCTATAACCTGTCATCCACAAACTAATGGACAAACTGAGGTAGTTAATAGAACTTTATCTCAATTACTAAGAACCATGGTTAGGCAAAAATTAAAATCATGGGAAGATTGCTTGCCATATATTGAATTTGCATATAGTCGTAGTGTGCATTCTTCTACCAATTTTTTTCCTTTTGAGATTGTTTATGGTTTTATTCCATTGAGTCCTTTAGATTTGATTGCTTTACCTTTGAGTGAACAAGTAAATCTAGATGGAAAGAAGAAGGTAGAATTTGTGAAGTCCTTACATGAAAAGGTGCGAGCAAATCTTGAAAGAAAGAATGAGCAATATGCTAAACATGCAAACAAGGGGCACATAAAAGTTGTATTTGAACCAGGTGGTTGGGTTTGGGTACATTTGCATAAAGAAAGATTTCCCACTCAAAGGAAATCTATATTGATGCCACGTGGTGATGGACCCTTCTAAGTGTTAGAGCGTATCAATGATAATGCTTACAAGATTGACTTACCCGGTGAGTATGGTGTAAGTGCTACATTTAATGTTGCTGATTTATCTTTTTTTGATTTTGATGTAGGTGTTGATTCGAGGACAAATCATCTTGAGGAAGGGGGGAATGATGCAACCAAGCTAAGCAAACCCATCAAACCAAGTGATCCATTGCATTATGAGGGACCAATGATAAGAATAAGGACAAAGAAGTTCAAATAAGCATTGAATTTGGTTGTCTTTCACATTACAAGCAAGTTGGTGGATTTGACTACAAGTACAAGCTTGGAGCTGCATGATGAAGAATGCAAGCTAATTAGCTTAATTTCCTATTTTGAAATTAATTAGCTTGAATTAGACGAATTTGGAAGTTGTTTTTTTTATTTTAGAGTCAATAAGGAAGATTCAAGAAGATTCAAGAAGATATGATAAGATTCAAGGATATTCCAAGTCAAAGTCAATAAGTCAACAAGTCAAAGTCAAAGTCAAAGAGTCAACAAGTCAAAGTCAATGGTCAATGGTCAACATGTGACATGGCATGCTTCAATGCTTAGTTGTCATGAGTTGTCATTTTGCTTAGTTGTCATGAATTGTAATGAGTTGTCAATTTTGACCTTTCAAAGATGAGTTGTCATTAGTTGTCCTATTTTGAAGGAAATTTCCTTAATTAAGGATTTTCCTATACAGGTGTCTTTAGGAATAAAGAATAAAACCTTTTTCTTCAAGAATTAGGTTGTTTACATGCCTATATAAGGGCTATAAATATGTAAAAGGAATTTTAGACAAGCATTGAAATATTAAAAGTGAGGTTTTTCCTTGAACTTTGTTCTTTTGAAACTTTGCAAGTTTACTTGAATTGTTTCACTTCTACCTTTCATTATAATTACTAGGTTATATTAAACTTAGAATTGTGTGATTGTTCATCTTATAATAGCTAAGTATCTTGCTTCACTTTAATAAGCAAGGGGTTTAGCTCCATCTTAACAACCTCATCTTGACGATCTTGGGCAACGATTTTAAAGTTGGATGCATGTTCTATCTCTGTTATAGGTAGGGTTTGTATCATAGGCTCCCGTTAGTGCTTTTATGTGTTTTTTTATTGCAAATATGGCACAAAAGGTGGCTCATTATCATTACCTCTAAAATTTTGGCTAAACATTTGCTGATGGCTAATAGCTATTGTCAATGACTTATAGTTGTTGCTAATGATTGATAGCTGATTGATTCTATATTGTTGGTAAAATTATAGTAGTTATACTAATAGTGTATTTAGCTATAATAATAAACAATGATTAATTCATATTTAAATAATCATAATTTATATTTATTTCTTAAATAATAAATTATATATTTATGTGTTTTATTAATATTAACAACATATGAAAAATTTAACTCCTATAAATAAGGTTCAAAGTCTTAGTCATATGATGAGTCAGCTGAATACTAGTTAAACTGGCAATCTGTGTACTTCCACTTGTGAAAGGAGCTACAAATTTAAGCCTGCAAAACACATAAATCACCCAATATCCTTGAATGTTGCACACAATTTCCACACATCCAGTAGTGATGAAAGATCTTTAATTTATAGAGTCACTCCTCAACTAGGCCTAAAATCACTCTATAAGTGGTATATCTTTGATCTTAAATAGTCTTATAGTCCAACAAAATAAGGTAACTCATTCAATTACCATAAAATATCTACTTATCATCCAATCATTCATAAACTTTGACTTAAGCATCAAAGTGGGACTACTAGGTGAAAGCCTGGCCCCAATCTTATGTACTTTTCTATTATAGCCTATTCAATAAATCGTAATATCTCTTCTATCCTCAATTGAAGTAGGAGCTCCAGGGAATCCCTTTTATCATTAGTGTGGTGAGCCTAGAGATTTAATTCTTATTATTTTCTTGAAGTTTATATATCATGGTGGAGCATTCCCCTAATGATGAAAACATACAATTGCCCATTTCGGATCCATCACTCATAATATCTTCAAATCAAGATCTATATAACTCATAAGCCACTAACAATGGTGATCCTACCTTAGGTTTGCCTAATTCGATAAAACAAGTTGAATTAGTGTCCATTTAGAAAGATCTTTTACTCCTATAAAAAAGGTGGAACAAGCTATGGCTGTGATAACAAGTATGCCACTAGAAATGAAAGAATCTCTAGTTTTGAAATATCGTAATCATCAAGTGTAGAAAGGCAAAAAGCCCATTCTAAAATACTGTATTATTTCTAGTGAAGGCTTATCATAAGATGAACTTAGCAATGTAAAAAAAAAAATTTAGGTTGTAGATGTTGTAGTAGAGAAGAAAGTGATTGCAGCAATAAAAAATGTGGTGCCCTAGTATCGGAAGAATTAAATTAAAATTTTATTCACACCTTACCTTTAATAAAAAATATTTTAGAGATACATTTTCCTTAGAAATTTAAAATTCTACAGCTTGAATCATATGAAGGAACCTTAAATCAAAGATGTCATCTGGTTAAATTCTTTATCGTGATTCATCTTTATACAAATTCTAAAGCTTGACTCTGCAAGTATTTTCTACAACCTTAAAAGATGCAACTCAAGAATCATACTTAGGGCTAGAAGAAGCTTCCATCAGTTCATTTTCATAACTAACTTTATTTAAAGTCATGTTCATCACCAGCATTCCTACCAAAAAGATATCTTCAGACTTGCACAAGGTGGTGTAAGAAGAAAGACAAAGCTTATAGAATTACATAAGTTGCTTTAACAAAGTAGCTATACAAATAAAAAACTTGAGCCATAAAAAAGCTCCAATAGCCATAAAATAAGGAACTAGGTTTGAAAAGTTAATTGACTCTTTATATCTTCATTCTTCTAAAAGGTTTATGAAGTTGATGTGTAGTGTTCCTAACTTTATAAGATTAGATGAAACTCGAATGTCCATAAGACCACATTTCAATTTTTCCAAAAAGCAACCTTATGATAAAGAAAGAAAAAGGGATTAAGATGATAGAGGCAGGAGTACCTATCATCATGCAGGCTACACTACACTTAATTTCTCAAAAGCTAAAATATTAAGATGGGTTAACAAATCTTGAGATAACATCCGCTAGCCAAAGCAAATGGGCCACCTTTCCATAAGAAAGTGAGATCAGGAGAAGTACTATAGATTCCATAGAGATTTAGGCCATACTACCAAAGACTCCTGACATTTGAGAGAGGAGATAGAATGACTGGTACAGAAGGAAGCTATAGGCAGGTTTGTTTGCTCAAGGGCTACAGATGACATACAAGTGATAATTAATGAAACTGTAGTTAAAGGATATGTAGAAGTTGAAGGAGGTATGGAAAAAGATAACCAAAAGGGTACCAAAAAAGAAACTACATGAGTCATTAATATCATAGCTGGAGGCTTAATGTTGAAGGCAAAGTAGTGAAGTATACATAATTAGAGTAAATAAGGTACAACCTCTAGAACTTATCACATTTACTTCATATGATGAAAATAAAGTAATATCTCCTTAACTAACTCTTTAATAGTTGAAGGTATGGTTGAAAATATTATTTTAAAAAGATATTGATATGAATAATCTACTAATGTTGGAGGCATGTGTAGCTTTTGGACTTAGCCCTAACAAACTTCATCAAGTTTATAACCTACTTATTGAGTTAGAAGGTCAATACCATACAATATAGGAGCTTGCACTTCTATCAGAAATTTGACTAAGAAGATACCTATAAAATTGGTCTAGCTATGGTATGATGAAATTCAAAAGCAACTAAAGAAGCTTATCTTTGGACATTAAAGGATGCATCTCAATCATTGATTATTTAACTTTGAGTATCCCGAAGAAAGTCAATACAAAGCTTTTAGATGAAACGGTGGAGTTACTAATCTCTATAGAAGGTCATGAAATCTATAATTTATAAATATTTCCATAGGAAAATCTATCAAATTTTATGAAGGTGACATGATCATCAAAATTCTAAAGGCTGAAGATCATGAAGAAGATCTTCAATAGGCTTTTAAAGTACTTCCTAAACATGGAATAAAGCCGAATCTTGAGAAAATATATCATTGGAGTCAAGATCAAAAGGTTCTTAAATTCATGGTATTATATATAGGTATATATGTTGTTAGAAAATATTTTGGGTTTTATAAATTGTTATCAAAAGGTTCTTTTAGAAAATACTAACCATGAAATTCAAAAGCTAAATAGAAGATTGATAGATTTAGGAAGATTCATCAGTTGCTCTATAAGAAGATTCTCACCTTTCTCCATAATATTAAAGGACCTAAAGAACTTCAAGTGGACAATGGAATGTCAATAAGCCATTGAAGACTTAAAAACCTTCCTCAGCTCATGATTGCTGTTGAGCAGACATGATCAAGGTAAAACACTGTACTTACATTAATATGTAACTAATGAAACTATCACTTTAGTATTAGTTATAAAAGAAGGAGATAAACAAATGTTTATTTACTACATCTCAAATGTGCTTAGAGGTATAGAACAATGATATCCAATCATAGAAAAGATAGCATATGCTGTGGTGATTCCTACATCAAGGCTAATGCCTTACTTTCAAGCAGATATGATAGTGGTAAGGATAGAACAACCACTTAGGAAAGTCTTGCAGAAAGTGAAAACCTCTAGAGAAAAAGGCACAATGGTGAGGTGATGTCTATAGGAGTTAATAAACTACAACCTGTAGGACTAGTCATATTTACTTCAGAAGATGGAAATAAGGTACCTATTGAGGGAGCTACAAACCTAACAATTGAAAATATCTATGGTAGGTAAAAAACTTTTCAATGGCTCACTTTTGTAAGAACATGTTAAAATTCAAATAGAAGAGGTTCTGAAGGCAAATGAATAAGCATTTTCCTGTAACCCATATGATATTATAACAATAAGTCCTAAATTAATATGCCATAAATTGATTGTAATCCATAGGCTACACCTATCATATATAAAAATGAAACCATGCTCTTAAAAGGCAGGTCACTATATTTATAGAAATTGATAAGCTAAAAAATTCATTCTTTATAAGGGAAATTTTTTACTTTGAATGGTTGGCAATATAGTATTGGTCAAATAGCCTAATGGCAAATGGTAGCTCTATGTCGATTCCACAGACCTGAATAAAGCATGCCTGAAAGATTGTTATCCTCCTCTTAACATATATTAACTTGTTGATTTTACTATAAGACATGAAATCTACAACTTGTAGATGCATCTGTAGGATATCATTAGATCCCAATATGCAAAAAGGATCAAGCCAAAATAGTCTTCACTACAGAAAAAGGCATATATTGCTATAAGGTCATGCATTTTAGCCTGAAGAATGTTGGAGCTACCTACATAAGGTTATTAAACATGATCTTTAATTAGATGATAGGAAAATCTATGGAAGTATATGTGGATGGCATGATCATCAAAAGCTTGAAGGTAGAAGATCACGCTAGGTGTTCAAAGTGTTTTCAAAGCATGGAATGAAACTAAACCTAGAATAATATGTCTTTGATGTTAAAGCAGGCAAGTTTTTGGGTTTTATGGTGTCATAAAGGGGCACCTGGAGAAGATTCAAACTATCATGAACATAGCACCTCCAAAAGTAATCAATGAAGTCCAAAATCTAAATGCAGGGATTATAGCCTTAAAAAGGTTCAACAGCTTCTCAGCCAGAAGGTGCATGCCCTTTTTTCCAAACATTGAAAGACTTAAGGAACTTTAAGCGGAAAGACAAATGTTAGCAAGCTTTTACAAACTTGAAGAATTTTTTTAGCTCCATACCTCTGTTAAGCATACTTAACCAAAGTGAAGTCCTATACTTATATTTATCTGCCACTAATGATATTGTTGCTTCGGTATTGGTTAGGGAGGAAGATAATGAGCAGATACCCATTTACTATGTGTCCCAAGTATTGAGAGGAGTTGAACAGTGGTACCTAACTATTGAAAAGACTGTATACACAATAAATCTATAGCAAGATTCTGACCCTATTTCTAGGCACATATAGTTGTTGTTAGAATAGACCTACCACTGCGAAAGGTCTCATAGAAGGTTGAAACCTTTGGAAGACTTCTAGAATGGACAATTAGGCTTGGAGAATTTGATATTCGATATGAACCCAAGAAAGCATTGAAGCACAAGTTCTAGCTGACTTTATGGCAGAAATGTCTGATATATAAAAGGCAGCCTTAAATCAACATGCAGCTAATAAGAGAGAATGGAAGCTTTATATAGACGGAGCAGTGGGCTCCTAAGGTGCAGGTGCAGGCGTAATCCTTCAGGGCCCAGAATGGGTTAAAATAGAATACATGGTAATTTTAAACTTTCCTACCATAAATAATGTGGTAGAATATGAAGCCTTTATTACTAGGCTATCCATAGTGCTTAGTG
Source organism: Mallotus nudiflorus (assembly GCA_947683625.1). Taxonomy (NCBI): domain Eukaryota; kingdom Viridiplantae; phylum Streptophyta; class Magnoliopsida; order Malpighiales; family Euphorbiaceae; genus Mallotus; species Mallotus nudiflorus. The sequence goes on from CANTUR010000141.1 coordinate 1,730,016, forward strand.
ATACATTCTAACTCCAAACTTATAGCCAATCATATAAAGGAAACTTTTCTCCAAAAAGCCATAAATGATAAAATATGTATTGAAAGTTAAGCAATTAATTCAAGAAGTAGAGGAAGCTGATGTCTGCCCAGTGCTGGAAGGTCAAGGAAGTTGGTGACCTGATGATAGGGGAGCTGGCAACCAAAGCCCCAGTGAATAGCGACTGTAACTATAATGGTCCTAAGGTAATAATTAAGTTCCAACCCACACGAAAGGCATAATGATCTGGGCACTATCTTAGAGAGAGGCTTGGTGATGCAGGAGAATAGATCCTAGAGCAAATACCTAGGGCCAATGACATAGAGGCAGATACTTTGGCAAAAATTGTAGCCTTAGATGCACAGTCTCCTAGGGGTGCTTTTAAGGAAATCCTATGGCATCCAAGCATGGAAGAGCAATAGTTTCTTATAGAAATTACTGAAGATAATTGGAATACTCCCCTAATCAAATACCAATTTGAAGGTATCCTCCTTATAGAAGATAGAGAGGCTAAGAAAATCATTCATAAATCTGTAAATTATTATTTTCTTAATAGAATTTTGTATAAAAGATCTTATAACCAACCTTGGTTGAAATGTATAACTGTATATAAAAGTACATATATGTTTATAGAAATACTTCAAGGCATCTGTGGAGCTCACAAAAGCTTTAGACACCTTGGCATAAAAAAAAAACCCTGCAAGGGTACTTTTGGCCCACAGTGCTTAAAGATGCTAAAGATTTGGTCACAACATATGAAAAATGCCAAAGCTTCAATAGGTTTATGCATCAACCTAAGGCAAATCAAAAGCCTATAGGCAATACTTGGCCTTTTGCTCAATAGGGTATAGACATCTTAAGCCCTTTTCCAATTGCCACAGGTCAAAGAAAATTCCTAGTTTTAGCCATAAACCACTTCACTAAGTGGGTAGAGGCTGAATGCTTAGCCACCATCACACTAACCAATCCATAAACTATTGGAATTAGTGGAGGTTACTAATTAAACCATACTCCAAGACCTAAAGAAAAAGTTAAATCAAGCAAAAGGGTGGGTGGAAGAGTTATACAACATCTTATAAGCCTATAGGACTATACCTCGATTTGTCACATATGAAACACCTTTGTTTTTGATATATGGCATTAAAGTTGTCATATCTATGGAAATAGGAGTTCAAAGTTACAGTGTTATGCATTTTTATAACCTAGATAATGAAAGAGCCTTGAAGGTAAACTTAGATCTTTTGGAACCTAAGTGAAAGTAAGCAAGTGTTTCAATGATGGCTTACAAGCAAAAAATGGCAAGATAACACAATCATAAGGTATTGGTAAACTTAGGGCCTACTAGGAAGGACCGTATAAAGTCACCAACATGGTAAGACGTGGAACCTACAAGTGTTGGAGCATGGAAGCAAAAAAGTTGCCCAAAACGTGGAACATTGAGAACCTCCACCATTCTAACATTGGTATGAGGTTTATAATAGCTTTTAAATATTTTAATTTTTAAATAATTGTTCACATTCTAGTGAGAGTAGCCTTAGACTTATGTTTTTGAATTTCTTAAAGAAAGGTTGATTAAACCTTCAAGTTGTTTGTTTCTCTTTCAACTCCCTAAAGAAGGATAATGAAATCCTTTTAGATTGCTTTAACCTAAAAGTCTTGATATATATGTTTGTGATTAAGCAATGAAGTTTCTTTTCATTGTATCTCTGGTCCACAAATACTTATATATTTTAAAGCCATTTTAGCTCAAGGTAAAAGTACACTTTAGATAGTGGAAGCTACTTTACCACCATAGGTAATTACTTGTGATTATTTTAAGGTCTCTTGTGCGCACATGAGAAAGCCACCATGGATACCTACCCCATGAGATTAAGATCATTATAGTAAATAAGCTATAGGCATCATTATGATTATGTGAAATTATTACAAGTTACATATAAATAAATAAAAAGGATTATATAAAATGATATAAGTCATAATTTTTTATTTTTAAAACTTAATAGTCGAAGACTATATGAAATTAATGCTAAAGGCCAAAATCTAAAAGTTAAAGTTTAAGGCTAAAGGTTGAAAGCTAAAAGTTAAAGTTTAAAGCTAAAGGCTAAAAGCTGAAAGTTAAATTTTAAAACTAAAAGCTGAAAGTTGGAAGTTAAAGTTTGAATCTGAAGGTTGAAAGCTAAAAGTTGATAGTTAACATTTGAATCTAAAAGTTAAAAATGGAAAGCTGAAAGTAAAATTTTGGAGCTAAAGGTAGAAAGCTAAAGTTCAAAACTAGAGGATGAAAAGATAAAGCTAAAAACTAAAAGTTTGAAGCTTAAGACCTAAAAGCTAAAAGTTCAAAGTTCAATGCCAAAAAGCTAAAAACATGAGCTAAAAGTTAAAAACATGAGCCAAAAGTTAAAAAGACAAAAAATTGAAAGGTTGAATAACCAAAAGAAATAAAGTTGAAGGTCTTTAAGATGTCATAAAAAAAAAGAAAAAAGAAAAAGAACTTTAAACCATGGATAATGGCCTATGAGATCATACTAAAGAACCAATACATTAGAAAATACAAGAAAAACACTAAAATTATTAATCCAAAAAATTGATTATAGAGTTAAAAGCTCTAAAAATGAAATTGAATGTTATAAAATATTACCATGGATAAATTCCATGAGTTACAAAACTAAAAGCTTTAGAAGTCAAGTTTAAATGTTTAAAAACATGGTCATATTTAAGTTTCATTAACTTACAGAACTAAGAGCCTTAGAAATGAAAGGTTGAAGATAAAGATCACTATCATAAAAAGCTCATAACCTACAAAGCTAAGAGCTCTAGAAATGAAAGTTACACACTAAAAGTATAAGAGCTATAAAGCTAAAGCTCTAGAAGAAAAAAAGGCTAATTGCCTACAAAATTAAAGTTCAAAGGCCAAAGGTGCTAAAAGTTAAAAGATAAAAAAGAATAGAGCCAAAAGAGCTCTAAAATGCTGAAAGCATGAAAAGTACATTAGACCATAGGCAATAGCCTATGAGATCATACTGTAAAGTTATAAAATTTCAAAGATAACAAATATTCCACATGGCTAAAATATTTAAAACTATAGAGCAAAAAATGCTAAAAGTCTAAAGATTTAATAAGAGGACCAAAAGACTCAATCTTATGTATAAATAAAATTTACTTATCCACATTGAGGGGTGACAACCACAATATTAATAATTATTATTTTCATGAAAAGTCAAAAAGCTAAAAGCTAGAAGCTAAAAGTAAAAAGTTAAAAACTCAAGTACAAAAGAGATGGAAGTTGAAACATAAAAGCTAAAAGCTGAGAGCCAAAAGCATACAAGCCAAAAGCATCTTCATCTGTAGTAATTTATTCTCTAAATAAATTTTTGCAAATGAAATTTTCTTCACCTATAATTTTCTAAATAGATGCTTTTACAACTATAACCTTTGTTGCATGCAGTAAGGTATGCCAAAAAAAAGTGGGAAGCTTTTATCGACCAAAATTTGACCTTAGATTTGCAGTAAATAAAACTCTAGAAAATGAAAAGTTTTAGAACATATGACATTCAAATTTCAATTTTGAAAAGACAAATCTCTTATCTCATCAATTATCATAAAAGTCAAATTTAAAATCCAAAATTATCATCTAAAGCTTAACTTTAGTTTCGCTTTTGAGAAGTTTCTATAAAATTAGTATATTTTACTTATAGAAGAATGACATATGATAAATGAAAACACTTTTACTTGTAGAAGAAAAATAAGTATTAGATAAAATAATTTTTTCTTCCAAAGCTTGTCAGTAAGGCTAAAAGTGGTTGTATACAAAATAACAATAAAAAGGGAGAAAGAAAAAGAACTAAGTCCTTTAATCGATTAAAATAAAGCTTTTGACCTCTTTGGGTAGGGGACATATGATAACATATGGAAAATTCAACTGCTATAAATAAGGGTCAAAGTCTTAGTCATATGCTGAGTTAGCTAAATACTAGTCAAACTAGCAATCTGTGTACTTCCACATGCGAAAGGACCTGCAACCTAAAGCCTGTAGAACATGTAAACCACCCATTATCCATGAATTTCGCACACAATTTCCACACATCTAGTAGTGATGGAAGTTCCTTAATTTATTTAGCCACTCCTCAACTAGGCCAAAAATCACTCTATAAGTGGCATATCTTTGATTAAATAGTCTTCTAGTCCAACAAAATAAGGTAACTCATTCAATAACCCTAAAACATCTACTTATCATCCAATCACGATTAAACTCTAACTTAAGCATCGAAGTTGGACTACTAGGAGCAGCCCTTGCCCCATTCTTATGTCTTTTTATTTTCTAGACTATTTAATAAACTATCATATCTCTTATATCCTCCATTAAAGTAGGAGCTCAAAGGAAGCCCTTTTATAAAATATAACTATTAACATTAATATATATGACGTAAAAATAAGGGACAAAAACTTTGTTACTCCTAAAAAGAGTTATATTTTTTCAATTAAGTCCTAAACAAAATTACAATCAAGTTCTAAAACTAATTAAAAAGTTCAATATTAATCCTAAGCTGTTAAACCTAACAGAACTTGATGACATACCATTGATGGTGGATTTTTTTTACTATGTCGATAGCCATCTAATATTCTCTTTCCCTATCATTTTTCCATGGCCATTTATGTCAGAAAATATTTTCAAAATAATCATCACCCTTGGAAGAGGTCTAGGTGCTTAAGGGAAATTTAACATGTCTCCAAATACTAACTCTAATAAATTTATGCAAGATTTTAAGACCATTGTTGCTAGCTATAGACTTAATATTTCTAAGTGTTTATTTTGATCTATGGAAATATGTGGGATCAATGCTTTGCCTTCCTTCCAAATAAGATCTTAAAGTACTATATGGGTAAGGGACTTGAAATACATACAAAAAGCACAATTGAAGAAAATTCTTGTAACTACTAATGTTGAGCCTTGAATTAAAAAATATAGGATATGAATGATCTACAAGCATCTCCCATGGATAATAAAATATTCCATTTTTTGTGCATTAACCCTTCTAAAACTTATACACATGAAAACTCTAAGAAAATCTTCTTCCCTTATATAGATAAATTCTTGCTATTTTTTCCAATTTCTTTTCATATAGATACAAATTTCACATCTTTTAAGATGATAAATAATAAGAAATAATTTGAATAACTTTATGATCCAATTTAGGAGTTCAAGATGCAGCATTTACACAATAATACATTTTATTAGTTTCCCACATATGTAACCACCATAAAAAGGCATTTCCACACTAGGTAAGAAATCCTTCCAATCACTTCAAGTTGAGTAGTAAGAAAGCAAAGTTTCAATTCCAAATCTATGAGAAGAAGTAAGAGCTAGGCCTAGCTATTATTAACATAACATAAATATAGTCATAAGAAGCACAACATTGAGAATGAAATAAAGAGGGATATAGAAAGGCGATTTCAAGATTTTAAGTAAATTCAATAAAAAAAATAGATAATATGTGTTAGGTTAAAAACCCAATAGGGAATTGACTGTTATATTCCAAATTCAACCAAATCATATAGGCATTCAAATTTAACTAATCTCAATATCATATATAAGCATTCAATCAAATTTTGAAAAAATTGGAATTAGCTCATAAATTAATCTATTGATCAATGTAAGAAACAAAGATGCATATATGCAAAAGAAGGAAATAAGGGCATCTATAAAAAAATAAAAAATAAATGATTATCTACATATCGGGTTTCACTAGCTTAGAAGTAGGCAAGAAATTTTGCTTAATCAAGTTATCTAATGTTTAGAATTATTTAAACAAGAGAAGAATCTATCTCCTCCATTATGGAGTAAGAGAATATTAGATGGCTGCTGACATGGTAAGGTCAAACATCACCAACACCATCAAGTTTTATTAGATTTAATAGCCTAGGACTAACATTGAGCTTTTTAATCAGTTTTAAAACTTGATTGTAAAATTTTTTTCTTCTAAGACTTAATTGAAAAAACATTTTTTTTATGATTGATAAAGATGTTATCTCTAAAATAAATATTATTTCACTGCTACAATTTATACATACAACTACAAATTTTACCATGAACAAAAAAATTAAGACTAAATATAATTTATAACCATAGAAATTACAACTCTATAGTTGAATGTACTTATTAGACACATGCATGAAAATTTATATAGTTATAATATTTATGGTATATTTAGTTATAGGTAATCTGCTATAAAAAGGTCATACTTAATTTTATCACTTAGCCATAAATATAAACTATTTTATGGCTAAAATTAAATTTTAGCCATAATATTTGATATATACTTTTAAAAAAATAAAGTTACAATTAAATTAAATTTAAAATATAACTAAAATTTTAAATGAAAAATGATATTATATTATTTTTTTAGCTTCATATATTTGTTCTTACATATATATTGTATTTGATATAAAATAATACTTTTGTGGTTAATAATTAATATTGTTTACCACAAAATTTATATTTTTGTAGTAATTAATTTTAATATTTTCTTGCAAATTAACTTTATCATCATAAGTTATGCACCGAAAAATATGAAAAATAGCTACAAGACACATAAATTATATAAAGATAGATAAAAGAGAATGATAGATTTATCCCAAAGTCTTTACTTACAAAAGGTGTTGAAGAGGTTCAACATGCTTGATTCCAAGAGGGGATTGTCACCTTTTAGGCATGGTATCCACTTATCCAAAGAAATTTCACCTAAGACACCCAAGGAAATTATGAAGATGGCTAAGGTTCATTATGCTTTGGCTATTGGAAGCCTAATGTATGCTATATTGTGTACTAGGCTGGGCATTGCCTATGATATTAGTGTGACTAGTAAGACTCAATCCAACCAAGGCTTAGAGCACTAGGTGGTAGTTAAGGCTAAAAAAGCCTTAGAGGGGGGGGGAGGTGAATAGGGCTATTAAATAAAAATCAGAATTAAAAATAATTCTTTGCAATAATTGAAAGAATGTTGAGAAGGAAGAATGAAGAATGCAATGATTTAAGGAGTTTGAATTCAACAAAAATCCTATGTCTCCACCTAACTTATCCCTAAGTTAGGATTTTTAATCACTTATAATCTTATTCATAAGATTGAGATTACACAAGAGTTTTATGGCTCACTCTTACAACCTTACAACATAATTTTTCAAGGCTCACTCAAAAAACCAAATCCCAAGTGTTTCAATGGACAACACTTAAACTAATTCCTATAGAAATAAATCTTATTTCTCTATCAATCATAAGATTTAAGATGAAGAGAAATTATATTTCTAACAAACAACCAAATTTCACAAGAGTTATAAACAAAAAGTGAATATTTGAGAATTTGAGAGCTCAAATGAATGTTAAAATAAAGAATGATAATAAACAAAAAATGTCTTAACTTCCATTCAGGTCTAGAGGTGTTTATATAGATAAAAACTCAAAAATATAATTATTAGAGGTGCAAATAATGTGACTAATGTCTATATTTTTAATCCAACATTTATAATTTTGAATTATTGAAAGTAATGTTGTCAAACTGCTATGCACGAGTTGAAATCATCATTGGCTATTAGAGACATTCGAATTTGCCTATAATTTCTTCATAAAAGTTATAGATATTTGACTTATATTTCCATATAATTTTGAATCAAATCAATTGGAATTATTTAGCTCAAGATATTTCTAAAATATTAAGAGCTCTACAATCTAAAATGGTAGCTGCATATGTTGACTTCGATTCAATATTTTCATACCCAAATGAACTCGGATTTTGACAAGTAACCTCAATTCAAAAAGCTCAAGATGTCTACTTCAAATGTAAAGAATATAACTTTCTCATTATAAAGTTTTAAGGATTTCAAAAGCCTCCTTGAATCTCAAAGGTCAAATCAGCCCAAGATATTCATACTTCATTTTAACTTCCAATAGAGTCCTAACTTATCCACACTTAAACAAACAAATTAAATGCTCAAAATTAAGTTTTTTAATATCAAAATTAAGATTGATTATTACTAAGGTCAGCAATCTCCCCCTTTTTTATTTTGACAAACTTATTTTGAGTTTGATAAAAAATAATACAAAGTAAAATGTGTGATAATATTTGTGATAATGATACCAAATGAAATAAAATATATTTATTTATTTATCCCCTTAAAAATATGGACATGATAAGAAATATAAATTTATAGATTATCCCCTTTGACAAAAAAAAAAAAGAAACAACAGAAAATATAGCAAGAGGGATAAAAACATGGCATTCTTATAACAAATGTATTAAAAACATAAAATATGATAACATGATCATTTAAATAAATGTTAGGCAATGTGAGGAAATAATTTCAAACATATATGCATATAGTGCCACTAAAATGCATCACAAAAATAGTACATATAAGAATAATGTTAATGCTAGACAAGCTTAACTATCACATGATCATATAGAGCTTAGCTAGCTAATCAATTATGTAGCACTTAGCATATTAAAAAAAGCACACAAATTATCCATAATATATTTTTCTCTCTTTGTACAAAGGCAAAAGGAAAAGAGAGAAATATAAGGGGAAATGAACCTAAAGGGATCAAAATTCCTATAGGAATAAAGCAAAAATACACCAAATCTTTGTAAAAATATTTGTGCTTTATCAAAGATCAAAACAATTCTTAAAAGGAAATTATACATGAATTATGCATATATAAACACAATAATAAAATATTATACACATGTATAGTAACAAATAACAAACTCAAATATATTTCTCCCCCCTTGTCAAAAATAAAAAGAAAAGAGAGAGAGATATAAAGGGACATAAAAACAAAATACACAAAATCTTTATAAAATCTATGTCATACATAAACAAAGTAAGAAAAATAAGGCCTTTTGTCACATATGATATACGACAAAATTAGCCATACTTACAATGTTAATATAAATGTAAAAATTTAAACAAATTCTCTCCCCCTATATCAAATAAAAATATAATATGTCACTAACATAAACACATCTTTTAAGGGAGTTTTAAAATTAAAAAAGAAACTAAGTACACATGTTAAAAAATTAACTAGGTAAACATGTAAACTCAAATTATTTCTCCTCCTTTGACAAAATGCAAAACGAAATTTAAAAAGATAAACCAAATATGAACTGACAACCATAAAAAAAATTTAAGATCAAAATCAAAATATTTATCAATCAAAGCAATCAACAAGCACAACATGATTTCACATAAAAATAATTTAACCATCAATTAAACATAAAATGAAGATAAACTAGAACCATCAACCATGTTAAGTTAATTCTTAATGAAATTCAATCTCTCTTCATTGAGAGGTTTGGTGAAGATATCTACAAGTTAATTATTTGTATCAACAAATTCAAGTGATATATAACCAATTTGAACATGATCACGCAAGAAATTATGTCTAATGTCTATATGCTTAGTTCTAGAATATTGAATGGAATTTTGGTAAGGTTTATAGCACTTATATTGTCACATTTTATTGGAATGTGATCAAGTTTTACACCATAGTCTAATAACTATTATTTTTACCATAAAACTTATGAATAACAAAGACTTACTGGAATATATTTAGCTTTAGTAGTGGACAAGACAATCAAAACTTATTTCTTGCTAAACCAAGAAACTAAACATTGTCTTAAAAATTGACAAGTTCTAAAAGTGCTTTTTTTATCCAGTAAACTACTGGCAAAGTCCGCATCAGAATAACTAATCAAGTTGAAGGATAAACTCCTAGGATACCAAAGTCCTAAATGCATTGTACCATAAAGATATTTAAAAATTATTTTAATAGCATTGAAATGAGGATCTCTAGGACTTTATTGAAATCTAGCATACAAGCAAGTAGCAAACATAATATCGTGTCTACTAGTAATTAATAAAGAAGGAATCTGATGATACCTTTAAATCGATTTTCATCAACCAGTTTGTCATTTTCATCTTTGTTAAGTCTAGTTGTGGTGCTAATTGGAGTTTTACTTATCTTAGCTCTATCCTTGCCAAACTTCTTGAGAACATCTTTTGCATACTTGGTTTGATTAATGAAAATCCCATTTTTGCATTGCTTGATTTGTAGTCTAAGAAAGAATTTAAGTTCACCCACCATACTCATCTCAAAATCTCCTTACTTTAAATTAGAGAATTCCTCACACAAGTAATGGTTAGTAGCACTGAATTTAATGTCATCAACTTATATTTGAGCAATTAGTAAATCATGCTTGGATTTCTTTATGAAAAGAGTTGTATCAACTTTTCCTTTAGAGAAACCTTTCTCTAATAAAAAGTTGCTCAATCTTTCATACCAAGCTTTAGGAGTTTGTTTCAATCCATATAATGCTTTAGAAAGTTTAAATACATGATTTGGAAAATCAAAGCTTTCAAAACCTGGAGGATTTTCAACATACACCTCTTCTTTAATAAAACCATTTAAATATGCACTTTTAATATCCAACTGATAAAGTTTGAAATCCATGAATAATGCAAATGCAAGTAGCATTCTAATAGCTTATAACCTTGTAACAGGGGCATAGGTTTCATTATAATCAATCCTCTTGATTATAACCTTTAGCTACTAGTCTAGCTTTATTCCTATTTATAACACCTTGTTCATTCATCTTATTTCTAAACACCCATTTGGAACCTATAATAGGATGATGTTTCAGCCTAGGAACCAAGGTCCAAACCTTATTTCTCTTAAATTGATTAACTCTTCTTGCATAGCAAGGACCCAAAATTCATCACACAAAGCATCATTAATACTTTTGGGTTCAATTTGAGAAATAAAGGCTAAATTAATGAGAGATTTTAATTGAGATCTAATAGTTACCCCTTTTATAGTGTCATATATACTAAAGTCTTGAGGATGAACTTTCTTGAATTGTCAATCCTTTGGAAGTTCATCCTTTAAGGTAGGTTCAGATGTTTCCTCATTGTCCTCCTTGCTTGAACCTTCATGTTCCAAAGGCTTACTAGCATTTTGTTATTGAGTTTCCACAATCTGATAATTACTTACAAGATCATCAACATTACAAATATCCTTTCTAGGACCAAGTGAGTTTAATTCATCAAATACAACATGCATTGACTCTTTAACTACTAGAGTTCTCTTATTAAAAACTCTATATGATTTACTAGAAATAGAATAGCTTAGGAAAATTCCTTTATCAATGTTGGAATCAAATTTTTTAAGATTTTCCTTAGTGTTTAATATAAAGCACGTACATCCAAATACTCTTAGATATGAGATTTTGGTTTTCTATTGTTCCATAGCTTATAAAAAGTTTTATTTAAATATGGTCTTTTAAAAACTCTATTTGAACTGTAACAAGATGTGTTAACGGCTTTCGTGCAAAATTATAGAGGCAAATTATACTCGTGAAGCATTGTTCTAGCCATTTCAATAAGAGTTCTATTTTTCCTTTCAACTACACCATTTTGTTGAGGAGTTATAGGAGAAGAGAATGTATGTGAAATACCATTTTTATCACAAAAGGTTTTTAAAAATTCATTTTCAAACTCAGTTCTATGATCACTTATAATAAAAGAAATAAAAAAACCTTTTTCTTTTTGTTAACTCTTTTTGTAAACTTTTCAAAAGCTTTAAATGCATCATTTTTATGAGTAAGGAAACATACCCAAGTAAATCTAAAGTAATCACCAACCAATACATATGCATAGTGTATACCACTGAGACTAGTAACTCTAGTTAGTTCAAATAAATCCATATGTATAAGTTCAAGTGTCCTAGAAATGGACACTACATTTTTTAGCTTAAATGAGGACTTGGATTATTTTCCCTTTTGGCAAGCATCACAAGGTTTATTTTTAGTGAATTCAAGCTTAGGTAAACCAATCATAAGTTCATGTTTATAAAGATCATTCAATAGCTCACAATTTACTTATCCTAACCTTCTATGCTATATCCATATGTCATGGGAAATTGACATCAAGCATTTAATAACTTGGTTATCAATCTTATTTAAATCAATAACATAAACATTATCAACTCTTTCACCAGTAAAAATTACTTTATCTTTATCAATAATACTAATAGAGCAATTCTTAGGATAGAAACTGACCTTATTTTCCATGTCACATAATTGACTTATAATAAGCAAGTTATGTTTAAGACCATTAACAAGCAATACATAGCTTATATTTAAGGATTGAGGATTACCAATTTCTCCAATGTCAATAATCTTTCCTTTCGCATTGTCCCTAAAAGTAACGTGTCCTCCATCCTTAGCATCGAGCTTGTTGAATTGCTCATTGTCTCCCGTCATGTGCCTTGAGCATCCACTATCAAAATTCCATTTACTTTTTGATCTTGTGGACTTCAAGCACACCTATATAAGATAATTTAAGCATTCTTTTAAATCTAAACCTTTCTTAGTCTAGGTTGGTTAGTTTCACGATAGTCCATAGGAGGCAAGTTCATATGCAGTCTTCTATAAAAGCACATATTATTGACATGTCCCTTGATCATGCAATATGAGCATTCAACATTTGCAAACTTATTTCTCCTAGGAGGATATGAATTCCTAATGTGTGAAGCATGCCTTTGTTGATGTTATGGTGTGTGTCTCCTAAAGTTCTTTTGAGTCATCATGCGAGACATGCATTGGCAATTACGATGTGTATTTTGATAAGTTTGTGCAATATGTCTAGGTGCATTATGTTGTGAAACATGCTTATAAGTCTTATGTCTAGTGTATATGTAAACATGTTTAGGTTATGTTTTCCCAGTATGATGCTTACCTCTTTGTGTCATATAAGGTTGAGTCTTATAAGACTTTCCTTGAGTGTTTGACACATGAGATCTTTTTGCTTCAAAAGTTTGAGTCTCATTTTGTTTTAAGGTAGAAGGAGCATAATTATTTGAGGCTTTAACAAAATTAATATGTGATCATGATAAGGAAGCTATTCCATTAGTATATCCAATTCCATATATATCTCCATGGAATTTTTAAGAGTCAAGAATATTATTCAAAATTCTTTTCCCTTTATGAGTTTCTTAATGGAATTTTTTAAATTTAAGACTTCCTTAGAAAGCTTTTGATTTTCATCATTTACTTTCTTTAGTTGATCTTCCAAGGAATTTGAAGTTTTCAAATCATTAGAAAATTTATCATTTAATTTAACAAGATTAAAGGATTCTTTTTTCAATTTTTTGAATTCCTTGGTTAGGTTAGATAACTCATGCTCATAATGCTTCTTCTTAGATAATAAGTTTTTGCATTAAGCAATAGTTTCCTTACCATAGAGCTTTCAATATCATCATCATCATCATCATCATCATCATCATAATCATCATCATAGGAAGAATTAGATATAGATGGTACCTCTTTTTCACTTTTAAAAGCCATGAAACAAAGGTTGGCTACTTCTTATTGTTCCTCTTCCAATTCTGATTTGGAGGAGTCATCCTAATTTGCCTTATAAGCCCTCCTTTTCTCTTTTGTTCCTTTGCTCTTATTTTTGAGTTTGGGTCACTCACTTTGGATGTGACCTGGTTTCTTGCATTCATAGTAAGTAACATCTTTGGTTTTCTTTTTACCTTCTCCTTCATACTTATTATTGAAGTCTCTTGTTCTTGATGAATTTTTCTTTTTCAAGAACTTCTTGAAGTTTTTAATGAGCATGGAAATTTCATCATCTTCAACACTAGAACCTTCAATATTTTTTTCTTCATTATCATTTTGTGAAGCTTTCAAGGAAATTATCTTCTTCTTCTCTTCCTTTTCTTCTTTCTCTTTACCTCTTTACTTAGTTGTTAGCTCATGTGTTAAGAGCTTCCTGATAGGCACGTCGGTAGAGAGAGTTGAGAGGTCTTGAGCTTCCTCAATTAAAGTAACCCAATATTCCTAATCCTTCTTAGGTAGGATTCTTAGAATCTTATTGTTTACTTCTTCCTTAAAGAAATGCTTTCCAAGTTTCTTGAGGGTCATGATAAGAGCATTGAGTTGATTTGTCATCTCCATGATTGACTTATGAGGCTTCATCTTGAAAAGTTCATATTCATACATGTGAAGTTAAACCTTCTTACTTTTAACTTATATATTGCCTTCATAATGATTTTCTAAGGTCTTCCATAATTCCTTGGCCAACATGCAATGTTGAAGCTTGCCTCCCTCTTCCCTTGTCATAGAAGAGACTAAAGTGATCATTGCCTTTTTATTTTTATGATTTTCTTCCTTTTACTCATTATTCCATTGAATCCTTGCTATAATAGTTACCACACCATCAATGGTAGTTATAGGTGGTTCCCAACCTTTTAGGAAAATATCCTAAAGTTTGATGGAATCACAATTAAAGTATAGCTCCATTTTGAACTTCCAATAAGGATAGTCACTACCATCGAAGAATGGTCTAAGTGAAGAAATATTTTGTTATTCACTCCCCATGATCTTGTATTCTAGCAATGAAGTTCCCAAAATTCAAGCTCTAATACTAATTGAAAAAGCCCTAAAAGGGGAGTGAATAGGGCTATTAAATAAAAATTATAATTAAAAATAATTCTTTGCAAAAATTGAAAGAAATTTGAGAAGGAAGAATGAAGAACACAATGATTTAGGGAGTTCAAATTCAACAACAATCCTACGTCTCCACCAAACTTATTTCCAAGTTAGGATTTTCAATCACCCATATTCTTATTCCCAAGATTGAAATTACACAAGAGTTTTAGAGCTCACTCTTACAACCTTATAATATGAGTTTTCAAGGTTCACTAAAAAAACCAAATCCCAAGTGTTTCAATGGAAAATACTTAAACCAATTCTATAGAAATAAATCTTTCTTCCCTACTAATCTATCCTAAGATTTAAGATGAATAGAAATTCTATTTCTAAAAAATAACCAACTCTCACAAGAGTTACAAACAAAGAGCGAATATTTGAGAATTTGAGAGCTTTAATGAATGTTAAAATAAAGAATGATAATAAGGAAAAAATATCTTAACCTCTATTCAACTCTAGAGGTGTTTATATAGATAAAAACTTAAAAATATAGATATTGGAGGTGCAAATAATGTTTCCAACATCTATATTTTGAATCCAACGTTTATGATTTTGAATTATTAAAAGTAATGTTGTCAAATTGCTATACACTAGTTGAAATCATCATTGGATATTAGAGACATTTGAATTTGCTTATACTTTCTTCATAAAAGTTGTATATATTTGACTTAGCTTTCCTCACCTTAATTGGACTTCTGTAGCTCAAGATATTTCTGAAATACTAAGAGCTGTGCAATCTAAAATGGGAGTTGCATATGTTAACTTTGACTCAATATTTGCATACCTAAATGAACTTAGATCTTGATAAGTAAGCTCAATTCAAAAAGCTCAAGATGTCTACTTCAAATGTGAAGAGGATACCTTTCTTATTATAAAGCTATAAGGATGTCAAAAGCCTCCTTGAATCTTAGAGGTAGAATCAGCCCAAAATATTCATACTTCATTTTAACTTCCAATAGAGTCCTAACTTATGCACACTTAAACAAACAAATTAAATGCTTAAAATTAAGTTTGTTAAAATGAAAATTAAGATTGATTATTACTAAGGTCAATAAAGGCTATCCTTAAGTACTTAAGAAGGACTAAAGATTTAGTCTTAACTTATAGAGGAGGTGACTTACAACTTGTAGGTTTTATAAATTCTAACTTCCAATTAGATATGGACAATAGAAAATCTATCTTCAAGTTTTTTTCACCTATAATGGTGGTGCAATGAGCTGAAAGAGTTCCAAGCAATATATCACTATTGATTCCACTACAAAGGATAAGTATATAAATGCATCATACGCTGCTAAGGAAGTTATTTTGATTCAAAAGTTCATCATTGAACTCTGAGTTATTCCTTCTATTGAGTCAGTAGTTCCTCTCTTCTATGACAATAATGGAGCCATAGCTTTAGCAAAGGAACTGAGGTCTCAAAAGAAATCCAAACACTTAGAAAGGTGCTATCATATTATCAGAGAACTTATTAGAAACGACGATGTGCTCATGCAAAAGGTAGCTTCAACTAATAATGTGGCTAATCCACTGACTAAGGCACATACCCAATTATAGTTAGATAGACATCTTGAGAAGATGGGTCGTACATAATATAGTGAATGGTGCTAGTGTGAGTGGGAGATTATTAGTGTAGATGTGCTTTATTGCCATTCATATAGTACAAATGACATTATACATTTATCCCTATGGAAATAAAATATTCTATAAATAAATTATTTGTTTATTTGGATATTTACCCTTTAGCATTATGTTAAGTGAGTTTATTATTAAGAGTTGATAATATGAGTGACAAATTCATTTAGTACATATGTTATAAAATGTTCATAACTGTTGGATTAATAAATGGGTAGTATTAATTTGTAGACTAACACCTATATCTATTTTCCTTAATCAGTATGTGATATCAAAAGTGACAGGTAGTGAGTCTCATTCTACTTGATATAAGATATTAAAATAGATATACTGATACTCCTATGATAAGTGGATTGAATTGTGACGTAAGATAAATGATTGCATAAGAATTCACTTTTGTCAATAATCACTATATTGGACATTATGGTACATATGGTCCTTTGACCTAAGGTAACACAATCATCTATATATGGTTGGTGAGAGTTTGTTACCACTTACATAACTATGTTAGCCACGTATGGGTATATAGTGTGTGGTGGCTCTAATCGATTATATGTAGAATGATAAGCTAAGATGGTGTTCATTACCTAGAGTGAATCGAGATAATATTCCATGCTATCTAAGTTATTCTTGATGAATAAGTACTTGGCCAGGTCAAATTTGACTTACCCAAAAAGAGTTTCAGTGATAGAAAGAGTTTAGAAGTCATGTTTTATCGAGAATTAAATTGAAGATGAGGCCATATGATTGAGGCAATTAGAGTTTAATTTGACCATAACTATAACTAATGACATTAAGTGCACAATTATAATCTATAGTTCTTGTGAATCTGTTGACAACATTCATTTCCAATTGGGTAGTTGTGATATCTATGCTAGGGCTCATTCATGACTTATGAGAACTAAATGTGATTAATTAGGATTTTCACATTTAACTTAGAAAGAGTTTCCTATAATATTAAGAGTTAATATTATTTCCTATTTCCATTTAGACTTGAACATATTAAGTCACACACAAGAGTTGTATTGATAATGGTAATTATTAAATAAAATGTTTAATTAATTAATTAAATTGGATTTTTTCATGTGTGGGGATCTAGCATATCTCAAAATCTAATTCAAAGGTTAGGACTATTAATCATATGATTAAATATTAATTTGGACTTAATTTAATATGTGATATTAATTTAAAGGACTAAATTAATTTTGCCACCAATATTATTAGTTTGGAGATGGGCTATATACATGCAACTTAATGGATGATGCATGAGCTTGGATAATTATGTGTATTTATGAGATGGGCCTTATTTAAGTGTTGAATAAAGCTTATAATTCTAATTAGTAAATGTTATAGAGATGGGCTTTTTTTTAAGAGTTAAATAAGCCTCATTAGTTAAAACCCACTTACTAAAGGAGGTGCCTTATGAGTAAGAGCATGTGATGCTCATGCTTATATGACCACCACCTAAGCCTGTGCTTTCCATGAAATGAGTGACACCATGGCAAAGTGTCATAAACATGCACCTTTAGTTAGTGGAGAATCTCTACATGCATGAGGTTACTTATTTAATGCTAAAACGCAAAAGTAAGTGGATAATCTTTACATGCATGATATAGCTTATCATACACTTAGGCTTGAGTTAGTGGATGATCTCTATATATGCAAATTAATCTCTCACATATACACTAAGTTAGTGGATTTTATGTACACTAAAACTTACCACTTCCATTAGAGACATTCAAACACAAAGAAAGAAAATAAGAGAGAGATCTTAAGAGTTAAGTCCTTTTTTTTTCTTTATATGTCTTTCTAAGTGTTTGTGAATGTATGAGTGAAATACAAGAGTTTTTGTTTAATACATTAGCCCATTCTCATCATCCATTATGCAAGCATTATGCAAATTGAAGGCTACATTCATCCATTCAGTAGAGGCAATAAGTACTATATTGTTCAAGCCAAAGAAATAACTCCAATAAGTTTTTAGGTCACCAAAGGAGGATTTTATGGGTAGATATCCATCAAAGGCTTTAATTCATTCTGATGCTTCTTATGTGTTTCAAGCTAGAGACTTCACATTTAAAGAGTTAGGAGCATGTAGATTTCTTTTGAACCACAACCTAAAGCTTGTCAAGCATGCTACCAACATTTAGAGTTTGTAAGAGTTACTAAACTCTTAGATGTAGGTCTTTTGACATACTATATGTTTTTAGTTATTTGTGAATCGTTGCTATATGTTTCCTATTTAAGTATGCAAGCACTTAGTTGTGTAAATTTAACATGATGTGATCTTGGCATTTTTGGAATTCTTGCATTCATGCAAGGGTTGTATGCTGGGGAAATTTTTTAAAATTGACCCTAACCGGATTTATGTTCACGCCAGACTTTAGCTTATAATTGTGTGCATGTAATCAATTCCTTCACTTCTATCTACATTGAAGAATTGAACATTTATGAGTTGAAGACTTAAAAGGTTTGGTTTGATGGATCTCATTCTTAATCTGGCTCAGGAGCTAGGTTAGTATTGGTTTCACCTACTAGACTTAGAATAAGGCTAGCCTTTTTCCTTGATTTTGCATATACTAACAATCAAGCTAAATATTAGGTATTAATAATTGCCCCAAAAAATCTCTCGAAGATGAATATTCAACATATTAGCCTCTTTACAAATTTTATGCTTATTTTTAATTTTGAATCAGTTGTAATTGGGGCATATTACAATAAGAAGAAACACTTTGTGGCAGGCATTTTGAAGTCAAATAAGAAATTATGTAAAGAAGCTCGAATTATGTGGCTAATAATCTTACTCAATTAACCTTCACTCAAATGACTTTTATAATGATGAATTATACTTTTAGGCTACTGATGGTACTCTAATGAAATATATTAAATGGAAAGAGGCTTTAGTAGTAATGGCCAAAACTCATGAGGGGATCATTAGGGCACATTAAGTCGAATTAAAAATGAAGTGGCTAACTTGGAATTATGGGTATTATTGGCCAAGATTGAAAAGGATTACCATGATTATGCTAAAGGTTGTGAAGAGTGGCAAAACATAGTCTGATTTAGCATGTCCTTATAAATGAACTTTACTTCATTATGAAACCTTAGCCATTTAGAGGATAAATGATCAATGTCATTCAAAAGGCATAACCTCCTTTATTTAAAGGACATGCATTTATCATTATGGTCATAGATTATTTCATAAAGTGGATGGAAATTATGCCTCTAAAAACATCAATCAATAAGCCATTATTAATTTTACTATAGAGCATTTGATCTATAGGTTCAATTTTCTAGAAACTTTGATGACCAATCAAGGGACTATATTCATATGGGAAGAGGTCATGCAATTTATGAGTGATTTAAAAATTAAATAGCTTCATTCTTCTCCTTATTTTTCTTAAAAAAATGTTTAGGTTGAAGCAACTAATAAAGTGATCAAGTTGGTTATTCATAAATTAATTGAAGATAATCTAAGGTTTTGGCACTTGGTTTTAGTGGAAGCTTTGTAGACTATAAGGACAAGTTAGAAATCAACCATCACTACTTTGCCTTTAAAATTAGTGTATGGGCATGAAGTTGTGTTACCCATAGAGTTGACAGTTGCATCTCTAAAAATATGGGTTAAAGAGGATATATCAATCAATGATTATACTCTAAGCATGTTACAAGTGTTAGATGGTTTAAATGAAGAACGATTAAAGGCTTATGACTGAACTCTCATTCAAAAGAAGAGGTTAAAAGGGCATACAACTATAGGGTGAGATTTACAACTTTTAAAGAAGGTGATCTAGTTTGGAAGGCTATTTTGCCAATCGAACACAAAGATCCATTACTAAGAAAGTGGAGTTCCAACTAGGAAGGTCTTTTTATTATCATTTAATTTCTCTTGGTGGTGCTTATCAACTTGAAAATTTGGAAGGGAATCTCACAAAAGACCAATTAATGGTAAATAGTTATAAAATATTTTCCTTCTTTATAGAAAAATATTTATTAGTTACTTTTTCAATAAGTTAAGTATTCGATATTATTTAAAGGCCAAATTGGTTTCTTTTTAATATTATTTTGGCTTAACATTTGGCTATTATTTAAGGCTAAATAATTTATAATTAGTTGTATACTTATTTGATTATAAAGACCAATTTTTATGCAAATATTTTGTTAAGCTAATTTACAAAGAGAATACTCAAAGTAATCATTTTTCTAAAAAAAAAAAGTAAAAGAGTAAGACCATCTTATTATATAAATTTTAGCCAAATAAAGGTCAAAGTTAACATAATTGTTCATGACTCTAAGGCTAATTTATAGCTTAAACAATTTAAAGAAGTCCCTAAGTGCTTTTGCAACATTCTCCTTATCATGAGAGATTCTTCGGCCTTGTTTGCAATTTTCTAGATAAATTTCTTTAGGCCTTGTCTCTTTTTTAGGATCACTTCTAGCTTATTCCCCATGGAATTAGCCTAGGATTTCCTCTCTTATAGGGCCTCTTCAAGTGATTTCAACTTAAATTGCTTTGCTCTCAGCTCTACTTCCATTTCTTCTATGGTGTTCCTTAAAGCTTCAATTTTAGGGCTAGTAGCATTGCTCTCAACTTCCTTGGCCTCAATTTTGGTGATTATCTTGTCTATAAATTCATCCAGTAGTTGCTTTCCCATTGCTTTGGTTTTTAAGTCACCAAGGAAATGGTCAGCATTCTAATCCTCCTTAAGTAGAGATGGAAGGTTACCAAGAAGATATTTGATTGAAGCTTTTTGGTTAATGGTCACAAAGGGTTCTTGACCTCTGTTACTTAAAAAAGTCAAGAGTTTATGTGCTTTATCTTATAAGCCTAATCAATGAAAAATTGAGCAGGATTACTGAAGGGAAAATTGATTTTTTTCAAGTTTTCTTTTATCTTATTAACTATTTTCTCCTCTTTCTCTTCTTCCTTTGAGTTATTGTTATCTTCATTATAAGATTCAGCATGCAATTGAGTTTTTAACTTTTTAAATAGATTAAAGATTGAGACTTGAAAATGGAATTTATGACTATACATACACACATACATATAAACATAAATAAAAAGGTGATAAAATAGCATAGATTTCATACCTTTATGGCTAAATTTCCTAATCACATTAGAAAGGTAGGAGAGATTATTAGCACTAATGATTTGGTTGGAGGGGTAGCTTTTAAAGTTTCCTTAATAGGAGTAGGATTGATTGCCAAGTCCTTAATATTGACTACCTCAATGGTTTTTTAGTTGTATCTCTATGAGGTTGGTTGGCTGGGGTATCATGGCTGTTGAAGAGTGATTTTAAGCCTAAGCCATACTTGGTAATTTGTCTTTTAGTAGTGGTCTTGACAATAGTGGTTTTTGTCTTCTTTAAAGGCCAAGTGTCTTCATCAGTAATGATTGACCTTAGCATTATTTTTGAAATAGGAAAATAATGAATATTGGCCTGAAAAGATGAAAAAAGACCATATGAAAAGTTGAGTACTTGATTGATATAGGTATGGATAAGCAAATGATGTAATGGCTATAACTTGAATTGGGATCAAGCTACCACTAAGAAACTTTGTTTTAACTTGGTAAAAAATTTACCAATAATACTAAAAGGACCACTTAGGAGTGGAGGAGACTGATCTTTGTAGGTACATAGATTATAAGATCGATCAACTTGGGAAAGGTTGTCTTGGTGCTCTCTCAAATGTAATCTATGTAATTCCTAATTTATTATTCCCAAATTAGTTTAGCTTTGACTTCTTTCATCTGTTGCCTCAAACATTTTAAGTCTTGGTAATTATATTTAAAATTATGAAAGTCTTTGAAAGCTTGAATTTTTGCTATATACTCACCCTTGGTTTTCTTTAGTTCTTGTAAGGGAGAAGAAGCTTGATCAAATATTTCTTTATTTTCAGGCATATTCCAGGTATAAAGATATGTTGTCTCATGCTAAGGATGAGTGAAGTGTATACTATAGAAAAGGCTCCAAAATAGGTGTATAATTCAATCTTGTAAGGATTTATAAGTAAAAGGCAGAAGGTTACAAACTTGGTGAGGATAGAGAATACCTAACATAATATATTATAATAGACTGAACTATTAAAAATAATTTGATTATGTAATAGAGAGTTACAAGGGTAAAAGGTTGGGTAATGAGTAGCTTCGCATAGACCAAATTATCTAGCTACTAACTGTGGGTTATATAGCTCAACCCTATATTTATTATTATAGGGATCTAAATATAGGCCAAAAGGAAGATCATAAGTAATTAAAATACTTCCTCAGCCTACTTCCATATTAGATCAACTTGTTCACTATAATTATCTATGAAGATTCTAGAAGACCCATAAAAAGGAGGAAGAAAAGGAAATAACATATCGTCAAATCGATCCAAAGTGGTATAAAAGAATTGAAAGAATTCTTTGAAAGTTATGTATTTATTAGTGAATTTTGAAAGATGAGAGGTTCAATAAGAAAATGATTAAAAGTCGAGCTTTAGAGGCAGATTTATTAGTTTAGGGAAATAAGCTATGAATTGAAGTATGACCATCCAAAGTGGACTGCTTCTTAATTTAAATTTGGGCCTTTTTTTTAAAGGAACTAAGGTGGACATTTCCTTATAGATTTGACTTAGGACAAAATGACCAAGTGCAAGTTTTCAACCTTCAGCAAAAGTTATGACTAGAGGTCAAAATTTTTTTATTACTATTATTTAGCTATTACAAGTGATGAATTTATAGATCCAATAAAGAAGAAAATATATGTATTCAGTCTTGTCAAGGTTTGGGTAGATTTCATATTCATGGAAATGAAATTGTTATAGATGGTATGGTTTTTCTTAAAGGAAATATTGTAGCTATCACATTCAACCTTAAGACATGGACTTATTTCTCCATCAAAAGGTGAAAAGTCGAACATGGTAGTTAGATCACAAAGGGTAATAGTCATTATGTTATCCTTGAACATGAAAATGTTCATGGAATGAGACCAAAATAAAGATGTGGTAAACTTTAGGGGTTTGTTTATAGGATATTCAATCTTAGTTACCTAAATAAGATCATAGATATCAATCTCTTTCCATTGGTTACCGTTAGTAGGTTTAATACGAGTGGCCCAAGTTAAAAAATATTCAATTGGATTTGTCCAATATCGAATGGGAACTTATTTTAACAAATGGTACATATCATTAAACCTATTGAATCTAAAAAGGTTGTTAACTTTAGAGGTTGGAAGGATATTTAGTATTAAAAAATTATCCTCCATAAGGATGAACTCTAGAACTACACAATGGTATTGGTCAAAAGAAGTTAATACCTTATCAACCACGACTGTTTATTTGATTATCTTGTTTGCCCTTTCTAGTTGAGATAAAAGGTCAACTAATAGGTTGATTTATGTTGAAGATTCTTGGATTTGCCCATGGTTATGATGACTAGTCTGGTTAAGGGTGATTTTTTTTTAGGAATTCAATCTTATATGAGATCAAGAAATATTGATCTATAGTAGATATTAAAAGGAAAAATTGGCTTATTTTGATATGTTAAAAGAAATATAAAACTTGGCTTAACTAAAATATTGAAGCTTGGATAAAAGAAGGGGACATACCCAGTCTAAAATCTTAAAAATTCACCTTGGAGGAGAGAGAGTTTTTAAAGATTAAAGAGAACTTTTTTAGAAAAGGTAATTCTTTTAAGGTAAATTTCATTATTTATAGTGAAGGGAGGAGATAGTTACTATTTGGCCAAAATGATGGATATGTCCTTCGGAGGAGCAGTAAATTCAAATTTGAATGGATATAGTTGAATTAGGATGATTTTTGGACCTATATAAAAAGGGAATGATCTTCTTATCAAATTAGGCTTTTAAGTTAAATCATGGAGGGCATTTCTTATGCTGGCCCAATTCATTTTTATATTTAGGTTTATTTGTTTATTGGGCCAGTATATGAGCTATAAACCCATATTTATTTGCAATTACTTTTAGAATTAGGATTAAACTTTAAGTCTTAAGTTTATTTTTAAGTAGGACTCAAATTCTTGGCTAAAAGAGGAGATAGAGGACAACACACATTACTGAAAATAACTAAAAAATCCTTTTCATTGCTCTAGTAGCTTATTCTTATTTCATATCACTGCTCTAGTAACTAAAAAATCCTTTTCACTACTCTAGTAGCTTATTCTTATTTTAGATTCCTGTGATCAGCTTTCATGTTGAAGCAAACTCTTATTAGATTCTTTCCAATAAGTTAAAAGGGTTGAGAGCTTCTCTTAGTCCTATTATCATCCTATGCTAAGAATAAAGGCTTGTTCTTTATTTTGATTTCTTATAGTTAGTCCACAGAACCCATTCTCAAATAACTTAAAGATATTTATTGGAATATTTTTCTAGTAAACATTATTATTATTATTATTATTATTATTATTATGACCATATTTTTTTTAAATTATTTTATTTTAAAATGAGATATGCAGTGTTAATAAATATGAAGATTTTATTAATTTATTTTCATTATTTGTGATTTATTTCTATTATTTTTTATTTAATTAAATTTTCTACATAAAAATATTATTATTATTATTATTATTATTATTATTATTATTATTATTATTATTATTATTATATGCACACACACACACACACACATGCATGCATACAGCAACCCACATACATGCATGCATTAAACACCAACACACACACACACAGCACAAAAAAGAAGAAAGAAAGACGTGAAGAACCTAGAAGAAAAAAAACTTACAGTAGTTCTCCTGCACCGTCCAATTCTTCCCTTATCACTGTGCCTCCATCACTTCAGGTCACGAATTTCTTCAATTCTGGTGTCTTTCTCTTCCTTTTGCACCAGTGAGTACTAATCCAAGCTTAGTTTAAGCTTTAATCTCCATTTGATTGAGTTTTTGTTGATTTTTGTTTATGGAGTTCTAGGGTTTCAAATTTTTTTTAGCTTGATAGCTTGAATCTTGCAAATTCCCTTTACAAATATAATTACTGGTAGCTTAATC
Source organism: Mallotus nudiflorus (assembly GCA_947683625.1). Classification (NCBI taxonomy): domain Eukaryota; kingdom Viridiplantae; phylum Streptophyta; class Magnoliopsida; order Malpighiales; family Euphorbiaceae; genus Mallotus; species Mallotus nudiflorus. Next base: position 1,755,212 of record CANTUR010000141.1, read on the forward strand.
TACCTCTATGAATTTTTGTATGATTTTTGGAATTTATTTTGATTTTTATGAATTTTTGAATATTTTATTATTATTTTATTAATTTTCGTAAATTAATTATTGAAATTATAAATTCGGTATTTTTGGTGCTATTATGAGTTAATATTAATTTTAGAATAAAGAAAATAATGTTTAGGGATACTATATAATTTCTATGAATTTTTAGAGTTTATGTGAAAATTAAATAATTAGGTTAGAATTGGATTTTTGTTGGAATATTGGTTTAAATATATGTTTTAATTAATATTAATAATATATATATTGAGAAAATAATTTTTAGGCATTTGTATAATTTTTAGGGAATTTTTGAATAATAATAGTATATTATGTAAGTTTTTGTATTATAGGGGTAGAAATGTAATTTTGTATTAATTATAGCTAAATAATAAATTGTGGTTGATTTTAACAATATTTAAGGAATTCAAAAGGATTTTTACAAATTAACACTAGTTCTCAAAAATTAATTTTTAATAATATATTAGGTATTAGTTTGAATATTGTGTGTATTTTTATTATTACATGGGTAAATATGTAACGTTATGCTTATTATAGTTAAGTATATATTTTAATTGGTTTTATTAATATTTAAGAGGTTTAGAGGATTTGTACAAATTTATAGGTGTTCTTAATTAAGTAAAGTTAATTTTGAATATCATTTCCAAATAATATATATGTTTGTGAGATTTTATTCTTAAGCTTTAATGAGAGATGATTTTATAAGCTATGGCTATTTATATGAATATGCATTTTTTGAAATAAATTATTTAATTTTGTGATGTTTTGGTTGAGTTGTGATCTCGGTTGGGGCAAAGTGTAGTTCTGAAAGTCCGACTCGAGTGTGAATGTCTGTGAATACTATAAGTGTATTTTCTATGCAGGAATGGTTCTACCTATGGTAGAGAGATGTCTGTTTTACAGAGGAGACTCTACCAAAATTTTGGTAGATTTTCTTATAAAACGTGATATCTTTCATAAATTCCTACCATTAATTAGGTTTTTCCCCCATTTATCGAGTCTTATCCGGTCTTTCTCAAGTCTGTGTAGAATTTCATTATTTCTGTCAATTTTAAATTTTATTCCATGGACGTGTTTTTAAAATAGGTCTGGTGATTTCTTTTCTAGAGAATAGGAGAGCAGAAGCTGTTGGATCGAGACAAACGTGCGATCATCAACCTTGTCACTTATCTTGTAAGTTGATAAATTGGTCTATGCGTGTGTTTTATTTATAGATGCATGCATTCATATTTTTTGTATTTATTATATGATTTATTTAATTTAAATGCTGCTATTTAAGATTTAAGTGCATTTTATTTATTTAAAATTAATTTTGAGAAATTTTGGTAGAACGGGCTACTTGGTGGGTTTCACTAGGACTATGTGCACATGGTAGAGATTGAGAGATGGATCCGATATATGTATGACTTGTGGATATAAACTGGGACGAGTGCCTCAGTGGAAGCCTATGCTCTCAGGGACCGCCAGTGATTGGAAAGTTAATAATGGACTGGGATGGGTGCCTCGGTCGATGCCTTAGCTCTAGAGGACCGCCCCGCCAATGCCATGTGTTTGGATTAAGTGGATGACTGCGGCTTGGTGCCTCGGTTGATGCCTTTGCTCTCGGGGACCTGCAATCTAGTTGGAATAAGTAGGCCTAGTTGGCCAGTTAGAAATCTGGGTTTAGGGTTCTACCAAGATTTTTCAAAAGCTATATATATACGTTATAATATTATTTTCACTATAATTACATGTTTTCAAAAGGTTTTCAAACCGTACAGCTCTTTTTATTAACTTACTCAGTGAGTTCTGATTCCCCTCAATTTATTTTTTTTCAGGAGCTTGAGAGATCGACCTCAGACCGTCTCTACGTCGGACTTCTTCATCACTGGCTATACTATGTAGGTCATTGTGAGCTGTACTGTAATAGTAACTCTGGAAAACTATATTAGTAATTGTACTATGAATTTGTATGACTTATGTATACTTATATATTTTATTTTAATGAACCACGCTTATGTATAATGATTTATGATTAATTTATGATATGTGACGATGGAGAATATTTTATTATGCGCACAATTCTGTTTATTTTTGGAAAAATCAGTTTGATAATGTGTTATGTTATGAAATAAAGTTTGAAATTTGAAAGTTTTATTTTTCTTTTCGTTAAAGTTTACTACGGGTTTCAGGGGTCTTATGCCTACCCATTTCCTAGTGCCAGTCATATGCCATCGGGTTCGAATCGTGACAATTATTATTATTATTATTATTGTTATTATTATTATTATTATTATTATTATTATTATATCTTTTAATTTTAAAATGACTCTATATATTGGATTTTTGTATTGGACCTATTAATTTGAGCTATATAAAAGAAGTCCAATAAAAATAAATTTATATATTTCATTAAATAACTAGGCTTAGCCTATAAATGTTTACAAAACAAAACCAATTTTGCCGAAGGATCTTACAAAAAAATGTGGATAATGGCGCAATACATAATTGTATGAAACATGGGCTATTCCATTTACACATCTTTACAAAAAAAATCATATGAACTATTCTATGAAGAATGAACAAGGAAGAATAGTTAGCCATAAAATGTAGTTTGCCAAAAAAAAAAAAGGTTATTTAATGAAATATATAAATTTGTTATTATTAGGCTGCATTAACTTCTATCAGTTGATGATATAAAAAATTAAAAATTGATTATTTTTAATCTTACCCTCAAACTGCTCGAACCTGCCCAATGCATAGCCCTAGCCAATGGCCTTTTTTTTTCGGAATATGGTTTAGAACCAGAACCAGCGATTCACAATTCCAATGGGTGGAACTGACCCTGATTTGGTCCAGTTGGAGCTAGTTCTGATTTCATCTGTTCCAATTTTAATTTTAACTATGCTAGTTCTAGGCCCGAATCGGTCCATTGGCACCTATGTGCATCGTCCTTTGTGTATTAATTAAAAAGTATATATGTCATAACACTTTAACTTTTCACTGTTTTGATATTTAAATAATTTTTATTTATAATTAATTATCTAAATTTATAAAAAATTTTAAAATAATATCTCTAATAAAATTATAAATCAAAGTGATTATATATCTTATTCTAAGAAAATAAATACACAAATAGTTTCTAAACTTTTTAATTTCTGCTATTTTAGTATTTGAACTTTTTTATTATTAGATGTATAAACCTTATAAAGGGCATTTTAGAAATCTTTTACCTATTCAAACACTTGATTGTATATAAAAATTTCAAACACTAAAATAGTAAAAATTAATACGTTTAAAATTGTAAATAAAAAAAAAAAGAAATGGTCATTTTCATCAATAATGACAAATAAATTTTTTGAGTTCAAAAATTGTAATTTTCTGACTTAAAATTATCATCCTTATATTGAAATTATAATCTATAATGCATAAGAATAATTAAAATTCAATTTATTATTTTTATTAGAACAACATGTGAAATTCTTCTAAAAACTATCTAGTATTTCTTACTTTTTTCTCTCTTTATCAATTTTTTTTTTATGAATCTTTAGATGATAATTTGTTTGATTGATGTTGTCATTTTTTTAAAATTATTATATGATAGTATGTTCTTCTCATTTTTAGATATTATTATACTTAATTAAAATTAAAAATGAATTATTAAATTTTATAAAGTTAAAATTTAAAATCTCCTAAAATGTACCAATTTTTGGAATTTTAAAAATAAAATCTTCAATATCATACTAAATTGAAAAATTTTTGTATCATTCCTTTTTCGGGACGGTTTGGTACCGAGATTTGATTTTTTTGGAACAAATTGGTGTGATACGATAGAAAACAAGATTTCTAAAATTTAAACACATTTATCTAAAAAATATAATTTAAAATAAACAACAAATTTATAGTATAAAATTTGAAATTATAACGATATTTTATGTCAAAAAATTAATTGAAAATGATTAAAATTTCAACAAAACAAAAATATGTTAAAATTAGTTGCAAAAATGTCAAATAAAATTAATATCACATTTTTAACCAAACAAGTGCAGTAAAAAAATAGAAATAGATGAATTAGAAATGATGAAGAAATGAAAAACGGTAAATATAGGAATAAAGAAGTTGATTGAAATTAAAAAACAATTTTAATTTTTCTTCTTAGATTATTTTAACTTCATAATAAAAACAATGTAATTTTGATTATCCATAGCAACAACAACAATAATAATAATTTTATTTAGTTTGTTAACTTTAAATAGTATTAATATGATTACTTAGTAAAAATAATGACTAATAGATTATTAATATAATAATAAACATATATTTTAATTAATAAATTATAAGACTTGGAACCATATAATATTAAAATAATTTTTATTTTATATTTTAAATTTAAATTATAATATAATGGATTTTCCGCATAATAATAATAATAATAATAATATTATTATTATTATATGTTACTTTTTTCTAAAAGTAAAATAAGGAACTTTCATTCATTCAAATCCATAGATAATACATCCAAAATAAACACAAGAGGCTATAGAACTCCACGTGCAACATTTTTCAACAAAGCCAACTACCCTTGCAAGACAATGAGCAATCTATTAGTAGTCCTCTTGATAAAAGAAATCTAAATATTATGAAACTCTTTTAATAAAGTTTGATAGCCCAAAACTATCAAGCCAGCTTCCGAATCTTCTCCCGAGCTGTTTTTTTTTTTTACCTATTAAACCATGACTAATGTGTTCGATTCAATAATACTAGAAAAAAAAAAAAGTTAAGGATCAGTGACAACTAAATATGTCGCTAATCCGTCGTTAAAAGAAATTAGCAAAGGATAATGCGATAGCTAAAATTAGTCGCTTATAGGGTTTGCGACAAAATATATAATCCATCGCAAATACTAATGATGGATTCACGATGAGATAGGATTAACGACAGAAGACAATTCATTGTTAATTTTTCATTTAGGAATATCTGCTATCCATCTTTATTTTGTGACGGATTAAATCTGTTATTAAATATGTTTTAAAAATTTAGATATTGTTTTTAATATTTATTAAATGATAAAAGGAAGAATAATCAGGATGATATATATTTATAATAATAAAAAACTCTTATTATACATTAATTTAAATACACGAAAAACAAATTAAAAAATAAATACATCATCGCTAATGTAAATCATGAAGCTAGTGGATCAATCAAAGGAGGATCATCATCCATCGAATTCTCTTCCAAAGCACCAGAGGTTGTCTATCCATAAAGGGGAAGGTGGCCTGCATATGCCTCATCATCGACCTCCACTTTAACTGTATACAGAACATCTGCTCTTGCTCTTGCTCCACCTACTCTAGTTGAGTGGAAACTTACTGACACTCAACCTCCATCTTTCTTATGCTGCTCCTCCCACTCTTACTCATGAAAAAGCATCTGAGTCCACTCCTCCTCTAGTTTTGTATGAACTAGATGGAGTACATGATCATCATATGTCAAAGCAATACAAAATGTCGATGTGCCTGCCCAAGGAGTTAGGGTAGAGAGTAAAAACATATGATGCAAGGTCGTAGATGTGCTCCTTCTTCTTACCACCTATAGCCTCAAGATAGATACTCATCATCTCCACTATAGGTGGCTACAACCTATCATCAGCAGGCTATGATGCAGCCTCAACCATATCTATGATTTTATCCTATAGTCAATGAAAAGGAAAGTATATATTAGGTTGAAAAAAATAATATGATTAAAATTATAATTAACTTACATTAAGTTTCTATGATTAGCTATCAATAAATGGCCCATCCCTTTTTGTATGGGTCATTTTGAAGATTCCTAAGCCATGGGCTTCTGCTCTAACTCCTTAGTTTAAAAATAAAAAATTTCATATCAATAACTAATAATTTAAATTGGGAATGAAATTAATATAAAATTATGAACAATATTAAATTAAATCAACAACACTTTGACATGGTCGACTATGATGCAACAGCCATTATTATGCTTCATAACATTGGTGTTAGACATTTTGTCTCACTCAGATGGTTGATGTTGGCCTAAGCAGACTTTTCTTTCCACTTAGTCATTTGCCAATAGCCCTACCACTTATCCTATATATTTTATCCAATTTTGTTTGGATTAATCCCCTTCTTTCTCCAATTATATAGTGTGTTTTGTTGTATAGAGTCCTATAGACACTCCATCATAGATGGTAAATATGTCCATCCTTGAACTTAGGCGAATAATATGCCTTTTGTATAAAGTAAATTATTAATTGCATCAAGATTTATTATAGATAATTACATAAAAAAATATATTAGAAATATTAGTTTTTACCTTAAACTCCTCCCAATAGAAGTTCTTAAATGTGATTGGCACATCACTTTATGTGTACCCATCCTCTTGTTGCATCTAATGTATTTTTTGTGTAATGTATGTACTCACAAATAACTATCCGAATTGAATTTATTAAGAAAAATAAGCATGTCAATATTATATGAAAATATAAATGAACATGAATTACATTATACGTTTTAAAAACTATTCAGAAATATGGACACTATTAACACAAATTAAATCTATTAATAAAAATAAGCATGTCAATATTATATGAAAATATAAATGAACATGAATCACATTATACATTTCAAAAACTATTAAGAAATGTGGACAGTATTGACACTAATTAGTGTTAAGATAAATGTATGACTTTGCAGAGGCTACACAGATTATTGTTTGAGGGAATGATAAGTAGTAGAAGGTGAAGGCTAAGAAGGAGTAGATTGAGAACATGAGGGGGGCAATAATGAGGGAATGAACACTATCATCAATAAGTGTCTGCAATGAATTAGGATGATAAGTAAGAGCAACTGGCGTTTGTGACAGTGTAATAACTATAACTACTAGTGGCTATTATGGTTTAGTGGTTGACACTGGTGGAAATAATGGACAATATCTGCCTATAGCTACACCTAAAAAACATAAAATTTAGTGAAATTTCTAACAAAATTTTGGTAGAGTTTCACTATAACTATGCTTTACCATATCTCATACAAAGGTAAAAAATTTAAAGTCTGCCTATTTAAACCTAAAAACACTATTAAATAATCCACCTTACCACCAACTACTTCACACATATGTTCACATTAACGTAGCACTCTTATAGTATTGCGCATAATTTAAATTTCAACTAAACCAAAGTTTAAAATAAATTAAACTAAAATTTTTTAATTTTCTAATACATTAAGGTTTTTTTTTTTTGGTAATAAGGACTGATAAGTGCTAAAAATAATGGATTTTAATTGCTTTAAAGTTTCATTTCATTATTAGAATTACATGTTTTTATCATTTAAAAGCATGATTTAGGATTGGTTGTATCCAAGTCAATCATATTAGTCATTTTTTCATTTTATGCATTTTTAGTTATAATTATACTTGTTACATTACTTTTTGTATTGATTTTATGGGTTTGATATTACTTGGAACTTGTTTTGGGAATGAAGCAATGATGACTTAAAACTAAGAGCTCATTTTACCACTAAAGAGGGCAAGAAAATGAAGATTGGAGTATGGATGAGTGACACAATCATGTCACTTTACTAACACAACCATGTCTGAGTGCTTAGTTTTAAAGTCTACAAAAATCTGATCTGACATAATTGTGTTAGATGAATAATTTAGTTGCATCAGAGAGCTTGTATTCTGAGAGAGGTTGAGCGATATAGTTGTGTCGCTTAGTGACATAGCAGTGTTTGACAGACCTACTGATTTTGGAAAGTTCTTTTTAACGTTTTTCTTGAATAACCATATAAAGGAAGAAGTTTTATTTTTAGAGATATACATTAGAGGGCGCTGCTACTTTAAAGAACAATACTCCATTATTCTTTTTGCATAAGAATTATTTTTCTTTAGTTTTTTAATCTTGGTTTTCATCTCAAGTATTTGGTTAAAGAACAAGGATTGAGAATGAAGAACACTATTGAGGAAGTTGAATAAAAGAGTTTTCCTCTCTTATTCCCTTGCTTTTTATTTAATTTAATTATGAATATGTTATCATTCTCCTTCCTTTATTATTCTTTTTCAATTTCTATGAGTAACTAAGTAGGTTGGTTAGGTTTTAATAAACCCAACTTAATATGACTTTAACCAAATAAATTCTAAATAAAAGAATATGCATTTCATGAGAGTTATTAGACTTAATGCTTTTCATAAACTTGATCACCCTTTGAATTGCTTTAGACACTATGATTATATTGAGAGAAATTTGATCGCCCTTTGAATTGCTTTAGACACTATGATTATATTGAGAGATGGATTCTAATGAGAAAAGCAATAACAATCTATTAATTCAAATTGACTTACTCGAGAGACATTTCATTATTAATATTATATAGAAGATTTCTTGTATAAATTGATTATGTCTAATGAATCATGCTAGTGAGAGCTAGGTAATCGAGTAATGGGCATAATTGATTAATTGTGAGAGTACTTGAAAGAGACATTACAATACTTAATATGCTTCAAAAATGAAATGTTATTTATAATAAACAAGAATTTACTATCATTTTGAGATAAATCGGGAAAATTAAACCCTAACATCTTTAATTACATAAATTTAAAGACAATTTTTGTTTTTTTTGTTTTAGATTTAATTTACTTTGTTTTCTTATTGGAATTATCATTAGTCTAGACAAACAAAATATTAAGAGTAGCTCCATAATTAACATTATCCCTATGGGAATGATATCTTTTTATTACTACTTATATGATTCCATATACTTGCAAATTAGCACCCATAAAGGTTTTAGCACCGTTGCCGAGGATATAATAGTTGATATAGGGAAAAAATTAATATTGTTTAATTTAGGCATTTTTATTTTTATTTTTATATTAAAAATCATTTTGTTGTTGTTTTACTTGTTTATTTTTTAGGTACTTTTGTGAGTGTATGCATTCATTAAGAGGCACAAAAAAAAGGGATGAAATTCAAATTCCAGTTGATTTAGAAATTAAAAGAACTCTTCACATGAGACTTAAATAGCAAAGAAATAAGATGAACGAAGAAAATAATAGAGTTGAAAATGAAGGGGTTAATGGGCAATATCCACGCTTGCTCAACAACTAGAAAAGCAAAATAAACTAAATTTGCAGAGAACTATGCTGAATTTTGTCAGTCCACATCTACAAGAAGATTAAAATCCTATTGTCATACCTCTTGTTGCTGCTAATAATTTCAAAATCAAACCAGTTATGATTCAAAACTCACAATTTAAAGGATTATCACATGAACATCCTATTGGGCACATGACTAGATTCTTAGATTATTATTCTACATTCAATATGAATGGAGTGCAGTTGGAAGCTATTCAATTGATTCTTTTTCCTTTTTCACTCATAGATAGGGCAAAGAGATGGTTTATAAGCTTCCCTTTTAATTCTATCAATACTTGGCAAGAACTTTATACCACATTCTTTAACAAATATTTTCCACCTACCATAGTTTTGAATATCAAGAATAAAATCAATTCTTTTAATCAGAGGGGAGATGAAAGCTTTTATAAATGCTGGGACAAATTTAAAGATTTACAAACACAGTATCCACAATATTTAACACTTGCCTGGGATTTGGCTCAATCATTTTACAAGGGTGTGAATCTTGTAGTTAGAGTCAATATAGATGCAGCTGCTGGAGGTACAATCATGTCTAAAACACCTAAGGATGCTTTAGAATAATTTGAAGAAATGGTCAATACACAAAGTCTATAGGCTAATGAGAGAGCTATACCTAGAAAAGGGGAGCAATTAAGATAGATGGGTTTACAATAGTAAATGCAAAGTTAGATACACTGACTAAGAAGATGTACAAAATGAGATTGAATGTGATTTCTTCATCAGTATATGAATGATGTCATGCAAGGCATTCCACTATTAAATTTCAACTTATATAGAACTAATCAATGAAAAATATGAATTATGTGAACAACTTTAGTATGAGTTAATAATAAAATTCCATGTTTGGAAATACTTATAATTCAAGCTAAAAGAATCATCCAAATTTTTCATGGACTAATAACAATAATAATCAATGGAGACCTCATGCACCAGTAGGGTTTTGATGAAAAAATGTGCAATAACATTAGAATCAATCATAGTATTAGCAAGAAAAAGGATCATCTTCTTCTTCTTTGGAAAGTAAAATAGAGAAATTCATGGAAGTGGTAACTATAAAATTGACTCAACAAGAGGAAGCTACAAAGAGATTAGAGGGAAAATTTGAACAAATGCATCAGGATACTTAGCTTATGTTCATAAATCATTCATCTTCTATTCATAATCTTATAGTTCAAGTGGGTAGTTAGCAAACTCATTATTAGTAAGGAATTAAGGGACTCTTCCTAGTAATATAGACAAGAATCCTAAAGAGCATGTTAAAGTTAATACTCTAAGAAGTGGAATTGAATTGCAACCACCAAAGAAAAATGTGAGCACATAGAAGGAAGAGGTGATAGGAAAAGAAATAGAAGAAACTAAAGTTTAAGGAAAACATAAACAAAAAGTTGAAGTTAAACCTTATGAACCACCTACACCATTTCCTCATAGGTTACAGAAGCAAGAGCATGATCAATAATTTGCAAAATTCTTGGAGATGTTCAAGAAATTGCATATCAATATTCCATTAGTGGAAGTAATTGTACAAATGCCTAAATATGCTAAATTCCTAAAGGAACTCATATTTAGTAAGAAGAAGTTATAGGAATTTGAGACTATTTTACTTAGTAAAAAGTGTAATGCCATAATCTCAAATAAGTTTCCATATAAGAGAAAACATCAAAGGAGTCTTACTATACCTTATTCAGTTGGCAATTTAACTTTTGAAAAAGCTCTTTATGATTTCTATTAATTTAATGCCTTTGTTTATTTATAGAAAACTTGGACTAAGAGAGGTGAAAGCAATTAACATTTATTTGCAACTTGCAGACTGGAATATAAATAAACCTTATGGAATAGTGGAGGATGTGCTAGTTAAGGCAGGAAAATTTATTTTTCTAGTAGACTTTATGGTACTTGATTTTGAAGAAGATGAAGATGTGCCTTCGATATTATGTATGCCTTTCATGTATATTGCTAAAGCTATAATAGATGTTTATGAAGGAACTCTTATGTTAAAAGTTAGCAAAGATAGCTATAAGTTCAATGTTTACCAAGGTATAAAACATCCTTTTAACTTTGACAATTGCATTAGAGTTAATGTTATTGATGATTGTGTTAGTGAAGTCCAATGATGAAGGTTGATAAAATCACATGAATTGGAGGATATTAAGAGGTGCTTACATGCTAATTCATATGATAATGAGAAATCTTTTAAACTAAAAGAGGCATTCATTCATCATGCATTACCCAAAAATATTGAACCCATTCCATGTTCAGGGATAAAACCACCTAGTTTAGATTTAAAACCATTACCTTCAAATGTAAGATATACATTTCTAGGTGAAAATGAGACATTACCAATGAGTATTTCATTAAAACTCAATGAGGAGCAAGCGAATTTGTTAGTAGAGTTATTATGAAAAAGGATAAAAGCTATAGGGTAGAAAATTTTAAACATTAAGGGGATTAATCCATCATATATCATGCATAAGATACTAATGGAAGATAATCATACAATTATCATATAAAGACAAGAAGATTGAATCCAAATATGCAAGAAGTTGCTAAGAAAGAAATTCTTAAACTTTTAGATGCATGAATTATATATCCTATTTTAGATAGTTCACGGGTCAATCCTATTCAATGTGTACCTAAAAAGGGAGGGATGACTATAATAGGAAATGATAAGGGAGAATTAATTCTTATAAGGGTAGTTAGTGGTTGGAGAATATGCATAAATTATAGAAAACTTATTAAAGCAACTAGAAAAAATCAAATTGATAAAATATTAGAAAGAATATTAGGACATGCATTTTACTATTTTTTTAGATGGATATTCATGTTAGAATCAAAGACCAATAGCTCTTGAAGATCAGTATAAAACTAAATTTACTTATGCTTATAGTACTTTTCCATATAGACAAATAGCATTTGGTTTATGTAATGAACTTGCCACATTTCAAAGATGTATGATGGCTATTTTGCTAATTTAGTTCAAGAAATAATGGAAGTATTGATGGACGATGTTTATGGAAATTCTTTTGATCATTGTCTTTTGAATTTAGATAAAGTTCTTGAGAGGTATGAGAACACCAACTTAATTTTTGAATCGGGAGAAATGTCATTTAATGGTAGAAAAAGGTATTTTATTAGGTCACAAAATTCCAAAAGAAGGTATAGAGGTTGATAAAGCAAAAATTGATATTATAAAGAAATTACATTATCCAACTAATATTAAAGGTATGAGAAGCTTTTTAAGACATGCAAGTTTGTATAAACACTTCATCAAAGACTTCTCAAAAATACCAAAACCCCTATGTAAGTTGCTTGAAAATGATGCATCATTTATATTTATTAATAAGTGCAAAATTACTTTTAACAGGTTAAAAAGGGCACTAGTCTCGGCACCAATAGTAATGGCACCAAACTATAACCTACCTTTTGAACTAATGTGTAAAGCTAGTGAAGCCTAGACTTATTAGATGGGTATTATTACTGTAAGAATTTGATATAGAGATTGAAGATAAAAAAAAAGGGTCAGAGAATGTAGTAGCTGATCATTTATCAAGACTAGAACTAGGTGGAATAGTGGAAAAGAGTATCGAACCAATAGGGGGCTTATGAGATGTTATTTACCATAGAAATCATAAACAACCCATGGTTTGCAGATATTGCAAATTTCTTAGTTGTGGGTAAACTAACCTTCAGTCAAACTAATCAATAGAGGAAGAAACTTATATATGATGTAGAAGCTTATATTTGGGAAAAACCATTTCTATGGAAGTTATGTAATGATGGTATAATTAAAAGATATGTACCTAATGAAGATATTCAATCTATTTTACATTATTACCATGGATTGAATTACAGAGGACATTTCAAGTATTAACGAATAGCTTTTAAAGTTTTAGAGAGTGGGTTTTATTGGCCAATAATTTTTCAAGATGCAAAAAGATTTGTGTAAGCATGCGATACATGTCAAAGGAGTGGAAATATGACTAAGAGGGATGAAATGCTATGAACTAGTATTCTAGAAGTTAAAATCTTTAATGTTTAGGGCATTGACTTCATGGGACTATTTCCATCTTTTAAAAGTAACAAATATATATTAGTATGTGTGGATTACGTATCGAAATGGATTGAAGCACAAACTTGCAACACTAATGATGCAATAGTAGTGTGCAAAATTCCAAAAAAATTTTTTGCAAGGTTTATAATGCCAAGGTCCATCATTAGTGATAAAGGTACTCACTTTTGTAATAAAAATATATAAGTACTATTAGCTAGGTATGGAGTGAGGCATAAAGTAGCTACTGACATGTTAAAGTTAGTAAAAGAGAGTTGAAGAAGATACCAGAAAGAACAGTAAGCAAAATTAAAGAAAGGTTGGTTAAGGAGGCTAGATGATGCTTTATGGGTGCATAAAACTGCATACAAGACACTAATTAGAATGTCTCCTTTTAGGTTGGTGTATGGAAAGGCATGTCATCTTCCTACAGAATTTGAAGATAAAGCTTAGTAGGCAATTAAAGCTTTAAATTATGACTTTAAAAAAGGAATAGAGAGGAGAATGTTACAATTGAATGAACTTTATGAGATTAGACAAAATGCTTATGAAAGTTCAAGAATTTATAACGAAAAGACCAATAAGTGGCATGATACAATAATACGAAAGAAGCATTTTGAAGTAGGAGAATAAGTTTTACTATACAACTCTAGATTAAGACTGTTTCTAGGGAAATTAAAGACTAGATGGTCAGGACCTTCTAAAGTGACTTAAACATTTCCATAGGAGCAGTAGAACTAATTAATGCTTTAGGAGATATGTTTAAGGTTAATGGATAAAATTAATAAAGTAACATAGAGGCAAAATTAATGGATTTCATCAAGTTGCCTACTTGATGGACATAGATAAATAGTCGAAGCCATGGTCAAGCTAATGACATTATTAAACAAGCGCTTCTTGGGGGCTCAACCAAGCTCTATAACTTAGTTTTGATTTCATTTTCATAATTTTTTATGCATCAACTTATTAACATTTATTCTTTTATGTTACATTGTTGGAAAACATAATAGCCCGAGTGCGAACAATTAAAAGGAATACTTTACAAGAAAGCATAAAAGGGTTGTAAGTTGAAATTAAATGAATTGATGATTGAAGAAGGTATGAATTTTCGGTTAAACTTTGGTGTTTGTGAACATGAATTGGTGACTTATGTGCATACATGAAAATTAGGAATTATAGATGGAAAATATGATTAGTTTAAACTCTTCAAATTAGAATTATGCCATAAGAATTAGAAGGAGAGTCAAAAAAGCAGACACAACCATTGTAGACACCCAATTTTGGGATGATGAGTTAAGGATGCAACAAAGGGCTCCAATGATGAAAATGTCATGAATAGGTCTTCAATACTTGAACTTTGAAATTTCAGAGGTCTGATTGCATTTTTCAAAGAAAGAATTTAATGTTTCCATGGACTAAATTGCAATGCTTTTTAAAGACCTAATTACAAAACTTAAATTCTTTCAAGGACCTTTTTGTAATTAAAAGTTAAAAAAAAATGATCGAAATTTTATAATTCTGATCGAAATTATGTAATTTCGATCGGAATTACATAATTCCGATTGGAATTGTGTAATTCCAATAGGAATTACGCAATTCTAGTCAGAATTAGACCTATTTTGTCTATTTTTTGGATTTTTCAAAAAATAAAAATATCTTTTTCTTGATTTCTTATTAGTCTAAAATTTCCTTAAAATTATTTTTGATATTTATTTTATATTTTTAAGGAAAGAGAAGCCTTTTAGGAATCAATTTATACATAGGGTTTGAAGGAATGTTTCACTATAAAAGGTGGTTTTTTCACTCATGGGAAGGAAAAACATCAGGGAGGAGCATTACTTTTATGCACATTTTTACTTTGATATTTTCTCTATGCCAAATTATCTTTTGGCCTTTGGTTTATTTTTCTTAAAAAAGCATTCTTGACTCTTTTCATTTGTGAATTGTTTTGAAAAAAAAAAAGCATTCTCTACAAAATTTCCTTTTGTTTAATTGATTAATTGAAGATTTTTAGAGGATTTTTGAAGAATAAGATTCGAAGACCTATCAAGAACGGTGATTTTACAAAATCTAAGAAGCACTCCATTAAAATCGTCCATAAGCATCATCTTCTCCTTATTCTATTTTACTTTATTTCTTTCTTTCTTTCTTTTATTTTATTAATTTTATTTAAATTATTGTTATAATTTATTCACTAATCATAATTTTTGCTCTCTTTTTTATGGTGATTATAGAGGAAAATACATGATGATCATATTTGGAGGACTAAACTCATAAGATGTTCATGGAATGCCATAGATATGACCTTGTAGCTAGATTTAGTTTTTAGGTTTTTTATTATTTTTTATTTATATTTTTGAGTTGTATTAATTATTTTCATTATTATTCTCAATAAATTATTGTAATAGCCCCAATAGTAGGTATAGTGGAATTATGTATGTGATTGCATGTTTATTTTGATTAATTGGTTAGTAAAATTAGGGTTTCAATTAGGTAATTAATTAAAATCAATGGAGGAAGTAGATTAATTTAGTTTACATGTTAATTACAATTAAAGTTTTAGAAGGAATAATTAATTTGTTGTTTGATCTATAATTTAATTATTTTGATATGTTTTATTTGTTTTTGGGCTTGTTTTATTTATTTTATGTGTTTTGGGCCTTAAACCCATATTAAATTCTAATCCACTTAAATAAATTTAGGATTTTTTTAGGTTTAATTAATAAAAATGCATTTTAGGCCCATAATTAATTAGATTTTTAGGTTAGAGAAAACTTAGGCCCATTTAGTAAATTAGACATAGACCCACCTAATTTAATTTAATTTAATTAATTATACTTAGCCCACTTAATTTAAGCCATTTTCATAATTTGTAGATTTAAAACATATAGAATTAGGCTCATTAATTTAAATACTCCATAATTTGTAGATTTAGGCCCATTTTTTTAAAATAGACTTAGGTTCATTTAATTAAAATTAAAAGGAATTAGCCCCTTTAGACTTTCTTATTAAAAATATGTAGATTTAGCTCATTTAATTAAAATCCATGTAGATTAGACTAAACTAGAGATTGTATTGAATGCATTATTTACTTGTATTTTTCATGACTAGTTTGCCTTGGAGTTAATTGCTAGAATAAGGGTTTATATGAAATTATAAGTAAATAGAGGATAATAAAGTAATTCTAAAAGAACACAAGACTGAATGAAGTTGGTATTCCATATCTAGAATCTCCTAGTTATGGTACTAGCTTTATTTTAGGGAATCGAGTACCACCTTATCGATTTGTACCAGTTATTACCCTGGGTGGCAACTCCTCATCTCCACGCTATGTCTTTGTGACAATGGTTAGTGTGTTCTCTAGAGCCCTGAGCTTAAACAGTGTCGATGTTGCTAAAATCTTAGACACGCGTTAAACCCCACCATCTACAACTGTGTATCTTCAACACTATATCAAGAGTAAAAAATTAAGAATCAAACACAACCATGTTACTTCATAGACACAATCGTGTAAGATTGACAGTGAATTTATGTTTAGAAATGAGGACTAGGCATAGCAATGTCAAAAGATTTTAATTTAAAATTTTTTGAGCAACAACATAATCGTGTCACTTAAATGCCACAGCCATATCACAGACTATAACCTTCCTAAATGAATTTTAATTCTTATACCCTTCACCTTCCTTAATTGCACAGATAATCAATCATTATAAATCACTTCTAAGAATTCCCTAAACTCTATCACATCTACAAACCCTAATTCTTTCCTCACTCACCAAATCAAAATAACTCTAAATTCTAGAATCAAAACCTCTAAAACAATCATGAGATCAAAATTAATGGCTACAAAATGAGTTGGTCCTCCTTTAAAGTAAGTAAGACATGAAGGGAGCTCTACAAATCCTCAAATTCAAGAAGAGGATAATAGAAAGAGAACCCTATACCTAACAACAATGAAGCTTATTAATGAAACTCAAAGAAAAAGGTATGAGGATATTAGGCAAGGAAAATTCAACCCAGTAAATACTTATGCAAGTATGCATTAGAGAGTGTAGGTTTATTTTATGAAGTTTCTGTGTACTTGAGAAGGATGGGTTATGAGTGAATTATGATGAAAACATATCCTACCTATACTAGGGTCACTTGTGAATTCTTGAGCTCTTTTATTTTTTATGAGGAATAAACATATCCTACCTATCCAATAATATGTTCTTTTGAATAGGAAATAAACCTTTTGGTTTGGGCATAATTGAATTGAATAAGGTATTCAATTTCCTGAATGGTCATCTTATAAACATTGAGTATAACAAAACCTAATTTTGGAGAGAGCTAACTAAGCAAAGAGAGGTATTTTATGAGCCTAAATTTTCCAAGGAATCTAAAATTCTTTCACATGCACTTTGTTGTGTGCATCGATTAATGGCACACACTATCTTTGGGAGAAAAGAGTGTGATAGTGTAGTTACCAAAATTGATTTGACTATTTGTTATTATATGGTGAATGATGTGAAATTGGATATATGCCATCCAATAGCCCCCAAGCTCAAGGATATGGCCACTAAGTTCTCTTATGCAATTAAAATTGGAGGTTTAGTGATGGCAGTTGCTAAGTATTACGAATATAATTTATCCAGATAGGATTATGACAAGGTGAAAGGAACAGACATGATAGTGTTGGGATTCGTGATACAAACGCAATGAAAAAATTAAAATTTTATCACGTATCCAAGCCTGGATCCATGTAATTCGACTACTTAATTAAAGCTAGGATTTCAAGAATCTCACCAAAATGTAAAAGAGGCAAGATTCTCTGGAAGGATGAGAGGAGGTTCACACCGGTGACACCTTACCTCGAGCTTTTTTTTTTTAGCTTGGTTGTTCGGATCAAGACGTCTCCAAAAGGATGTGTCCTCTATAGGTATCCACACGAACAGCCCTTCACAAAATGAATTTGAGTGTGTGTGCTAGCAACCTCCTTGACTGTCTCACAAATCAAGAACAAAAGGAAAAACTTTGTCTTTGTTTTCTAAGAGGAAAGAAGACAAATTTTGAGGCAGGAAAAACAAGTGTGTGAAACCCTAAAGAATATAACATATTTATAGACTCCAAATTAGGGTTTCACTTACCAATGACCTTTTGGTAATTTTCCATTTATTATATTCTGATTTTTAAAAAAAAAACAAATCAAAAATAATATCTTATTTATTTATTTAAAATAACATTTATCTTAAATAAATAAACAAATAAATAAATAAATAAAACACTTTAATTATTTATTTCCACAGAGTTTATTTTGGGCTTATTAAACCCATATCCGTTTTGGGCTTATTCTAAGTGTGTGACCCTGTAGGTTCACATAACATCGGTAGTGGGCCTAAATCTCTATTTAGGCCTACAAGTCATAAGTGGCCTCTAGCAAGACATTATGACTACCCAAGTCATGTGAAGTCAATAATCCGACATAACCTAATTACAGTGAATTTTATTGTCCCTTTATCACATGATATCTTAATTGAACATAAGGCATAGAATGTCATCCTTATATAGTTCAATATTATGACTTGATTCCAAGTAGACTGAAAATGATAACTCTTTATTAATTCATTTCAGCATGGCCATGCATTTTCCTTTAGTCTATCTCATCAAGGGGCCTTTAGATATCTTTCTCATATTAATGAGGGTAAATTCCTTCTAAATCACCCACATTCTTCACATAACTAATTTTATATCCAACAACATCCTTTTAATCATCCAGTTAAAGACAATGTTAGAATGTGTCAAAACATAAAATAGCTATGTAGAAATCCATGATGATTTCAAGGTCAAAGGATCGAAATAAAATTACTGTGATAAGAAATACTTATGACAATAATCTATGTAGCATTCTCATAGTGGGTCAATCCAGTACATGATCTCTCATCATGTACCTATGAGTTGACTTAATATCTCATATTTATGATTAGTAAAACATAACCATCAATCAACATCATACTAGCCTTAATACTTTAATATTCATATAATGAATAAATGGCTAGGGATAATTAGAATAGAACTCTTATTTTAATCTAAGGGTTTTACTATCAAGTCACATACTTGATGGCCTTAGTAAGAATTAACCATTCATGTAATTATCATAAAATCAAATGATAATATAATACCTCTTTATTAACAAAATAAGAAAGTCAATACATAATCACAAATGATTGACCTAGTGCATATCACTAACAGATAGGTATGATAATGATGCAATCTATGGGACTTATTGAGAATATGAATGGGAATTATAGGCTTATGAGAAGAGAACAAGGTCAAGTTCTAAGGCAAGGACAAGCACTAGTTCAAGAAGAGGAGGAAGAGGAAGAATTTACTAAAAAAGTGACATTAAAGCATTTGTTCAAAAGGATTGAAAATTTAGAGATGCATATTAGAGCTCTAGATGTTAACATGGAAAGCTTGATGAATGAAGTTAAGGTACTCAATCGAAATGTTATGGTGTATTTCCATTGTTAAGGGTTCCACAAGACCCCTCCACACCTCCTGCATAGTGATAAGTTATTGAAGTAATAGTGTTCTTCGATAATTGTGTTAATTTTACATTTGTTTTATGTGTTAAGCTTTTAAGTACTTTGATATTTGGGATTTAAGTACTTTAGAATTTTTTATGTTTCATTTAATATTTTTGGTTTTATATTTTAGTTTGGTTTGTAAGGATAATTTCTAATTTCAATTGTATTTGTTTGCTTTAATTATGTTTTATCTATGTTATGAGTATTTAAAATCATTTAATTAATTTTAAAAAGCTAAAATATGTAAAATGACATTATGTATTGATAAATTAAGTTTAGAACATTTGAGCTTGTCAATTGTGAATGGTGTGAATGATTAGAATGGCCAGATTAAGAATTTTTATAAGAAAAGTGTGTTTTAAGAATTCTATAGATCAAACACGACTGTGTTGACAAGGTGACATAGTCATGTCACCTATTGATCTTATAGAAAAAGGCACAAACACAACCACGTTGCTTAGGCAACATAGTCGTGTCACTTATTAGCTCTACAAAATGGCACTTAGACACAACCATGTCACCTACACACTACACACACCAAACTAATTTTAATAAACTTGATTATCATTTTCAATTACCCTCTAAGCCCACAACATTTAGGAAAATGTTGATCTTAAGTGTAGGGGAGGGGTTAATTATTTTAAAATTTTCTTTTCTTTCAAAAATCTAAAAATATTTGTTTTCCTAATTAAAGTAGGTTTATATACTTCCTAAGTAGTTAAATAAGAATAATTTTTTTCCTTTTTAATAATGATAAAATAAGAATTTTATTTTATCAACTTATTTTCCTTTTTCAAATTAGGGTTTTCATTTTCTTTTCCTTAAATTTTAAGGATACTTCTAAAATCCTTAAGAGAGACACCCCATATTTTTCTTTTAAGTGTTGTGTTTTAATTGTTTATTCTGAAAATATTTTTCTTGTTATTCAATTTTCATCATGTTTTTTTAGAAGAGAAGCAAGTCATCGATGGGTGAAAAGAAGGGCATATAAAGAAGTGGAAAAATAAAGGATTTAACAACAAAATTCAATGCCTTCTTTCCTATCCACTTTGAAGAAGAATGTGAAAATTTTATTTCTATTATTAAGCATTAATTTAGGCTTCCTAAGTTCTTTGATGATGATGTTCTTTATAATGTTGGATTTAATAAGGATATATAAATAATGTGTGATCAAATGGGATGGACTAAATTTGTCACTTTAAAATATGACACCTTTTATGAACTTACAATTTAATTCTACACTATATTCAAGATAATTTATAAAAGAAGCAAATTTACTCATTTAGATTCTTTGGTAAGGAATATAGATTTGATCATACTATCATGTCTAAAATATATAAGTTTCTTAAGGGATGATACATCCATCCTCTTAGTGATATTAATGCTAAAGCATTTTGGAATGTTTTATAAACAATGAAACTTTTGGTGAGGGAGAAACTATGCCTAGAGGATTTATTAGAGATCATTCCTTATTAATGATGTCCAAATTCATAACATATAATATTTTTGGAAGGCAAGATAGTTCTAGGGTGACTATGGATGAATTATTCATGTTATGGTGCTTATATCCTAACACTTGAATTTTGAGTATACACTTTATTTTCCAAACTTTGAGTCATGTAGTGTAGTTAAGGAAGGCGACTATCTCAATGGGGCACATAGTCACATGATTAGCCTTGTACTTTAGAAGTAGAGATTTAAGCACATGCAGTTTTGGAAGGTACAAGTCAAGGACATTCAATGTTAAAGCCCTCATTAAAGTGAAAATTACAATGGAATGAAGGACGTTGCAAGAACCAAATGTTAAGGTTTTGTGATAAAAAAATGCAGCAAAAAATAAAAATTTAGTCATAAACCCCCTTATAAGATTCATGTAATTCAATTAACTAATTTAATTAGGGTTTCCAAAACCATACCACAGACACAAAGAGGGCCAAGCTTGCTAGAGGAGTGAGAGAGGGTTCACTCTAGTGACACTCTACCTCGAGCTTTTAGTGTTCTTGGCTAGACTAAGATGTCTCCAAAATTGCGTACATCCTCTACAAGTATCCACATGAATAGTTATTCCAAAATGAATTAGTGTGCTAGCACCATCTTTCTTAAAAGTCTTATTTTTCAATTCTTTGTGTTTTATTTTTGAAAGGTGAAAAATGATTTTCTTTTGTAGAATGAAGAAGTGTCTAAAACCTTAAAGAAAATGATGTATTTATATACCTTACATTAGGGTTTCATTTACCAAAACATTTTTGGCAACTTTTCACTTATCAAAATGTTTTTGGCATATATATCATCGTTTTATTTCTTTTTTTTATTCAAATTCCAAAACATAAATTATTTCCTATTTTTTTAAAATAACAATTACCTTATATATATAACGTTTTTGGCAACTTTTCACTTACCAAAAAATTTTTGGCATATATATCACCTTTCTATTTCTTTTTTTATTCAAATTCCAAAACATAAATTATTTCCTATTTATGTATACACCTCACATTAGGTTTTCATTTACCAAAATGAATTTTGGTAACTTTTCATTTACCAAAATGATTTTGGCAACTTTTCACTTATCAAAATGTTTTTGGCCTATATATCACCTTTTTATTTATTCAAATTCCAAAACATAAATTATTTCCTATATATATATATTCAAATTCCAAAACATAAATTATTTCCTATTTATGTATACACCTCACATTAGGTTTTCATTTACCAAAATGAATTTTGGTAACTTTTCATTTACCAAAATGATTTTGGCAACTTTTCACTTATCAGAATGTTTTTGGCCTATATATCACCTTTTTATTTATTCAAATTCCAAAACATAAATTATTTCCTATATATATATATATATTTAAAATAACAATTACCTTATATATATATAACGTTTTTGGCAACTTTTCACTTACCAAAACATTTTTGGCATATATATCACCTTTCTATATCACCCAAGTTCATTTTAGACCTGTTTTAAGTGTGTTACCCTATAGGTTCACATAAAGTTGGCAGTAACCCTAAAATTCCAATTTAAGCTTACTAGTCATAAATGGTCTCTAGTAAGACATTATGACTACCCAAGTTATGTGAAGGTCCATAATCCGATAGAACCTAATTTACAGTGAATATTGTAGTCCTTTTGTCACACGAAATCTTAATTGAACATAAAGCATAGTTTATATAATCCTTATATAATTCAACCAAATTATTTCTTTATTCTAATTAAACTAAGAATGATAACTCTTTATCAATTTATTTCAGCATAGCCATACATTTTCTTTAGTCTATCTTATTAAGGGGCCCACAAATATCTTACTCATATTAGTAAGGGACAAATTCCTTTTTAATCACTTAGATTCCTCATATAACTCATTCTATATCCAAACAATAATCGATTTCATCATCTTATTAAAGACATTGTTAGAATGTGTCAAAATACAAAATAGTTATATAGAAAACCATGGTGATTTTAAGGTCAAAGGTTTGAATTAATATTATTGTGATGAGAATTACTTATGACAGTTATCTATGTAGTATTCTCATAGTGGGTCAATCTAGTACATCATTTCTTAAGCAAGTACCTATAAGTTGACTTAATATTTTATATACATGATTAGTAAAAGATAACCATCAATCAACACCATAATAGTCTTAATTCATTAGTAGTTCAATAATAACGATTGACTAAGGATAAATTAGAATAGAACTCATATTTAATCTAAGGGTTTTACTATCAAGTTACATACTTGATGAACTTAAGAAGAATTGACTATTCAAGTAATTACCATAACATAAAATGATAATAAAAATGTCTCTTTATTAATAAAATGATAAAGTCAAAACATGACCATACATGATTGACCTAGTGCATTTCACTAACACCAAACTCTAGGAGTTGCTACTTATTGCACCAATATGCATTAAGTTAAAAGAATTCATCATCTTCAAAGGAAGAAGAAAGTCAAGAAGTGAGTAGCAATGAGGAATGAGTTAAGAGAAAGAAGCTGGAAGAAGAATTTGATTGGCAATAATTCCATGTTCATTTGCAAAGAATGGAGTTGAGTATCAATGCAACCTTATTTGAGACATACTTAAAATTTGAGAAAGTTATCAGATATCAAACATAACAAATAAAGAAGATAAAAAAAGCTATCAAGACTGTAGGTGTTGTTATTCCACCTTTACCTCCAATGGATTCATCTCACTAAAAAGGGGAGTTAATTCCTTTTAACTATTTTTAGTTCATGTTCATTTCTTTTATCATTTTCATTTAAGTGATTGCATAAAAAGGAAATCATGCATATCAATTATTTTTATTTTTTATTTTCTTTTTACATATAGATTTTTAGAATTCATAATGCATGACACTTGAGAATTTGCATATGTAATGAGTGTGATTCATTATGTGAAGCTTTCTTGAAAAAGTGCAATAATCTCCTATTAATTCTTTATTTTGAATTCATTAAGCAAGAGTACTAAAATATGGTTAACAATTTTTGAACTTTAATGAACTTAATGCTTATTTTCTTATTGAGTGATTGAACTTAGATTCTTGATGTTGTAGAAAGTTAATTGTAAGTAAAGATTAAAGTCTAGTCAAAGTTGGTAAATTCTTACATGTCTTGGAACCAAATTTTTAAATGAGAAATAGAATATATATATATATATATATATATATATATATATATATATATATATATATATATATATATATATATATATATATATATAGTTAGATGGAGCATAAAATGCACTCACCCAATTAATTGCTTAAAGTTTGCTTTGAAGTGAATAATATTTGCATAAGCTCTATCTACTCCAATGCTTTAATATGAGTATGAGTATGAGTATCCAAAGGACCTTTTAAAGGAATCCACGCTGAGTACTATAAAAAAGGCGGGGGATCATTGTAATTAGGAAACCTTTATAAAAAACTAAATAAAAACATGAAAAGGAACCTTGTATGTTGAGATTGTGACTAGTTAGAAACTAGAATGATCTTTCTTTGCTTTTGTTTTTCTTAAAATCAATAGTTTATTTTCTTGAATTCAATGAGAAAGTTTGCTCCTCACATGGTAACTTTTATATCTTTGACCTCAGTTTATTATTTTAACTTATGAATTATTAAGTTTTATATTAATGAGAGATTAAAGTGCTTGTTCAAGTGAAGCTAGCTAATGTTTTTCATTTGCTAAATGAATGAGAGTTGCTTGAGGACAAGCAAAAGCTCAAGTGTGGGGGAGTTGATAAGTGCTAAAAATAATGGATTTTGAGTGCTATAAAGTTTCATTTCATTATTAGAATTACAGCTTTTATCATTTAAAAGCATGATTTAGGATTAGTTGCATCAAAGTCAATCATATCAATTATTTTGCCATTTTATGCAGTTATAGTTACAATTATACTTGTTACATTACTTTTTATATCAATTTTTTAGGTTCCATATTGCTTGGAACTCATTTTAGGAATGAAGCAATGAGGACTTGAAGCTAGGAGCTTATTTGAGCACTAAAGAGGGTAAGAAAATGAAGATTAGAGTATAGAAGAGTGATATAGTTGTGCCACTTTACTAACACAACCATACCTGAGTGCTTAGTTTGGAAGTCTATAGAAGTCTAATCTAACACAGCTATGTCAGATGAATGACACAGTCGTATTAAAGAGCTTATATTCTGAGAGAGGTCGAGTAACACAACCGTACCTCTTGGGTGACACAGTTGTGTCTAGCGAAGCTGCTAATTTTAGCAAGTTCTTTTTAAGGTTTTCTTGAAAAACTATATAAAGGAAGAAGTTTTATTTTTAGAGATATACATTAAAGGGGGCAGCTACTTCAGAGAATAACACTCTATTATTGTTTTTGCACAAGAATTAATTTTCTGTAGTTTTTTAATCTTAGTTTTCAACTTAAGTATTTGGATGAAGAACAAGGATTAAGCATCAAGAACACAATTAAAAAAGCTAAATAAAATAGTTTTTCTTCTCTTATTCTCTTACTTATTATTTAATTTAATTATGGCTATGTTATTATTCTCTTTCCCTTATTGTTCTTCTTTAATTTCTTTTAGTAACTATGCAGGTTAATTATGGTTTTTATGAACCCGAATCAATATGAACTTAACCAAATAAATTCTAAATAAAAGAATATGCATTTCATAAGAGTTATTGGACTTAATGCTTTTTATAAACTTGATCACTATTTGAATTGATTTAGACACTAGGATTCTATTCAAAGATTAATTCTAGTGAAAAAAGCAATAATAATCTATTGATTCAAATTGACTTAGTCGAGAGACATTTCAATATTAATCTTCCATAGAAGACTTCTTGTATAAATTGGTTATGTCTAGTGAATCATACTAGTGAGAGCTAGGTAATCGAATAATTAGCATAATTAATTAGTTGTAAGAGTACTTAAGAGAGACAGTATAATACTTAAGATGCTTCAAAAATGAAATATTATTCATAATAAACAGGAATTTACTATCATTTTGAGATAAATTGAGCTAGGGGAAATTAAACCCTAATGTCTTTAATTATATAACTTTTGTGACAAGATTTTATATTGTTTTAGATTTAATTTACTTTCTTTGCTTATTGAAATTATCAGTAGTCTAGACAAGCAAAATATTAAGAGTAGCTCCTTAATTAACATTATCCCTGTATGAATGATATCTTTGTTTTACTACTTGTACAATTCCACTTGTAGATTAGCACCCATTAGGTACTTTGAATATGCATTTGACATAATCAATCAACTTAAAAACACAGATGAATTCAATAAACTTTAGTAAGAAATAATTACATGATATCATTCAAACTTGTCATGATTCTTGATAAGTGCTAAAAATAATATATTTTAAGCACTAAATAGTGGCATTTCATTAGTAGAAATATAGTTTTTTATCTTTTGAAAGCATGATGTAATGTCATTTGCATTAGAATTAAGTTAGTTATTTTTGTCATTCTATGCATTTTTAGTTAATTATTATACTTTTTACAATGCTTTTACATTGATTTTGTAGGTTCCATCTTTTTGGAACTCATTTTGAAAGAAAGCAATATAGACTTAAAGTTATGAGCAATCTAGCCAAAGAAAGGGCAAAGAATAAAAGCAAATTGAAGATTGGACGGCATGATATAGTTGTATGCCTGAGCAAACAATGTCATGCCTGATTTAAGGATGAAGACTCCGCAAAGGATGAAGCAAACACAGTTGTGTCATGTTGGATACACAGCCATGTGTGCATATGCTACTTATTTTGGAAAGTAAGGAATTTTTAAGAGGAATATTTAAGGTTTCCATGGAACAATATTTAAGAGGAATTTTTTTTAGAAAAGGGAGTTATTCTTTTGGAGAAGAATTCTATTTTCTCTTCATAGAAGAATTATTTTTCTTTTCAATTTTTTTAGTGAGATTGTTAATTTTAAAACTCTATTTTCAATCAAGATATTAGATTGAAGAACAAGAATTAAAAATAAAGAACACTATTGATAAAGCATAATAAGGGGATTTTTCTTCTATTATTCTTCTAAAGTTTAATTTTATCTATTCTTCAATATGTGTGGATTATTTATCTTTTGTTTTTCTTCTCTAATTACTATGAGTAACTAAATAGGTTAGTTAGGGTTTTAATGAACGCAACTCAATATGATTGTAACTAGGTTGAATTTTTAATAAAAGAATATGTATTTCATAAGAGTTATTGGATATAATGTTTTTCATTGGCTTGATCACCCTTTGAATTGAATTAGACACTAAGGTTAGATTGAGAGATTGATTTTAATGAGAAAAGCAATAACAATCTGTTAATCCAAATTGATTTAGTTGAGAGACACTTCAATATTAATATTCCATAGAAGATTGCTTGAATAAATTGATTATGGTTAGTTAATCATGCTAATGAGAGCTAAGGCATCAAGTAATTGTCATAATTGATTAATTGTGAGCGTACTTGAGAGAGACATCATAGTTCTAGAGATGCTTCAAAAATGAAATGTTATTCATAATAAATATTAGCATTATCTCTAGATAAAGACGAGCTGGGGGAATTAGACCCCAATGTCTTTAATTATATAAATTTGGTGACAAAAATTCATATTATTTTAGATTTAATTTACTTTGATTTGCTCATTGAAATTTTTGTTAGTCTAGACAAGCAAACTATTAATGGTAGCTCATTAATTAACACTATCTCTATAGTGTCAAGACCCGAACCCGAGGGCACGTGACCGACACTAGGGATAAGGCCCTCGAAACTCGTAGTAAGCCTAAAAGAAAAGATAAACAACTCCTTACAATTTAAAACTTTATTTTAAAATAGAACACATTATCAAACTGATTTTTCTCAAAATACACAAAATTCAGGTGCTAATAAAACGTGCTTCATCATCACATATTATAAATTAAACTTAAATCTTTATACATAAGCATGGTTTACACAACTAATTTACACAATTATGTTTAAACCATACAAATCCTTAGTACATATACTACTGTAGTAACCTAGATTAACACACAGTACAGCTTACAATGACCTACATAAAATAGCCGGTAAAGAAGAAACCTGACGTGGAGGTAGTCTGAGGTCGAACTCCCGAGCTCCTGAAAAAAATAAATTGAGGGGAATCAGACCTCACTGAGTAAGTCAATAAAAAGAGCTGTACAGTTTGAAAACCTTTTTGAAAACTATATATGTTTATAGTGAAAATAATTTATAATGTATAAGTATAGCTTTTGAAAAAAAATCTCGATAGAACCCTAAACCCAAAATCTAAATGGCCAACCGGGCCCACTTATTCCAACTAGACTACCGGTCCCCGAGAGCAAAGGCATCAACCGAGGCACTAAGCCGTAGTCATTCACTTAATCCAAATATATGGCACTGGCGGTCCCCGAGAGCAAAGGCATCGACCGAGGTATCCATCCTAGTCCATTATTAACCTTTCGATCACTGGCGATCCCCGAGAGCAAAGGCTTCCACCGAGGCACCTGTCCCAGTTTAACATTCACCAATCATATATATTACGAATCCATCTCTCAATCTCTACCATGTGCACATAGTCCTGGTGAAGCCCACCAGGTAGCCCGTTCTACCAAAATTTCTTAAAATCGATTTTAAATAAATAAAATGCATATAAATCTTAAATAGCAACATTAAATTAAATAAACCATATAATCAATACTAAAATATGAGCACATGCATTTGTTAATTAAAAAACACGCACAGATCATTCTATCGACTGACAAGATGAATGCGAAGGCTGACGACCCCACGTCTGCCTCGGTCTCACGACTTCTACTCTGATATGCTCTAAAAGAAAAAATAATGAATCGACTTTTAAAACATGACCATGGAATCGAAATCAACAGTCAACAAAATAATGAAATTCCAGGCTGACTCGAGAAAAATCGGACAAGACTCGATAGACAGGATATAACCTAACTAACGTTAGAAATTTTACGGGTATCACGTTTTACGTATAAATCTACCAAAATTTCGGTAGAGTCTCCTTTGTAAAACGGACATCTCTCTACCAAAGGTAGAGCCAGACCTGCATAAAAATGCACTTCTAATAATCACAGACACCCACACTCGAGTCGGGCTCCCAAAACTACATTTTTGTCCCGACCGAGATCACAACTCAAAAAAAAATATCGAGAATTAATAATATTTATTTCTCAAACACGTATTTCACATACACATATACTAAAAATAGACAAAAATATATAAAATCTCAATTATTCAAAATTAACAACTAAATTTGGGTTCCTTCATCAAAATATAATTATACCCTAATTTAAAATCCATTAAAATGTATTATATATATATAATATTTGGGATTTAATATTCAAAATTTACACTACTTAGGTAAAAATACCAATTAATTTATAAAAATTGTCTAAACCCCTTAAATATTAATAAAACTACTTAAAATATATATTTAACTATATTTAGCATAAAATTACATTTTTTACCCCTAAAATACATAAATTACATAATGTGCTATTAATACTAAAATTAATTCCTTAAAATTATTTAATCATGCCAAAAATTCATTTTCTCAAAATAAACCTTCCTAATATAATTAAAACATTTAATCAACCAACAAATTCTCTCCCAAAAATATTATTTAACCTAAAAATCAAATTTGGCATAAACTCAAAAATATTTATAAAAATAGCATAAAAATCATAAAATTATAATTTGAGTTCTAAAATTAATAACATTTAATAATAACCTCAATTATTAAAATCTCATAATTTTTAACCATAATTTTTGAAAATTAACATAATTGCTAATTAAATACCTAAAATTTACATTATCCTCTAATTAACACACACAAAAATTCTAAAGCCCTAAATAAAATTAATAAACTCAAAACAATTAACTATACTTACTCTAATCACTAATTACACTTAAGAATAGAGTAGAATCAAGTAATTAAAATGACAAAAATTCAATTAAAATTTTGGAAAAATCAAAGAATTCCCCTAAAATTCTAAATGAACAATATCATCCTCATTATACACTAACAACACCAAATGTCTAGATAATCTATCAAAATGCTCAAGATCAAGGGAGGAAAGAAGGAAATCGGGTGAGCATTACTCACCTTCAAGCTGTAGAAACAGAGAAGAAATGAGGGGCTCGCTGTCACCGGAGAAGGAGGTTGTGGAGGTAGCAAGCTACAGCAAGAAGGCGGCACCGGAAGAGGGGAGCTGGTACAGAGCGGAGCTGGAAAAGCAACTACTGCGTGAGGACAAGGGAGTTAGCTGCCAGGCGGGAAGAGAAGAAGGAAAAGAAGGACTGCAGCTTCAGCAACCCGTGAGCACTCGACCACGGCGGAGATGAGGTCCTGACGGTGAAGGCAGCAGCGCGGAGGTGGGTGGGTCATGAGGATGGCGAGAGGGGAGAGGGATTTCGAGGCTCTCCTTACTCTGAACCTATATATATATATATATATATATATATATATATATATATATATATATATATATATATATATATATATATATAATACATGTATTAGGGCTAAAAAACAACATGATTAATATAAAATAATTTATGCTTACAAAATAGTCAAATAATCGTTAGTGCTGTAAGAAATATAATTCACTAAAATATTAATTATATAACCCTAACACAATAATATAGCTAGCTAGTAAAAATTATTTAATATAATTTAAAAATTATTGCTAATAATGCAAATTCAATTATTACTTTATTTAATTAAAAACATAGGGTATTACACATAGGAACAACATCTTTTATTTCTACTTGTACAATTTTGTCAGCTTGCGGATCACCATGCATTTATTATTATGTAGATACTTTCTACCAAAATTTATTATCGATGTCTTTATATATAAAATGATTGATCGAGATGATCAATGAATTCAAAACACATAGACATCATCAATAAATTTTGGTAAGAGATAATTACATGATATCACTCAAACATTTAATGATTCTTGTGTAGATATTTCCTCATCAAGGTCTATGTGTTCAAATTCATTAATCGAGCCAAAACATCATTCAAAGTCATCATTTTTCAAAACACGAAAACATCCTTAATGTAATTAACTTCACGAAAATTGAGTGATATTAACTCAACTAACAAAATTCTTTGAATATATTCACAAATTATTTAACTTAAGTCACCAAATTCACAAAATGAACTAAATTCACTAAATTGACTATTTCTCTAAAAATTAGCTAAATTAACTAAACTAACTATTTCTCTATAAATATACCTGACATTATTTATTTAAATTAAAAAAATTCACAATATTAATTAAATTCATTAAATTAACTCAACTAAATAAACAATATAAATACATTCTCAGAATATTTATCCAAATTCAAAAAATTCACAATATAACTAAATTAACTTAATCATTTTAACAAAAAAATTTTATCATAAATAACTAAATCATTTCAAATTGTAATTTAAAACACACAAAATTAACTAGATTATTTATATTCTAATTCACAAAATTCATTCAATTAACTACATTAACTAAGTTAAAAAAAATAAAATTATTTATGAAATTAACTATTAAGTTATCTACATGAAATACATTCAATAAGTTGAACTAAATAAACTAAATACATTCTCTAAATATATTCTCGAATATATATATATAATAACTAAATTCACAATATTTCAAAGAAATTATTTATCAAAATTAACAAATATCTGCCAAAAGAGAAAGGGTGGATTTAACCCTAAAATTCAATGACAGACCAATCAATCGCTAAATTTTAGAGTTTTCCCATCAATAACCAATTTATGACTGATTAAAAAATTTGTCATTGTTTAATGAAAAAATATAAATAGTAATTGATTTTCCATCCCTAATTGGTGATTAATACATTGGCAACTAATTCATTATTGATTAACGATGAATTATTTTTGCCATTGAAATTTGTCTTTATAGGAGTAAGGTGTAAAGATTTCATTTACCGCAAAGCTTCATGAATGCATAAGGCCTCTGCAACCTCTGGAGATTTTTAAGTAGCTTCCATAACAAATTTTACAATAATGAAATCTCCACTCTCACATCAAATAATGCTTCTCATCCTTTCTTTATCATGCAAGCATGAGCTCAATCTTCCTTTGAGCAGTTTAACAAGAGCTATTTTATCTAGTCCTTGAAATTAGCATGTGAGCTCCTAAACATAGGAAGACCACTAATTATCCATTAGTCTTTGTCAAATTTACACTCAAAAAAATATATTTTACCAACTTTCTGTGCTAATGTTCCATATTTGACAAACATTCTCAATATCTATTTTTCTACACAAAATGTTATCCATTATGGGAATACAATTGTGACATAATCTCCATAATAGGTCTAATGCTTTTGGAGTTGCCCAAGATTTCCATAAGTTTATGATATAAACCCTACCTATAATAGAGATATAATGCGCATCCAACTTTGAATATTAGCCTAAGGATCATCAAGGATAGGTTGTGTTGATGGAGCTAAACTCCTTGCTTATTAAATTAAAGCAAGATACTTAGCTATTAAAAGGTGAACAATCACATAATTATAAGTCTAACCTAGCAATTTTAATGAATGGTAGATGTGAAATAATTCAAGTAAACTTGCAAAGTTTCAAAAGAATAAAGTTAAGGGAAAACCTCACTTAATTGATTAAAATTGTGAAATAATACATCCAAATTCATTCTACATTTGTTTAGCCTTTATATAAGCATGTAAATAACCTAACCCTTAAAGGAAAAGGTTTACTTCCTTATTCCTAAAGATATCTATATAGGAAAATCCTTAATTAAGGAAGTTTCCTTCAAAAATAAGACACTAATGACAACTCATCTTTGAAAAGTCAAAATTGATAACTTATGACACTCATCTTTGACAAGTCAAAATTGATAACTAATGACAACTCATTACAACTAAGCAAAATGACAACTCATGACAACTAAGCATTGAAGCATGCCATGTCATATGTCATGTAGGATGTTGACCACTAACCTTGACTTTTTGACTTTGAATTAGAATATTCTTGAATCTTCTTACATCTTCTAGAATCTTCCTTATTGACACTAAAATAGGAAAATAAGTCAAAATTCATCCACATCAAGCTAATTAATTTCAAAATAGGAAATTAAGCTCATTAGATTGAATTCTTCATATTCAGCTCCATGTTTGCACTTTTAATCCCTTTTAGGGTTTATATTATTCCCTCCCTCTTGAAGATGATTCACCATTAAATTATAGCCATCTTCTAAATTTAATAAATTCATAATCCTCTAGGGTCAAATACAAACACCTTTGTTGAAAGCCTCTCTTTTGAAGTAAGAATCCATAGAAGTAGCTCCAATATAACTTAAACTTGATCGAACATAGAACTCTTTCCCATGAACTTATAAGGATTGTATTTGTGTTGCTTCCTTTTAAACTTGAAATATGAATATCTCAAGTTCTTCTTGCTATAGGCAAAGACTCCATAGATTGTATTATGGACATAAGGAACTTCAATAACATCATCAAATGGATCTTTGTATGGTATAGAAGTCTATAAAAAAATTTCAAAACACTAGAAAAAGAAAGATTAAAGTTGTTAGCATAATCATGATGAATAACCAGCTCTTTATCCTCCTCCTTCTTTTGTGTACAAACTTCTCGATAATCCTCTTCATAATACATGCACTCTTCATGATCAAAAGATGCACTCTTAGTAACTTCTTGAGTAGTTAATCCTTGTACAACTTTACTAGATTGCTAAAAACTTTGTAAACACTCCTTATTTGCTTCAATGACTTTAACAACATCATTACTCTTAGATTCACATTCTATTTTGATCTCCTCACACACAACCACTTCTTTTTCACACTTCTTTTTATGAATAGTGTTTTCCTCTATAGTTTGATCATGTAATTGATGCTCATGTTTCTTCACATCATCACCTAACACCACTTCAACATTAGCACCACTTTGATTATCAATCTTATTACTCTAACTCTCTCTCTCCAAAGCAAGTATAATCATATCATTCAAAGACAAATTAAGTTGTCATTGTACTATAAACATAAGATCTTCTCTAATTTCACTCTTAAGACTGCTTATGAATCTTGCAATTTTTTGCCCTTTAGTTTCTCCTAAATCACTTGCAATTACACAAAATGTAAACTTTTTAGCATAATAATCAACACTTAATTCATCCCTTTGTTTAAGCCTTTACAAGTTAAGATAGAATTTATTCCTAACATCATAAGGAATGAAATATCTAGTTATTAACCTTTTTATTAACTCCTTATTTCTAACCTTATTTACCATCAAATCTTTCCACTATATAGCAGCATGACCCAAAAATTTATCAGAAGTAAGTTTGTACTTTTTTTAAATCACTTATCTTAAGAGAATCAAATGTCTCCTCCATTTGTTGTACCCATTTCAAGTAAACATAAGGATCATTCCCACTAAAAAAATAAGGCATGTCCATACTAAAAATCACATTTGAAAATATATAAAAAAAATCCTTATAAAGCACTCCCTTACATGTTTACACCCAAGGATGTGAATGCTCTCATATTTCACTCAGCAAAAATAAAAAAAATTAATCTATAAAGAATTGAGAAGAAGAAGAAGAAATTATGAACGAAAATTAAAAGATAAATAACCAAACCTTGAGGTTTGACTCTGATATGAACCCTACCTATAACGGAGATAGAATGTGCATCCAACTTTGAATATTAGCCTAAGGATCATCAAGGATAGGTTGGGTTGATGGAGCTAAACCCCTTGCTTATTAAATTGAAGTAAGATACTTAGTTATTAAAAGATGAACAATCATATAATTCTAAGTCTAACCTAGTAATTGTAATGAATGTAAATGTGAAATAATTCAAGTAAACTTGCAAAGTTTCAAAAGAACAAAGTTCAGGGAAAACCTCACTTAATTGATTAAAATTATGAAATAATACATCCAAATTCGTTCTACATATGTTTAGCCCTTATATAGGCATGTAAACAACCTATCCCTTGAATGAAAAGGTTTTCTTCCTTATTCCTAAAGATACCTATATAGGAAAATCCTTAATTAAGGAAGTTTCCTTCAAAAATAGGACACTAATGATAACTCATCTTTAAAAAGTCAAAATTGACAACTTATCTTTGAAAAGTCAAACTTGACAACTAATGACAACTCATTAAAACTAAGCAAAATGACAACTCATGACAATTAAGCATTAAAGCATGTCATGTCATATGTCATATGTCATATAGGATGCTGACCATTGACTTTGAATTATTAACTCTTTAACTTTGACTTATTGATTTATTGACTTTGACTTGGAATATTCTTGAATCTTCTTACATCTTTTAGAATCTTCTCACATCTTTTAAAATCTTCTTGAATCTTCTTTATTGACTCCAAAATAGGAAAATAGCTCAAAATTTGTCCATATCAAGGTAATTAATTTCAAAATAGTAAATTAAGCTAATTAGCTTGAATTCTTCATATTCAACTCCATGCTTGCCCTTTTAATCCCATTTAGGGTTCATATTAATTCACCCATATAGATTGTTAAGTATTGGCATCCTTGAGTCTCTACATTGAATATAAACACATGTAGCTACTTTTTAATATACATGAGCCCTTTTTGTCCCACTCTAGACTATAGAATCCTCACATTCATAATAACTAAGATGGATATTAAGAATCAAAGTTCTTATTATGCTTATTAAAATGATTTTCTATAAGCTCTCTTCAGCATTATTTCTCTCCTTGATTAATCACATCATTCTTGGATTATTTGAATTTGGGAACCAAGGGTCAATTGCAACATATATACTTTGTCCATTGCCTACCCTACATTTGTAACCTATATTGATTATATCTCTAAAAGCATAAATGCTTTGCCATATATAACATAAACTGTTCATAAGATGTGCTTTAAGACATATGCCTTTAGGGATATCGAGCCTTTACCACACGACCATAAGAGAGAAAAGATGCTTTAATACCCTCCATTCCAATTTGTAAAGCTAAGTAGTATTGAAATGATGAAACTTTTAGAAACTCAAGCTATTATCATCCTTGCAAATACACAATTTACCCTAAGCCATCCATTTTATCCCTTTACACTTTCTCCAAATGATCCCCACCAAAAAGAATTTTAACATACATTCAATATTCTCATATAAAGAAATAGGATCAAAGAAAACACCTATAAGATAATTTCCCACCTTTTGAGCTGTTGACTTGATAAGAAGTTCTCTTCTAGACCTACTTAAAAGTTTACTACTATGATCATGAATTTGATTTTAAATCTTATTTTTAATAAACATAAGTATTTCTCTTTTATTTCAACTAATCAAAGATGGAAAGCCTAGACAATTACCTAGCAATCCTTGACTTTAGATGCCAAGAATGTCACTCATAACCTTTCTCTTCTCTTGATTCACATTTTTACTGTATGTAACAGATGATTAAGAAAAATTTATAGCTTTCCTCAATGCTTTACTATACATATCCAATATGGCTTTAATTTTTATTGCATACACCTCATTAAGTCCAAAGAAAAAAAAAGCTATTATCTACAAATAAAATATGTGACATTGCTTCTATTGTAAGCTATAAACCCTACCCCCACTCCCAACTCAATTCTATTACATGCCTTACCCATGTCAACTTTCAAAGTAGCCACCCCTTTTTTCCCTCTCACTCTCCTTTTAAGAGAGTGCATAATCTCGAAAGCTATAATTACATAATCTGTAACGAGTCTTCCTAGAATAAAAGCACTTTAAAACTCCAAAATATTGTTTAGGAAGATTTTTTTTAGTCTATTAGCTAGCATCCTAAACACCACCTTGTATGAAACATTACAAAATTAGAGATGGGCATGGGTATAAAGATCATTCATTTTCATTAGGTTTTTCTTCTTTGGAATCAATATAATTGCAATATCATTCAATCCTTTTAAAAGAGAATAAGTATTCAAAAAACTAAGGCAAAAAGAAATCACTTATGAACCAACTATGTACCAGAATGTCTAGTAGAAGCATGGGTTCATACCATTAAGTTTAGCGGACTTTAATGGATGCATCGAGAAAATTGCTTCGTAAACTTCTACTCCAGTAAAAGGGGAAATGAGGACCTAGTTTTGATCATCTAAAATACATCTTGAGATCACTATAATAACATCATTAAAATCAATACTTGTAAAAGAGAATAAATTCTAAAAATACTAAACTATAACCTTATCTAACCCATTCTCCTAATTTCGGCAAGCACCTGACTCATCTTAAGCTAATCGATAGCATTATTTTTCCTTTGATTAGATGCCATCATATGAAAAAAGTCTTAAGTTTGAGTCTGCCTCCTTGAGATGAAGTTGTTTCAAATGTTGTTTCTAAAAGCTTTCCCTCTTAAAAAGGGCTATGTTTAATTAGCTTCTAGTGAGCTTCAAAAATTATTAACAAAAATAACATCATGCTAGATGAAGGTCGTGCATCTCATCTTTGTACGATTTAATTCTCTCATTGAATTTGTTTATGATTTTACGACCCCAATTCATGAGCCACATGATACAATCCTCCCTTAAATGGATTAGGATCCACTAGAATTGCAGCCTTGCACTACTATATAACTATATTCCTCTTCCTCACACTATTAATTTTCAAATCAAAATTGAATGAATTGCCTACTATATGAATTTCTTTCGAACTCTAGTAATAAAGCTAAATCATCTGAGTTTATATCTTTTAAATGCTATACTTGAGTAAGCAAAAAAAGTTAACAACATAAAGGTAAAGCTAAGGCTCAAGCCTTTCCTCAACCTAGTTAGGACCCCCACCACATTCCCAAGTGAATTGATGACCATGCATTCCAACATTAACCTAACCATAATCCTCAACCATATTTTGAAAGCCCTCAATTAACTAGTTTGGATGAGCAATTTTTCATGCTTCTCCACATAGGAAAGGATGTCGTTGAAATTGCCAAAGAAAGTCTATGGAATTTGCAAGTTTAATGATAAACTTCTAAGTAAATTCCATGAATCTCACCTTCTACCTTTCTCAAGGTGCCTATAGTAGCCTGTTACTTGCCCATTTCTCAATAATGACTGATGTTTATATGGTTTCTTGAAAACCTATGTATTTTGGTTGAATAGTTAAATTTTTACATCATAGCTAGCCCACCACTATGCCCAACATAGTCCATACCTGGAGAATTTTTTATTCTATTCAATGCCACTCTATATAATAAAGTCTCTATTAAGAAAATAAACATTGGCTTCTTAGATCATATGAGATTCAAAAGGGCCTAAACTACACACTCATTGATGAGTAGTCCCTCAACCACCTCTATAATTCTAAGCTTAGAGCCAAGTGTCATGAAAAATATGCTTGAGGAGTTTTGACACCATAGCAAGTGGTTTTGGAAGGCATACATTCCCCCAAGCTCAATTATAGTATATAGGAATACTATAAAATAGGCAAGAATAAGCTAGAGTTATGTGGAGTGCTTTGGCATGTTGTAGAAGTGTGTAAAGAGTGCTAAAGGCTTGTAAAGGAAGCTAGTAGAATTATCTAGACTTAGGGTGTCTAGAACTCTCCATGGTAGGAGAGGAAGGGAAGCTTCCTTAAGAAAGCTAAGGGAATATTCTAGAAAGTTCCCTTATAGAGGTGGGAATATTACCCAACCCTCTCCTATAAATACTTCCATTCCTCATTTGTAAATAGAAGAGAGAGGGGAAGTGTCTTAAGAGCCATATAGGTGTGTGATGGCTAAGTGAGAACTAAGCCTTGTAAAGCCATAGGAAGTACACTTTCTTATAGCCATTCTTGTTTATTTATATAGTGTAAAGTAAGGTTCCTTTACACATAACACTTGTGCTACCTTTTTCTACTTAAGCATACACTTTTGCTAATAGGTGTGGTAGCTTTCCAAAGTCAAAGCATGATCCTAAAATTATGGGTAAGGAGGCTTGCTAGCATACTTACGTGGGTTGAATAGGGTATTGATAGGCCGCATATGGGAAAGTTTTAGGGGTTAACAAAGCTCATGTGACACATAGGCCATAAGCTCTCTCCACTTGAGGCGTAGGACTGTCAAACAATTTCTCGCAATATTTTCAAAATGATCTATCATATCACAACTAAAATAAAAGGTTGGCATATCAAAATTGCAATTAACACCACTCCTCATGATTCTTTTAATTCCTATTCTTCTTTTCATTTTCATTAGGTTCATCACGTTAATGGACACCTTAATCCTTATATAATTCCTCCACAAGCCCATATAATTATTTTATTCTGATGTAGCAAAAGAGCCAATGTAGTTCCTAATACTTCTACCTACTTTTTCAAAAATAAACCCCATTCGTAAATTAAAGAATAAAATAAAGGCACCTTAGTTGGCTATTCACCCACTTCCAATCTTTTACTTATCAATAGAGATTGGTCAAAAGTCCAAGTCCATTTTCAATGACTCTTTCTAAATTAATTTTATGAAAAAATTGAAATACATAAAGTGATGAATGTTAATACACACCTTTGACTAACCTCCAGAGAGTGGCCATGTTGTTTTTCATGGCATTAAAATTCACATCATGAAAACTATGAAATTTGCCCACCAAGTACTAGCAAAACTCATCCTGATTTGAAATGAGATCATCCCCTTCTGTTATTAATCCACTCTCATTCCTCCACTTCAATGGACATCTTTGCGTACAAAGATTTTAAAATCTGCTCTTCTACCTGCATATTTACCAGCACTAGTCTTTTCTCATTGTAAAAAACTAAAAATACTAAGCAGACACACTTCCTTGTCACGCAGATAGAATTTTGATTATAGTAATCATTTATATATTACTTAATCTATATAATGGTTGATAATATAATAAAAAGTATATACTTAAATTCATTAATATTTTATTACTTTTTATTAACTTAATATTCAGTATTATATTCAATTTTTCATCTAGTACATTTCAGTTTTTAAAAGGGGTTTTTACAAAAATGGTAAAAAAAGAGGTGCTAATAACATTAAATATTCCCCCTTCTAAAAATATTACACACGTGTCTATTTTTTCTTCCATTTTACATCATATTTTTCCCCTTTTTTACGTCTTCTTCTTCTCCTCCAACTAGTTTGCTTGGTCTCCTTTCTTCCTTCTTTTTCCTTTATTCATCATCATCTTAACCTCCCTTTACTGGTCAATGTTTACTCCTCCTCCATTAGGCAAAGATTAATCATTCTTTTTTTTTTCATTTTTTGGTGGTTTATGAGTTTATATGATCAACTACAGTTTTATTTTTTTTCTTTAATTTTTTTTACAAAAATTAAAACATTAGATCTAACACTACACACTTTTCTATTTATGTTTCGTATGTGTTTTAATGATAGAGAATTAATTAAAGTGTTTTTTTTAAATTGAAATTATTAGCCATTTAAGATGAGCTAAGGAATAATGCACCTTAGGTTATGACCTACAACAAAGATCAGAGAGAGGTTGAAACAAAAGTATAATTAACATAATTTTTAACATCTAGGCCTCTGGGCCTAGGTGGTAAGGTAGCTACCACCCGTGAGGGTTTGAAACTCATGGGTCCCCTCTTCCCCCTTTGGTAAAAAAAACACGATTTTCAACCATTATTCTAATAAAATGACCCACTTTAATCGTTGCTTTTATTCTTTTCTTGATGCATAGTTTTCCTTTTGTTTCAATCTTTGGTTTGTTTCTTGTCATCACCACATGGCTAGCATGATCATCACCTTATGAATCTCGTTATATGGGCTTCTAGCTTGTGGGAGAGGAAATAGACATTCATTCATGTTGCAGCCAAACACATATGGCAAAAATTGTCAATTATCTTGATATGATACTATATTAAGCCTAGCAAAGACAAAATTCACTAAAAATTGCACTATAGAAATGCTTCCCTCTTACTCCCTTCTCACTTAGCATCTGGTCCTAATCTCTATATTGCAGAATGCCCCAAAAGCTCAACCAAAATGCCCCTTTTTTTATATGTTGACAACTTATATTAAGACACAGCTTAAGCGAACACAAGTCACTTTGCTAGCTCAAATATATTTGATATAGCATTATATATACATTCTCACTTAATTCATTGGGTTAGGGCCATATTAATTTTATAAAAAAAAATGATAGTATAAGATATATTTTATACCCATCAAAACTAATCAATTTTTCTTTAAAATTTCAGTATTGTATTTCTAATATTTGAGAGATTCAATATTTTTTAATTCTTTTCAGACTTAATTAATAGTTCTTTTTCTTTCAAAATGAATGGTTTGATATTTATAATTTTTTAATTATTTTAAAGTCTTGTAAGTTGAATTAACCAAATTTAAAGTCTTATAATTTTAATTTTTTTAAAAGAAATTGATGAATAAAAAAATTAAATTAATTAAAATTTTACCAAATTTTTTTTTACCAATTTTTGTTACACAACAATCTTAAGAAATAATGATAATGATACTTAAAAATAATATAATTTTTGAATATGATTCGTATATGATACAATCAAAATACTATATTTTCTAAACATATTATTCATATCTGAAACTCAAAATAGTATCTGAAAATCAAAAATAGTATCATAAATTCATAAATATAGTATACTATCTGAATATTATATATATCTAAAAATTCAAAATTACGTCTGATACTAAAAAATAGTATATTATCTGACTAGTGCATTAATAAGCCGATAGATTATATTGGTTTAAACCAAGACTATTATTTGAATTATTTTGAATTAATAATGTAATGTCGTGAGAACAAATTTGGTGAAGACATTTCATTTTTTTTCTTTTAAAAAAAAATATGAAAAGCTTTCATTCCTGACACAAATTAAGAGTAGATTTTGTGACTAGAAATTAGTATATTTTTATATTTTAGATCAATGTATTATTATTGAAAAAATAAAAAAATATATTTTGTTAAAAAAAAAGTTGGGTCTATATTGTCCAATTGTGTTAAAAATTAACAAAAATTATTAATTAAAATTTTTGTTACACAACAAGCTTAAGAAATAATATGAATGATACTTAAAAACATTATATTTTGTGAATGTTATTCATATAAAATATAATCAAAATGTATATTATCTTAATATTATAAGTATCTAAAACTCAAAACAGTATCTCAAACTCATAAATACTTGAATATTATATGTATGTGAAACTTCAAAATCATATATGATACTGAAACCAGTATATTATATGATTATTATTCAAATATTTTCCTCCAACCAAAAATATATTTCCTAAATATTATTTGCATCTAAAACTCAAAACAGTATATGAAACTCAAAACAATATATGAATATGATAATTTAAGTATATATTGTTAGAAAAATTATCAAAGAAATAATTGGCCTTGAGTAATAAATTTCAAATCTAATTGTATTCATTTAATTAAAATAAAAATAATTGATATATACATATCAATTAATTCGAATCCAACTGCCCATCTTGTTTCAAATGCATGAAACTTGAAATATTTTTTATTTATTTATAGTTACTTTATTTTCCATGTATAAAATGAATAAAATACTAATAGCCTAATAAATATATATATATACAAATTTATATTTCAAAATATTTTCCTAGAATATTTGTTTAATAACCCATAATTAATTAGATAAATATATGTTAATGTTGCTATCAGGTTATTCTTAGGTTACTATATGGTTGTTGATTTGTGTTATGGTGTTAGCGCATTTAATTGCTAGCAACTTTCTAGTTTGGAAGATATTAACTCATTTAATTGCTAGCAATTATCTTGGCTTCCAAAGTGGAAGGATCAAACGGAAATATTTCTAAAAATGCGGGTACCTAATCACAACATTTATTATTAATTTAATACTTCAATTAATATCTCATATTAATTAAGTATTAATTAATAATTAAACCCTTAATTGAATTAGATTTCATGATATGCTAGACTCATTGCTTAAAGCATAAATCCAATTCTATTAATCTAATTAATTGATTAAACTATTTGATTAATAATTAGATTAATGTTAATGGTGATTTGGTAGAGCTCTTTTAGGTGTGGCTTATTAGGTTCATGTCTAATTGGTAATGGGAAGATAATATCAACACTTGATATTATTTGAAACTCTTTCAAGTCTAAATGTGAAAATCCCAATTATACACATTTAGTTCTCATAAGTTATGAGTGACCCCTAGCATTGATATCATAACTACCCAATAAGAAATGAATGCATGTATTGATTCATATGAACCCTTTGGTCATAATTGTCATGCACTAAAATCCTTTAATTAGAAGATCCCGATATAGCCTAGAGTTATGGTTCAATCAACCTCTAATAGTTTTATTATATGACCTCATCTTAAGTTATATTCTTCATAAAACATAACAAATACTAAAACTCTTTCATACTATTATGTTTTTCCTAGCCAGGAACTTATTTGTCAATAATAAACTTAGATAGCATAGGATCTTATCTTGGTTCACTCCAGATAATGAATCCCATTTTGGTCAAACTCTTATCCATATATTTAACTAACTAAAGCCATAATAAGCCATATACCCATGTGTGATTAATACAAGTATGTAAACGACAACAAACCCTAACCACTTACATATGGATGACCATGTTGCCTCAGGTCAATGGACTATATGCACCATTATGACCTAGACTGTGATTGTTAACTATAAGTGAATATCCACACAATTACAAATTTAACTACCTCCCACAATTAGTATCATATTCTAATCAAGAAAAATAGATAGCGGTGATAGTCAAATTAATATTACCCAACTATTAATTTATCAACTATGAACATTTTTATAGCATATGTACTGAATATATTTATCACTCATATTATCAA
This sequence comes from Mallotus nudiflorus, assembly GCA_947683625.1. Lineage (NCBI taxonomy): Eukaryota > Viridiplantae > Streptophyta > Magnoliopsida > Malpighiales > Euphorbiaceae > Mallotus > Mallotus nudiflorus. The sequence goes on from CANTUR010000141.1 coordinate 1,799,383, forward strand.
CTCTTGATAATAAATGTATTTAACATATGCTAATGGATAAATACTCAAATAAACCAACATTTTATTTAAATAAATATTTTATTGCCCAATGTTAAAATATGCGATTGGCCTCTAGGGCATACCATCTATGCTAATAAGGGTTTCATTAGACCTAGTATTTCTACTTGGGATGCACTGGTATTATTTGTGAAGAAGAAAGATAGTAGCCTTATAAACAGTTGAACAAAGTCACCATCAAGAACAAATATCCTCTCTTAAGGATTGATGACTTGTTTGACCACTTATAAAGGGCATGGTATTTCTCTAAGATTGACTTGAGATCATGATATCATCAATTAAGAATCAGAAGTGGTGATATACCTAAGACTGCATTTTGAACGAGATATGGTCATTATGAATTTCTGGTCATATCCTTTAGGTTAACTAATCCCCCAACAGCTTCTATAGACTTAATGAATCAGGTCTTAGATCGATTCATGATAGTGTTTATTAATGGCATTTTGGTGGATTCAAGGAATGAAAAGGGATATACTATGCATTTAAGAATGGTGCTTCAAACTTTAAAGGAGCATCAATTGTATACCAAATTCTCTAAATATGAGCTTTGGTTGGATCAAG